>VXAU01003853.1:318939-462857 GCA_013399695.1 Formicarius rufipectus | reverse complement strand
AAAAAGAATCAGTGTCTCAAATCTTAGCCTCAGGAGCCAGGTTTCACTTGATGAAAGAACTGAAAAATCTTTTGCCAATCAGGATATATTTTTCATTAGATTTCATGGAAAGAAAATATTTCAGCTTTGTTTATATTTTACAGGAATAAATTACTTGGATCTATTGTTACTTACGTGCTTTTTTTCCAAGGAAAAAAAAAAAACAACTGAAAATCATGACCCACTCTACTAACACTGCAAAACTTCTGAAAATGTTCAAGCTGCAAATGGAACCTTGTGCAAGGTAACCTAGAAATGCTTAATATTTCTCATTATAGTCTCTTACTATTTTGCACTGATTTCATGCCAATCTAAGTTCATTAAATGTATTTCTTTGGGCTGCTGTGAGTTTTGAAGTGACCTTATAAATATTACTAAGAACAAAATTCAGAAAATCTATTGAAATTTTTTTTTTTTAATGTATTAGGATTTCAATTGAGCCAGGAATTCACATCTGAGGATAAAAATCCTGTATGGCAACATTGCAGATATTATTTTGCCACTCAGCCCTGGTAATAATAATTTTTTTGCAGGGAGAAGCCAGTGAGTTTGTGATGTTAGTAATAAATAATACTGCATGACAACAGAGAAGCAAAATGGCACACACTGGGGTGGGAGGAAGGCAGAAATGGTGACTCTTACATTCTACAGCAACTGGAGGAAGGGAGATGGGCACCATTACTAACGGCACGGGGAAGACTTCAGCTCAGTGTGCAGCTACAGCCCAAAAGAAAACATCCACTTTGCTATGAAAGGAAGAGCACACTCAGTCATATGGAGAGTGCAGCAAAGTCTTTGAAAAAAGCAGTACAGAGCTCTGTCTGCAAAGCTGGACAGATCTCTTTTTCCTCCCAACTCAGAAGAGCAATGGATCCTGCCGGCGGAGAGACGCCTGAGGAGCCAGGCTGTCAAAAACTCCACTGAAGAGAGAATGGAAAAACGGGGTCAGTTTTCAATAAGAGACAAAAAGAGGAGCCATGGGAAAAGTAGATGAGAGAAGAATGAATGCATGAGAGAGATTATAGTGAGAAAGTGTCTTGTCTCCATCTGATAATAACACAGAAAAAGAAAACTTTAAATTTTGTTAAAAAAGGGGAGTATTGAACTAGAAAATGCAGAAATGCTTATTCTACACAAAGTGCAGTCTGCAGAGCTCCCTGCTCTATTGCCAGGATCCCAGGATGTTATGATATTTAGATTTATATGGATATAAACCACATCCAGAATAACCACAGGAGAGAATGATAAACATAGAGAGAAAATAGATCTCTTGGAGGAGAAATCAGGTCAAGAGTTAATTAGCAGAGCAGAGGAGTTGTAATGCAATGGAGTTCTTCCCAGAAGCCTGTGGAAGGCAATCCCCACTTGGCAGAGGAATAACTCTCCTAGGGATGAGCTGCCTGTCTGCTCTGGCTGGAGGATGCCTGGGGACCCTGCCTGGGGACAGTAGCAGCACCCCTCTTGCCAATAACTTCTCCTCCAGCTTCTGAGTCCCACCATCTTCCTCCTGGCTGTTGCTGAAATACTTGTGGTGTTTCCATTATCTCTTTCTACCTGCAACCTTTGCTGTCGCAGTGAAAGGTAACCTTCACTACTAGTGAGATTTAGGATGAGCTTGGTGCTTTGCCTGGAATTCTCTCCTATGACAACCTTTTCTCTTTGCAATATATACTTTGCCCTGACATACACTAGTAGAACTCTTCAATCAGTCTTTATCATCTCTACCCAGACCTCAGCCTACTTCTTTAACTTGAATTTTGGCAACATAAACACCTTTCGCCACTTTTCTCTTCCACTGCTGGTACCACATCCCTCCACTACAGAAACACGTAAAGTAATTGTGTTTTGTTGTTTGACTCCTGCCCTTCGTGAGTTACAAGTATTTAAAATCTGTTGCTCTCTTCTTGATGTTTGGGAGATCAGTTGTGAGGCCTGTGGCTAGATACGTGTATCACCTATCAAGATCAAGGCAGAAATGGTCGTCCCAGTTTTCTGAGAACTCTGAGCCCAAACCAGTTAATCCACTGACCACAAGAAGTGATTTGTGGAAACTTGCGGCCTACAGAGAGGATGGCTGGGAGCAGGCCACTATTGTCAGCATTTTTAATACACACCATTTGTAGTAGTCCTGTGCGTGTCAGCTGCTGGTGTATGGCTCCTGGCTTTTACAAAATGCTCTCCTTTCTGTCTTTTATGGGATTAGGCAAAAAACATTGGCAGTAGTGGCAGAATGTTTTTGAAAAAAAGCTATGCATAAATATCTATCTAGAAACATACGTAATTGTTGAGGTCAGGAGCTTTGTGGTGACAGACCTTTGCAGAGCTGACTATAGGAAAAACACTTTCGATCCAAGTTCTGTTGGCAGTGCACAAACAGCACATGATGGTCTATAAACTTTTCATTTGCTCAGTTTATGTGGATACTTTTTAAATGCATATATTCGAAAAAATACAATTATGTCAGTATTGTATTTATATCAATTGACATGTGAAATCCAGGTTTCCATACCTAAATTGCGTAATTTTGTGAAGTGGTGCATTTAGCAGAAGTTGTTTAGGGTTATATCATTAATTTGTGAAGTTAAAGCACGTCTCATGGTAAATAGGTTCCAACCCTTGTTGATTTGCAGCCTACAAATAGGCCATCAAGATGATTTACCACAATCCATTTGTCATTTATCATAATAGCTTATAATTCACTCCTATTGCTCCATTTTCCTCCTCTGTCATGTTGCACTTCTTCACCTGACCTCTGCTCATCTACTTGTTGCCTACTCTGAGGCATTTTAATATTTGCCTCTGCTTTTTTTCTGCTCATTTGAGCTCCTGCTAAGCAACACTGCTCTGTTGAGCCATCCTTAGATTGTTCCTTCCATGATCACTCCAGATTTCCTTACACTTTGTGCTAGTTCTGGTTTAAAATTAGGCAGCTACTCAAGTGTTTTGCTGAACTTGGATGTCCTTCATGTAATTCAGTTTAATCTTTTCCCTGCCTCGCAGGCTCCCCTCACTGCATTGCAGTGATTAGTATTGTTCTCCTCTGATACAGGCTCTGCCAGCAATGTCGATTTTGCAGTTATATTTCCTGTTGAACTGATGGGAAAAGGTCATTAACTTGTTGTCTGTGGTCTATTCCCAGCTGCCAATGAACTCTTCCCCACAAACCAAGGGTCAAGAGTTGCCCTAATATACACTGATAAAAGCTGATAAGCCCCTCCTCCAGCAACTGCAATCTCCATACTTGTAGCACACCATCAAGCACCAATGTACACCCGGCAGCAGGATAATGACATGGAGCCACCACCACAGTTTTCATCAAGATGGAGTTTCGAGGACTGAAACTAATACCTATTGCAAAAGCTATCAAAATGATATTAAAAGACACAGTATTGCTCTTTCTGCTTAGGACTTTCATCCAAGGTTACCTGTGCACATTACAAACACCAAGTCAGGTGTTTTCCACTAATGTTGCTTCACTCTGTAAGGTTTCCACCTTTAATACTACCCATCTCTCCTATAGCTTTGATTTCTTTTCTCATCTTTTCCTCTACTCCATTTCTTCCAGAGCTTACATACACTTTGTCTATTCCTGCACCCTTTGCAATAAAACTCCAGATTTCTGTCACTATCTCTTGGCTTCTTCTCATCCCCCCTGTCCACCACAGACCTTCCGCTGCTGTCCGTTAATCTTGGCAGCCCTCTGACCACCACCACCACTGCTGTTAGCAGATGCAGAAAGAGTATTGCTCCTTCCATGTCCTGCCCTGTCAATCAAGGGAGCCCCTTGTCCTGCTTCAGAGTCCCCATTGCCCCAGACAAGGAGCTGCTGTCCTGTTGGGGTTGAGCACAGGCCAAGTCACAGCTAAATCACTTTGCCCACTATTAAGGGCAAGTAAATTTTCTTGTATAGTAGAGGCACCAAGATGCTCCATAAGTGGTTCCTATAGCAACTGTATCCAGGTGAAAACTCCTGCAAGAGCTCCCCTTCCCCCTTCCTTCTCCCCACCTCTCCTTTCTTTGCAGTGGTTTTTCATGGCAGGAGGTGAGCAAAAGCGATGATAACCAGGATGATTTAACTGCCTCAGTTGCCCACACAGAACACACATCCAGAGCTGTCACTAGGAGTGTGTGCCCACGTGATCTCTTGAGTGTCTCTCTGACCAGTGGGGTGTCAGTGACCATAGATGATTGATATGTATGGACTGGGGAAATACCTTCATTTTATGGAAAGAGGATATCAGATAATTTTTAAGGCATTGCAAAGGTGTTTATCTGACACCTCCATTGTACTGTACCTATCATCCAGGTCCTGCTCTGTGCCCGGCAGCCCTGAATAAAAATTGCTGCCTCCTTCCACAGAAAAATTTTAATAGAGTGCCAAGCAAGGAAGTTAGAAAGGTCTCCTGGGTGCAAGAAAGGAAATTCTACAGAAAAAGTTGCTATAGCATCCAGAAAGGGAAAATACAGGTATCACCCCCTGGCTGTGAGGAAAGGACAAAGCTGTGCCTGTGTGGAAGTTTCACCCAGGACTTCATTCAGCCCTAATGATGGGGGAATGACCACACACGGTGGTCCCCTTTTGTGTCTGTTGTGCCCATCTTACCATGTGTGGGTAGCAAGGACTCTGAGTTATCCTGAGTTCAACCAGCAAATCTGATTAGGTAAGTGTAGATCAGCATCCTCAGCTCTTTATCTAAGCTAGTTGGCTTTGCCAAAGAGACACTTAAGGTGTGCCTAAGCTTTTTCTTTGGCATCACAGTTGCATGAATAATGTTCAACAATGTGGTATGGTAACAAACAGGTCTTGGGATGGGGGCACAATCAACAGAAAAATGGATTTCTCAGCCATATTCAGTGGTTGCAGGAAATCCTGTAGGTGATAATATAACTTAGGCAGTGTTGAGTTCAGCTTGGTCAAAATTAGAAGCAAGAAGGGGATAACCCATAGATTATCACACACCTCCTTGGCCAGTGTCTTTGCACAAGTTTTTTGACCTCAAGCTTTTCTCTCCAGCCATAAGGGCTGTTATAAAATAGCAAGAGCTCTTATAGGAGCTGTAAGTAGAATAGACTGTTATCACTGTCACAGCTAAGATACGAAAATTGACAGCACTGAATTTGGTTACATATCTAATCATGTTGTGATTAAACCAACTAAAAATATACTATTAGTATCAAGGGGTTTCCATAAGTCTGAAATTGCTATTTCTGCTGGAAATTGTACCAGGTATGTCATAGTTGCAATTTAACAGCAAAAAATCACAAGAGGCTACAAAATCCACCTATTTCAGTGTCATGTCCCATATTCAGATCTGAAGTTTCTCAGTAGTTAGATCTCTGTTATCCTTGGGACATGCTGCTCACAGTAGCTATTTGATATTGCCAAATTACTGACATGGTCATATCCTCTGAGTAGTTGCTGAAAACTGTGAGCAGCTCCACCACCAGCATTTTGCCTTCCCTGCCCCACTAGCCTCTGTTAGGAGACAAATACATCTGTGCAGTGCCTCATCCTGACACACCAGATGCAGAGACCTTTCTCACTCCTTGCTGTAAGCCTACACCTGCTCACACAGGCACAAGGGATGCCCAAAGTGTGGCTGTGCCAAAGGTGCTAGGACAAAGGTGGCAGCAGATATCCAGTGTGATGGTGGTTAACCCTAGAAGGGCTCTGTCTCCTCTGCAGTGCCACTCTGTGAACTAGTCTTTACAGGCAGAAGAGGTTTCTTCTAAAACTTTGTGCCACTGTTGTGTACTCAAATCATACAGCCAGTCTATGGATTAGGTGACGAACCCAGAATGAAGCACAAGAGACTCTGTCTACATTCTTATCACTTACCTCTCACAGGGAGAAGGACGGATTCCACTTTTCTACTCAGGGATTGTTTCTCAGGTCCCAGTAAAGAACACCCTCTAACTTTTTGCAACCCTAATTAGACCACACCATACTGACCTGATGCACTGTATGGGATCACAGGATAATTTAGGACACTAGAGATCTCAGAAGGTCTTGAACCAGACTCCAACTCAGCAAGGTCAGCTGTGAAATCAGATGAGCTTGCTCAGAGCTTTATCCAACTAGATTTTTAACCTCTCGTGGGGTGAAGACTGTATAAATGCCCTGGGAAACCTGCTCCAATGCTTGGTTGAACCTCTTTGTCAAGGACTGAGAAGGGTCAATCTATTTTAGGGACTCCGGAAGCTTCACAATCTGTGGTGGACTACATTCAGTGAGAGAAAATATCTTGTGGAAGGAGACAACCAAGAAGAGACCAAGGAAAGGATGCCTAAAATTAGCTTAAAATTAATGACAGTGGGTCTTATCTCTTTGAATCTAGAATAAAACCAAACCAAACCAAAAAACCAGAAACTGTTCCTTTGAAATCCTAAAGCCTAAATTCATAGTTTTCCATTGCATCACTGAAATTGAGAGTCTATTTGCTCCCGCTTGAAAAAGGAAACAAGGGGTGATTTTTGCTCTTGACTTAGAAAACTGCAAGAGGAAACATCTTGATCAGAATCTGCAGAACATGTAAGGGAATTGTTGAATTATCTTTAAAACTAGCTGAAAATAACTCCAAGTCTCTGCTGATCTGATCTGGGCTGTCAGCTCTCCCCAGGGACTGCCACACTTGGGGTAATTGTAATAGGTCATGTGTTGTTTGACATACTGTGGAACAGGACGAGCAGTCCAACTGATGAAGACTGAGAAGCAAATGCCCCAGACAAGTGAAAGGCAGAACTCTGTGGGTTGTTTTTTAGGAACCCAAAAATAAAAGCCAGAAAAATTATTCTGAAAATGCCTGAAGAGCTGTGAAGAGGTGTAGCCTGGCATCTCTAACCTTTCTTCTGCCATGCTCGTTTCTCTGTTGTGCTTCATTGTACACACTGACAATGTGTCTGCTGCCTGTCTCATTGCTTCAAATTAACTCTTAATGTAAAAGATGCTGCAGCAATGGATACAACATGATGAGCCAGTTGCTGTCACAAAGTGAGGGACAACTCTCCAACTAAGTATGATTTTACAAGCCATGCTTGGTAGACTTGTACTTTGGCTGAGTTAGAGGAGCCATGCTATGCCTGTAGAGTTCTGACACCACATACAATCCAAGTAAAACCAAGAAGAAATCTTCAAATGCAGCAAGAAAAATGAGACAGCAGTAAGCGGGTGGTCTGGGACCCTCACTTTGTTATAACACTGAATATCCCAGATGTGTGCTGATCTTCAAGTGAGCCAAAAGCATTGTGACTGGTGTGACCCCAAAGAAGCCAGAACAACCCTATCCTACATGTCACCGTGTCATCTTGCCCAAAATGGTGTCTTGACAAGGCAAAGTGAAAGAGAAGCATCCCCCCTCCTCCTTTTTTTTTTTTNGTTGTTTTTGGTTTTTTTTTTGGGGGTTTTTGGGGGGGGGGGGTTTTGTGCATGTTCAAGGAATAAACAGGAAATTGAGACAGCAATCATATGCCTTTGGGAAGAAATGCCCTCCTGGCAATGATGTATCTAACTAGACCCTCCAGCTCTCAGCCAAGGTAGGAATACATGGCTGCACGTGGGAATTGTCAGGGTGGGAAGGTACAAGCTTTCTGCCTAGAAAAACATGCCAGCACCATTTACTATTTATGTGGGACTAGCAAAAGGAGGGTTGGTGAGAAGGGTGAAGGGGGCTCTCGGGAAATAGAAAACAGCAGGAGAGATGGATTTTCTTTGCTATGCTATGCAAATAAAGCAAGTGAACATGACTCTGACACTGAGCGGATAAATCTGATTCTCATTGCTCCAAAAGGCTCCTTTTTACCAACCTGACAATATATACATGCATTACAGTGGAAACAAATTACATTCTACAAATTAAAATCTTGACAATTCATTTTTATAATTTACCCACCTCCTCACCACCAACACATAATTGTTTGACAATTGAATAATGCCTAGAGATGTGCAAATAAATGCAAATAAAATATGTCAAACATCCCAAAATTGAGGAATTGGATTTTTTTTCACATGCAGCAGTCAAGCTGGTCTCACCAGGTTCATTCCACACAGCAGTGATCAGTAACAAACATTGCATTGCAAGGAGAAGGAATAACCTGAGCCTTGGCAAACTATACGCCTGTGAGAGGAGCAACAGTTGGATTCAGGCATGCTGGAAGCCTGCCACAGCTTAGGGAAAATGTGTGTGAAATGGCTGGAATCAAGAAAGAGCCTTTAATGAACCTCGGCTTTTCAACACATGTTTTTGGCTTTGGAGCTGAGTAACTTTATCGACTCTGAAAAATATACATAATCGTTTCGACACGGAGGGAGCAGAGAGTGAGAAATTATCATAAGTGTAGCCAAACATTTGCTATTTCTGAACGGTTGGCTGTGAACTTCTCCTAAACTGCTGGAACTGATCAGGAAGACGTTTTCTGCATGGTGCAGACCTTGTGTTGGTGTTTGCTCAGTATTCTGGGAACAAAAGTCCTGTTGATTTTGCAGTCATGATGCTGGAGATTCCTGCATCACCACAAAACAGCGTCATGTTCACAAAGGGCACATCATCATGGTTTGTCACAGAGCTGTTGCATTCGCTGGCCCTCACTCAGTACTGGTAGATCAGTAATATTTTTATTTTTTTTTATTTCCATGTGACTTTTAACAGTGTTGTAATATTTCTAATTCAGTTCTCTTCCATCAAATCTACCTCCGCTGGACTGAAAGTTTTTTATTGTGCTGCATACCCATGCAACAACATCTGCTGACAGTGGAAAAACTGGAGACACTGGGGCTGAAATAGCTGCAGTGGCCACCAGCCATCACACCTGATTCATGGGTGAGCACTGAGCAAATCACTCCAAATTCCTCTTTGATTTCACTTCCCATCAGGAAAAACTGCTTTTGCCTCAGCTATAGACATCAGCTTTCCATCAGGCCTGGCTTTCAGTCAGCACCACAGTCACTGCTCCAGGGGTCCAATGGTTCGCCAGCCGGGGGTACTGGAAGTTCACACGCTGGACTCAGGTGGATGGCAGGGCCCACTGCAGCAGCTCCACAGAGAAGGGGCTGGTTCAGCAGCATAGCACCACCCTCATGGGAGATGGTGAAACATGCAGGTGCATGTCTTAGAGGAGGATGTGTTGTCTGGGTGTTCTGTCTGTGACCACACCAGCTCAGAGCTTGAAATAATTCACATCGCCCCTGACCGAACTTCAGTGTAGGGTCTTCATGTGATTCTGGGTTGTTTTGGCAAATACCACAGAGACCTAAGCTCAGAAATGGCTGTCACATTTCAGATGATCTTAGAGAGAAGTGAGGAGCTAAAATAAATTATATCTAAAGTTTAAATTTAGGTTTTGATTTTCATGAGCCGCCTTTTTCATTTCCACTGGCCTTTTCCTCCATAGTTTACCCTGACATCAGCAGTAGAAATGCCAAACATCACAAGACAAATTGTTCTCCTGGTAGTTCAAGACCAGAGGGCAAGAGAAAATGCTGGAAATATGGCAAGGAAATCTGCACTATGTCATATTCACAAATTAAGCATCCTCCATTCAAAAGGCTGCTTTCCTTCAGCCATAGAATAGTTCTTATTTTCCAGTGTCAGTTGTCCCGACTACAAGTTTTGACCTCAATTCAACACATCAAGTCTACAGAAAAACCCACACAATTCCTTATATCCAGCTCCATGCTGGATATCCAGCTTCAAGCTGCATTATATACAAATCAATTGTAAACAATTAAGAAAAATTTGGTGTGGAACTTTCAATTATTTTAAGGGAAAATTGGTTCGGTTTAAAGAATTTAAAGGGCATGGGAATAATTAAGATGCTTTCAGGAAGCATGGGTAATTGAGATTACCTAATGCAATGTATTCTCAAATGTTTCTGAATTCTCAACCATGATGAGAACCCATGGTTTCTTCTCATAAAATTCTGTAAGCGCAGTTGTTAACGAAAACCAGTGATAAAGCAACAATATTTTTGGAAGAATTGTATAAACCAAAATAGTGTATATGCTCTGAGGTTACGCATGTTCATGGACTAGGTTTCTACGAACTGTAAGGACAGTCTTTGGCTCAGATTAAATATTTATTAGTAAATAAATAATTGTTGTAGAGCTTCAGCCTCCCATTGAGTCTGGACTCAGATGCAAAAGGCTTACTGGGCCTTTTCTTTACCATCCTCTGTAGTTCAGGTTTACATTTTTGTAAATCAGGTTTTCTTTGTGAAAGCATGACTGTTGTACAAATAGATTTTATAGGGAGTTACCCTTCACCTGTCAGATTAAATTGCAATTCTGTATTATGAAGTACACTCTGCAAGTGTCTTTACATATGGAAAAATAATTTCCTGTGTCTATAAAAAACTCTGATGTGACAGAAGACCCAGAGTACAGAAGGAAGTACCAGTCCTAAAATTTAGGATCATTGACTACAGTTAGATATTCAGCTTTTTTGTTGAATGAGACCCTAAGCACCTTACAGTTTCAATTCTATTCAGCCAGCAAACTAGAGAAAGCTTTAGTCTTTCAAAGTAATTTTAATAGAAATTATTTCAATTATACAAGAAATTAAATGTAACAGAAATTAATTTTTTACCCATTGAGCTCATGGATCATACAAAGGTACACTATCTTGGTTTTGATAATTAATCATAGTAATGCAGAATGTTACAATGTCTTTGAAACTACTGGCCATAGACAATATTGCAAATACTTTGAAAGAACAACACACAGGACATATTCTCTGCTCTTCATCTGAAATACAAAAGTTATTTAGTACTTTGTAAAACATGTTAAATGGAATCTGCTCTTTCTTGGAGGTAGCTATTTTTTCTTCACTCTGTGCGGGTGGAATGTTTGAAAATTGCACAAGACATGCAATTTTGAAACTTCAGCTTGGAGGACCAAATATTAGCAAATCATCCTGAATTAATCTGAATTTTAAGGTTGCAATGCTATTCTGTGTGACAGTGGATGCATTTTCTTTTTCACTTATTTACATATTCACAGTCAGAAATGCATGGCAGTTATTGTGTAAAGGGGGTCTATACAGGAAGAATTTTTGAAAGCCATTAGTCCAAGAGTATATATACACCCAAAGTTTACAAAGATGCTTCACCCAGGGATGTTTGTAGCAGGAAGCAGAGCTAGACAACTGCAGAAAGCTAAAAGAGAAAAAAAAAAATAGATGGTGAGGTCTTCACAGCATGATGCCATGCTCCTGTGGGTCATGATGCAGTAGAAAACCACTCATCTTGTAGAAGGTGAAATAGATCAGCTCTGTTTCTCAACAAGCCCACACTGCATTTAATTAGGAAACCAATAGTCCCTTTTGGTGAGCACAAAACATTCCATCCAGGGGTATCTTTCTGTCCCCTCTCCATTTCTCTGAAGACCTCAGGCCAGAGAGGGAGTTGTAGCTGTGGTAACACTACAATTTGTGCAACTGAGATGCTATTTTAGGCAGAGGGTTGTGACTGTTATTATTTCGTTCTCAATGGCATTTCTACTCCTAGCTTCCCCACACAACCAGCTCTGCTGCTTTTGGAAAAGTCCCTGGTGCTCCTCTGAGCGAAATGTCCAAGTATTGCCACGGGATTGTGTGAAGAGGCCTGGTCTCCAGACCTTGGTGGCTCAAGCATGAAACTGTGGATTGTGACTAAAGTGACAGGACAGGGTGAAAGTTATTTAGCTAGGTCTTTTATATGGGAGTTGTTTTTTTTTTTAATAAAGGTTTTGTTTTGTTACTAGTAAATTATATTAATGATGGCAGAAACTGTTAACCACACAAGAGCACTGCATTGGCTCTGAGCTACAGCTCACTCAACTCAGCACCCAGTGGAATGTGCTAAGAATTCAGTCTCCATGTGGGGACCTCTCCTGTAGCTACTTTGATGGCACCAAGACCACACTAGCTTCTCAAGGGCGACAGAAACAGCAATGAAAAGGGTACCACAACTCTGAGGTCAAAATCTAATCTTAAAAGAGTCAGGAAGTGCTGTCAATAGAGGCAGGTGGTGTATTTTTCCATTACCAACCACTTAGATCCATAATAAAAGAACTAGTAAGGATCACTGTTAGAAGTAAACATGCATATCTGTGTGTAGGATTATCTGTGTTTCCCCTAGCAGTGTTGCTCGTGTTTCTCAGCTTCTTCCTTCCAGCATCTGAATAAGCACAGCTCGCCATCCTGGCTAGAGCCACACGCTCTTCTAGCTGTAAGTGAGCTGGCTTCAGCAAAGTCCCATGCACTCTCTGTAAAGACTATACTTAATATCCAAAGCATTAAACAAATTGGTCTGTGTGAGCTTTGGAAGAAAAGGCATTTGAGTTTGAATGCAGAGGGCAGTCCTGGATAAAACTGGGGTCTCCACTCTTACAGAGCCACATCTGTGATAATCGGAGCTGAAAGGGAAGATTTAACCTCTGGGGTTGATGGAGACCAAAATGATGAAAGGATTTTTTAGATGTGAAAAGACGGATCAAGAGTTTTACTAAATCCTGGGTCGAAGGGAAGGTTGCAAATTGCCTTTTCTCTGAATCTGGGACATTTCAGGCTGAAGCAGGTGTGCCTCACATCTTGAATGCTTCACATGTGTTCATTTCATTCCCTCTATTTTCAATTCCCATACTCTCATATTTTATTTACTTGTTTCTTCCAACACTATGATAGTGCAAAACAGTCAAGCTACAAAGCTTCTCTCTAAATGCCTGATTTAAATAAAGCATCCATTAATTTTTGCACCAATAGTAGTACAGCATTAAATAGTACATTATTTTTCATAATGTGGTTCTGTAAACATTAGACCATTTGACTAAAATATTCCTAATGTATAAATAAAGTCACTCTTGTGCATTAGTGTTTTCAGGCTCAAAGCTTTAATGTGTTGGTTTAATGTACAAATATTTTCCAAGATGAAAAATATAAATGCTACTATATTGTAGTTTTCATTGAAACGTAGCACAAAAAAGAAGTGATGAAGGTTTTTCTTCCCATTAAAGGACTTTTACCAATTTTAACAGAACATCTCTAATATATACGTAGAATATTATGTGTATTGTAGGTTGTTATTCTGTAATTGGTTTGGCTGGTTACAATGATTACACTAAGCTGGCACAACAGTAGAGCTACCTTGGTGAAAGTACTTCCAAAGAACCCACAGAAGACTTCTCACTGGAGACCATATTGTGTGTTTGGAGGTCAGAAATTTTGATTTACAAGAATGACAGATTTTTAACATTGCTTAAATATCAGTCAAAAATAAACTTACTATTTTCCAAGTACTTCTTAAAATAAAATTGCAAAACCTTTTCCTATGTACTGAGATACTCCTTTTTGCCAAAAATTAAGAGATAGTGATATCTTTTGTATGGGCTAATCCAAGAAAGGGTATTATCAAAACATATTGAAGAAGTGTGCTCTCTACATGTGAATTGGGAAACGTTTGACACCACCAAACTTGGCTGTGATCTGGATAGAGCATTACAGTGGTGATTCCCTTTGCTGGATCTCTGCTCTTCCACAGAGAGTGCTTGTTGCCCAGCTTTAGACATGTACATGGCAAGCAGCACCAAGAGGAAGGAGAAAGAGGTGAGTTCACACCAGTGGTGCCTGCCATCCGTGCAAGGAGTAAACCTGGGCACCTCTGCACTTGAACATCTTTTTTACACACAGATGCAAACACCTGTACATAGTTGAATGTTGTCAACGTGGGACTGGACTGCCTTCACAGGCTCAGCCTCTCCTGTTTCCACTGCAAGCAGGGCCATACATCCCCAGCAGGGACTGCAGGGTCCCACCAGTGCACATAGCTGAGGACAGAGGTCAGGCCTTCCTTGCAATCCCTTGTGTGGTGGGTGAGTTGGCTGTCAGCCTCAGAGGGGAGGGTTTAATTGGCAAGTTGAATTATAAAGACCCAGCATTTCAGCCCTTTGCACAAAGAAGAAAGTAACTCCCCAACACACATCCTGCTCCAGGGCAGCTCACTAACAGATGGCATTGCCACTCATTGTGGGTGGCATTAATTTGTTTTTTAGCAAGCAATGACTACCCTTAATGTTTTCCAAGAGAGGAAATGAACCTGCAATGAATTAGGGCACTTGATTACACTACTTAAATTGCTGAATCTCCAGGAAAACCAGCAGTTCCAACTCTCTGACACCATGGACGTGATTCGATGGCCCTTATACTAACGCAGCTGTGCACACCTCCTCTTTTATGGATATTTCCTTTGCTGCTACTCAACACTACCAGGAGTGTGGATTTCCACCTTGTGACTTCATAACCTTATTTGAGCATTGCTCTAGTGATCACCCAGTGATATTCAGGAAGATTTTATTTCCTTTAAGTGTTGATGCATTCCTGATGAAAATAAACACAGGCCTGTGATTGTAATATTGTCTTTGCTCATTTTTATTTCAATAGAAACAGAAATGCAACTTCAAAGCAATGGGTAAGTATGCAAGAGAGCATTGGCCTCTGATAACATGAAAGACTTTAATAGTAGTTTCTACTGATCATTAATAGCATGAAATTCATTTACTTGAAAATTCTAAGAGTGCCAGTGGTAGCAGTTATGTGGAATATTGAAAATGGCATCTTGTGTTGTCCTAGTGCTAATCCTGCAGAGGAGGCAATGTCTGTTCTTCTTCCCTCTCCTCTGCTTTTGCCCCCTCTGAGGTGGGCACAAAAGTCTGCAGTTCCTCTCTGCTATTTGGTGTCCTGGAGCTCTGTGTACCTTCCTCCAGACCGACACCCCCTCCTCATAATTTGCCCCATTTATGAGCAAGGGATAGTTTTTAAATTGCACACTAGAAACAAAGTATCTGTGAGCAACTGCGTCTACCAAATTGTGATGGAGGGGGAAGGACAGATGGTAGATGGAAAGATGCAGGATCCACAGGATGTGTAACAAAATACGGACCCGCCTGGGTTGTATTGAGATCGAAGGTCTCTTGTGATCTGTAACCCTGTTAAGAGACAGCTCTAGCAACCTCAGCAAGACTGTTTTGGCAGGGGAAAGCAGAAAATGAGGTACCTTTTATGAGAAGGTACACATTTCCAATACCTAAGTGTTGGGTGATTGAAAATAGTGAAAACAATGCTGCTATAAATTCAACAAACTTTACTAGATAAAAATGACCAACAGAGTCTCAGATTGCGAATTCCTAAAAATAGCCCTAAATAAATATATAAAACTCTTAAGGGCAAAATATTTTCTTGTGGCTGGCTGTCAGGATGGGAGATAGGCAGATATCCTCCATTCAGCTATGCATTAGTGAAGCAAATAGTATCATTCAAAGACTTCTACCAAAGGCAGTTAAAATATGAGTTTGTAGTTGAGATATCCTAAAACTTTGGTCAAGATTCACCAGAACTCAAAGGTGAATTGTGTAAGATGATGCATAATTTATTTTAATCAATAAAGTCAACCTTGGGATATTATCATATATGATTGCTCCTGCCTACATATGGGATGTCATATTACATCCCATATTTCATACCTCTGTTATATTTTGCAGACAAGCATGAGCATGTTTTGAGCCAAGAAACTGGGCAGCCATGGTCAGCATGGTGCTGCTCCTGATCTAAATTCTAATTCTAATTCTAAAAAGAACTTTCATTCATTACCATTTCCTCGGCATACACCTATGAGCTCCTGAAACTGCATGACAAGTGACAAAGACCCTGCCAGACAAATCATCAGTGGTCTGGGCTGCCACTCCTACACTGAGATTACAGAGCCTCCACTGGTGGGTGGTAGGTAGCTACTCCCTGGTGGTAGGTAGCTACTCCCTGCCATTGGCTAAGGAGTTGTCAGTAGCCCTCATAGTCTCACACTCTCTTCTGCCTTTATCTTGGTCTCAGATCTGAAACCTATAGCTCACTATAATACATTCCCATGGAGACTCTTGTCTTCAGGATCTAAAAATTTTCTGAAAAACAGTAATTTCAGTCCAGAGACACTGTGGCTAATACCACAGGGTGTGCTCAAGTGGGGACACGGAACAGCTTGCACGATGAGGTGTCCTTGGAAAACCAGCAACTCTTTCCTACATTTCAAAACAAGCAAACCCATAACACCCTGTTGAAGGAGGAGTATCTGCCCATGGGAAGGTTTCTCCCCAAAGGGTGTCCAACTGGGAGCTCGCCATCGCTTTCCAGAACAGATATGTCAACATACAGAGAGGCATGGTTCAGGCCCTGGTGGCACTCTGCATTCCAGACCCTGGCGAAACACAGCACACAGGCATGGGGATCAGGCACAAGCATTCATTCTGATGCAACATGTAACTTCCTGGGGAATAGCAGATCCTCTGTCTCTCTGGTAGTCACAGTCTGAATTCAACATTTCTTACCCTCTTCAACTCAGTGGCTGTTGTGGGTTTTACCTGTTTTGCATTTTCACATCTCTCTAGCTGTCTCTACAATTACAGTGTTCTTTCCTCATATTTTTTCCAAACTCACCAACACAATACTTGACTTACCTCATCCCCTTCCAAGCAAACCAATATATTTGTTTTCAAGATTTTCCATCAGTAGGTTGAAGAGCTTCAACTCCTTTCATGAACATTGGGCAGCTTCTCCAATCACTTGAAGCTTCAGTAAGAGCAATCAGTGATGACGATTTACAGTGCTCACTACAAAGCTGACACTGAAGTGCCTCAGATGATCCCTGTTGCTCATCACTCATCGTAGCTATAAAAGTCACCAGCTTGCACCATGGACATATACTCACATGAGGTCAAAAATACTTCTCCCTCACCATTTCCCCACTCAAAACAGGACACTTGTGTCTATCTTGTATCAGCACTAGTGGCTTGTCTCTGAGGGGAAGCTTTGGCTGGAGGGATACTCCTGCCAGACAGTCTCTCCCTGCAGCTGGCACCGCTGGGCACAGAGCCTCTGGTCTGGCCTCGTACAGTTGCTTTTCAGGCATGTGAAACCTTCACTATATTAAGGTGGTTTTGTCCTGTGACACCTCTGTCCTGTGTTGTCAATATGCACAATATTCTTGCTGTCAAGAATCATTCCTGAGTCATTTCATGGTTCTTCCCTGGTTCCTTCTCCTGTTTCCAAAACCTTTGTGGAAATGGCAAAGGTGAGACCAGCATGAGATTCTTAGACCTACTGGAACTAGCTTCAGCAAAACTGAGGAGGAAACTCACTGAGTGCTCTTCCTAATATGACTTCCTAGGAGGAAAATCTCTTCCATGTTCCAAATTAATGGACCTGAAGCTCACAATGTGGTTCCAACAGGATGAACTCCAGCCACTGGAGTTCCAGTGCTCCTTGGAAACATCAAATACTTGAGAATGTATACATCCTGCTCAGTATTTTGAAAGTTTGTAAGAAGTTTGAATCTAGTTCAGATCTTTTATTTAAATCTCTGTCGCTGCAGTCTTCTGAAGAAAGAGCGAAAGGAGGCCTATGCACCTTACACTCAGTGGTCCAGTGGTGCCTGCGGAGCAGCTCCATATACATCACAAACAACTCTGTGGTGATTCCTTCAGTCCATGGCTGTGACCGTTTTTACCCTGGTTACCATTTTGCTCCAGTGTCTGATCCCACATCAATGCAAAATTGACAAACACCCTTTGACAGTAATGAAGCTAAAGCAGGAGGAGACAAAGTTCTGGCAGGCAGACCGCCTGATTTAGTACCCTCTGTCATGGAAGAGGTTAGAGATTGTACAACACGAACTCATGTTGCACACCGTTAATGCACAGCAAAAATCACTGCACTGCTGACCAGAAGGAAAAGAGGCAATATAGATTATGAGGAAGGCCTAAACTGCTCATCTGCACTTACCCCTTTAACATGTCCATATTTCCATACTGCCATTCCTGCACTGCACCTACACCATCTCCCTCAGCCACCACATAGCATCAAAAAGAATCTTCATTACCAGTTCCATGATGGGCAGACCGCTGCATCTGAGGGAGAAAAATCTTCCACCAGCTCAATTCAGAACCTGCTGTAAAAATGTACAGCATGAATTAGTTTAACTTGAGCCTCCAGTCTCTCAGTCTTTTGCCTTTATAGTAAGGTTAAGAAAACATCTCCTTATGAGACAATTTTCTTCTCCATAAAGGAACTTGAGTACTGCAATTAGACCACTATTCAACTGTGAAAGGAACTGACTAAGTCACCCATGCCTTTCAGGTATGTTCTTCGGTTTAGGAAGAGAGCTCATTTCACATTAGCCTTTTCAATTCAGATGCAGCCTGGATCCAATCCATTTTATCCATGAAGCCAAACCAGAATGTCCCTTGCTTTATCCTAGCCTCTTCACTCAGGAGACCCTTTTTTCCTTTCTTGTGCCTGACCACAAACATCCACTATTTGTGTTGTTTTACCAACGGCCACCATAACCCATTCCATCATCTCTTGCAGTGTATCCTGTGTGTTGTTTTGGTTTCACTGAGAGTCTCAGGGCAGGAAGGCCAAGCCTGATGTTGGGTTTGCAAAAGCACTGTGCATGCCTGTTGTGACAGAAATGTACTGCTAAAGGGTGTGTTTTCTCAGTAAACAACACAACCTGCAAGATCCAGATAGCTGTATAATATCAAAGTTATTTTTAAGAAGAACAGCAATTTCTAAACATTCTACTGGAATAATAATAATAAAAAAGCCTATTTATAACTGTAATATATATATTCTATTTAAGATGAGCCACACAGTTTCTGCAGCTCCATCAAGTTGCAATCAAATCTCTACCCATTAGTTTTATAATTATTCTTTTAACTGCGATAATACCTCTAAGGCTGGCTTACTCCATTCCAGATCCTCTTTGTGGCACAGACAGTAAACACCTACAAAGGGGAACAGTCAGGCTTTAATGAGGCAAGCTTCAGTCCAGTAATGCATAAAAATGACATCCTCAGAAAGATGTACAGTACCAATGCAATCTTACTCATTCTCACAGGCAATGGAACATTATTTTGCTCTCTCTTCTAATGGACATTGATCATACAGCAGCAGAGCAAAGAACAGATTCCAAAGCACATTTTTGTGAAATCCCTTAAATTTCTTAGCAGCTAATACTTCATCTGTGAAATATCAAGTCAGAGGCTGGGAGAAAGTCACATTCCTAGGCAGAAGTCAAGGCTTCTCATAGGCAACACACAGCAACACCCATCTTGCAGCACCATCTGCACAGTCTGTTTCTCTTCTGAGGTACCAGGGATCAGCTGCAGCCAGAACCTGGCTCTGAAAAGACTGAACATCTCGCTGCAGCACTGGGTGTTCAGGAGCTGGGCTCTGCAGCAGGAAACTCAGAGAACTGAGCCATGCCTGTCCAGTAAGGTCCACCCTGTATAGCACCCTCTAGATTTTTAATATGCCCCAGAAAAAAAAACTTTTTTTTTTTTTTTTTAAAAAGGAATATTCCTTAAAAAGCCACTGAGGCAATAGTCTTGAAATGGATACATCTATGCCACTTCTTACATCAGAGGTCTTGGATTTCACATGTATAATTTGGAGTGAATTGCTCTTTATAGTGATTCAACATGTGATGTGCTCACATATCCTCTCTGATGCTGCTTTCTGCTTAGGAGAGATTTTTATCCTTTCCCATTTTAACTTTAGAGTGAAAACGGGAGGTTTTTATATCGCATCTTGCTGCCACAGTTCCCTTTTTGCCCTGACGTCGTTATGGGATTCTCCTCCATGGCGAACTGCCAGCCAAGAAGAGAATATGCTTAGGTCTTAGCACCAGCTCCCACCCACCTGCATGGAGGGCACAGCAGACAGCTTGGGAAGGGGAGTGTGAAACTAACACCTTAAATACTTCAGAGTCAGATTGATCAAACTCTTCTTCTAGAGCTTACCTCTCTTTGTGCATTTCTGACCTGAGCCAGATGTCTTTGGCATAAGAAAGCTCTATTGAGCTGAGCACAAACAGAATTATTACACCTTTGTTTTCTGGATATTCTGGTACCACTCAGCCACGCCAAAGCTTATCCTGATAGTAGTGCCTGTATGGCATCAGTTTGTTACTCAAGTCTTGAAAAACAAGGTCCCAATGTTACTGCCAGTTGAAGAGTATCACTGAACAGCCCAGTGTCTGGGAGGACTCCTTGTGTTAATCTTTGTGGATATTAGTCTTTCATCGTACAGTTCCACTGCATCATATTTGGACACTGCAAACCAATACCAAGGGGAAGGGAAAAGCATCCCATCACCCTCCTCAGCTACTGTGTCTCACCGTTTACATCTCACAGACTGCCAGCTCCCTCGGGAAGGAAGGGCTTTTATGCTGTTCACGGCAGGAGGAAGCCAAAGCGAGAGCACTGGGAGTGCTGGTTTCGCCTTCTGGGCGAGTCACCGAGCTGCCCTGCCTCCATCAGGTGCAGTGGAAATCCAGACCAATGCCTGTTCCATTTCATTAAGAGCCTTGAGCTCACTGCAGAAAGATGAAAAGGGCTGGTCATTATCCATTACATGTGATCCATTCACTTGCTGATGGGATGGTTTTCATCTCCCTGCCCTGCCTGTAGGCAAGCATCCCCCAATACCCTAATCTGCTGCTTTTGTTCTCCACCATTTATTTTCCTAGGAGCCCTGTCAATAGTGGCTCCTTTCCCTTCCCATGCCTTGCAGCGCTGCAGACGCAGAAGCCTTAAAGGGTTCCAGCTCAGGCTAACGAATTCCAGAAAGTCTGGCCGTTTATTATGAAGCCAGTGTAAGAAGGATTTGAGAAAAGCATAATTTAATAAGAGATCTGGGGAGATGTAGCACACAGATACAGCCTGGAAATGCTGGAAGGTGAACTGGAAGGGGAGGTGGGGGCATTTGGAAGCCCATTAAATGAGGACTTATCATCTGATTTATGTAAATAACTTCAAATGACTTCATTTATTAAAAGTATTAAGATGCATTACTGTTTGTCTTTGGTCCCCTAATTTGGTTGCTAATGTCTAAAACTGGTGAAATTAATTTGAAATTAATGTTCCTATATAATTACTTAATGAATCTCACATTCACTGCCCTTAGTTCTCAGTTGACAAAGAATCCCACATGCCACATGTAAGAGGTTGGAATACTGACTGTGATTTTAAAACGGTTGCCAAATTATAGTTTGCAAATATTTTACATTTCACACACTTCGTCTTGAAAGATCTGTGTTTGAAATGTTACGTAACATTTATTCTTTAGTCAAATTCTATCATGAAAACTTTCTGGGCATCAATCTTCTTACTTCCCTTCATGCCTTGAAATTAAATCAAATTTAGCTGTGTTATTATGCAAAGTCATTCCTGCATCAAAAGATTATTTTAGGGCTGTAAAGTCAGACAGTTAAAAGATAAGAAATGCTGGAACTGTAACTCTGTGCAGTATAAATTCCTTTTTCCATGTATATGCTTTCTCATAGTCTTGAATTTTATGGTCATATATTTTCCTATATGCACTCCCTCCCTCAGGGGACTTATTAATCCTTGTTGGTGTTCAAGAAAAAACAGGATAAGAAAAAACAAGGTTCAAGAAAAAGCTAGCCAGGAAAGGTCTCCACTTGTGGAGTCCGTGCCTCATTCCATATAAAAGCTGCAAAGGTTGCATATTCCTCCTTTTTCTGGGTGGCTGACTTGGTACCCCATAAATCCTGATCGGCAGAAATGCTGAATATGCACAGCAGTAACTAAAGCTAAAGAAACATTTGAACGTGCAGAACGCTTCACATACTACCAAACCCAGTGAAAGATGAGGTCCTGGGGTCTCACACAGAGTACTTAAAATTATTGTACACTTCAAATTGGGAAAACATTTCTCCCTCTCTCAGGGACAGTTGAAAATGCATTAAGAACATTTGCAGAAACATGGACTTCTGCAGTACAGAGACCCACACATATTCTGTACAGCACAGTGCGGACACTCCGCAGGAAGAAGGGAACAGGACACACTGTGACCCAGGAGCAGAAAGTATGTGGGGAAGTTGTTGGTGCTGTTGTGCAAGCTAGCAGAGGGAGGCAGGGGCAAAATGGGAAAACAGCAAACGATACTCGGACACAAAAGAGCTCAACTGAAGGTCTTCCAGTCTTACCTTGGACTGCTCACCATTTTTTGCGCTTATCTGTGATTTTGTATTTCTTCCTGGGTGTGTAGGGTTTCTTAAGGATCAAGGCAAAATGAGAGCACCAAACTTGTCAGCAATCAGGAACCTTCCAGAGCTTACCTCCAAGACAGCTAAACAGTGCTTTGCCTTGAGACATCCTCAGCATCTAGGTCAGTGCAAGTCAACCTCCCCACACTGCAAAACACCCCCTCCTTCATGCAGAAGAGAGCTGTGGACATGTGCCATATATCCTGGCATGGCTCAGCTTAAGGATACTAGCCAAGAGTCCCATGGCTTGGCTGACAGGAGGATAGCTTCCCAAACACAGGGTGACATCAACCTAAATCTCCTTTCCACAATAGGGAACAGAGAACATTCAGTGGTCCACACCCAGCCATCACCACATGCACACCTCCACGTCCTACTTTGTTAACTAGAAAGTGTCTCCTTCGCTCAGACATTTGTCAAATTTCTCTCTTCACGACTTTCCCACCCTTCCTAGGCTGCAGATTTTCCTTCCCAAATTCCTATCCTCTCTGTGTGTCCTCCCTCACATCCCCGAAGCATTCCTATCTCCCACACTTCAGGTATTCCTCTGCTAACAGGGATCACCCCAAGAAAGACATCCAAAAGAAACCTCCCTCTCCCAGCACAGCCAATCTAAAAAAATGTCAAGTAAATTCTTCCCACATGGGAAGATTACTTCCTTCTAAACTTGAATAGCAGGTACATTAGGGTGAATTGCTACAGTAACATCCTAGCCAACCACCTCAAAATCCCTCTAGAACACCAGGTGTCAGATCATAACCCAGCAGTTGAGGGCTATTACATCAAGAGTGCAAAGCCATCAGACTACCTCAGCCTAAGCTTTCCTTCCAACTCTGCTTTTGTGAAAAAAGCCAAAAAATATACTAACACAACTGTGGCTCAGCAAAAACAGACTTCTTGAAGCAGAGATGCTTTTCCACCTTCATGGCTTCCTCCTGCTGCTAGCAATCGATGGCACAGGGCTGCTTTAGTCAGGTTTACAGTACCCTGTAATGGAAAGCAGCTGTCTCTATCCAGCTTGCACCAGACATCTCCCATAGTTATTTTGCCATCTTTTGATTAGTTGCACTATTCAACTTCCAGTACTAATGTGTTCTTAACACCGGCAATCCCAGAACTGTACTTAATATACTTTTTTCTTAAACTCTCAAAACTAATCTGAGGATGTTTGCATTATTTGCCACTCAATACACAGACTTTTCATTTGCTACTTGTCAAAATACAAACTCCAGGACTTTGTATTTGTCTGAGTTGGGCTGGATGAGCCAATGCAAACAACTTAAATGACCCCAGGGCAAGCCTACTTGAAAGGGCCTCCCTTTCTTTTCCCAAGCAACACCAAACTGAACAAACTGTGAGCATCTAACACCATCTGAAACATTTAGTTTTGCAGAGCCATTTAGTTGGCAATCGAAGGTCTGTCTTTACAGAGCTATCTTCAGAAAGCAGGAAGGGTCATGGTGAATCTTGCCTCCACCATTTATATAGCACCACCTAATAATTTGGGGGAGGGGAAACTTCCTAGCATTTTGCATTGATAAATGCCATTGTAACATAAAAGACTGTGATTTAGTTAACAAGGTTAAAGCATTTAGTATTATTACTGCATGTCCATCAACTAATACCTTTATTCTGAAAGCTCACTTTAAATAACAAGTCTCTGCTTCTCTAGTGAACTGCTGAAAAAGCAAGCAGATAATTCAAATTTCATGAGTATGTAACTATAGCTGACCTTTTATTAAAAAAAGAAAAAAATATTACATTTGGAGCCATGGCCGTATCTCCCTATGTCTCTGCATACAACAACTTTAACAGCTCTTTTGGGGAAGATTCATGAAGTGGTACTAGGTTTTGTAATTTTCATTTTGTTTTCTAGTTCAGAGAATAACCAGGTCAATACCGCCGCATATATCTGTTGGCCTCTATGAAACAAGCTGGAAGTTGGATCTCCATTCTCAACAGGCCTGCTCATGTGATACAGATGAACTGCTGTAACTGCCAAATTGGAGGCAAGTAATTATGAAATAGTGTTGAGGCAAAACAAGCTTTATCCCTCCCTAAAACTGCTTTCTATCCCTGTTGCATTTTAATTGGAATACATCAGTACTGTATTTCTTTTTGACATCCCCACATTCCCTATGACAGAAATGTTCATTACTCTTTATTCTGGTTACACATATTTAGCTCTCCATGATAGGAGCTCGTGCAAGATCATCAGCCACTGACAGATCATTAGCGGCACGCAAGGTAAGTCTGTGAATTCCATCACACAAGGTATTTCAGAACCAAAATATAAGGTAGCAGGTGAGTAGAGGCTGAATGTATGACTAGGCTAAGATTAAAAACTTTATTTTTTATACAAAACAATAATAAATCCAAGCAGATAATGAACTATATGCGTCTTCTCATTTTCCACCTTTTCTTCTCTCATTATAGTCTATCCACAGTTCAATGTTAAACCACTCCATATTCTGCAAAAACTATGATGTTTCCATCTTGTATCCATGTTTTTCTAATTCAGCTCTGTATAAAAAAAAAAGACAGATGCACTGAAATACACAAATACTGTTAGATGTTTGATTTTTTTAATGAAATATACTGTACAATATACAATCATTTTAGAATATCAACATGTCATATTACTTTTTGATTCACACCAGTAACCTTAATCTCACTTACTCTGTAGTTCTTGTACTTCAGCTTTATATATTAGAGAACCAGAAGTGACTTCTCAGCAGAAAATTCAAATATTTGTTTTAATCTTAGTTATTGCCCTCTGACCCACCCTATCCACAAAGCAGCATCCATGAGCCTGCAACAACTGCAAACACATTATAAAAACTAAAATATCTTATACAGTTATTCTCAAGATTTCCTTAAACCAAACAAGCACACTATTCTGAGTGATTTAAATGCACGTTTCCAACATAATTTTAAGTTTTTTCTTTGTTTGACAAAGTGTACCCTGCTATTTTTATTTATGTTTTGGTGCAACACACCTTGCAGTGAACAATTGAGGGAAAGGATTGCTTTGTTGCCCTTAGTTGCGGCTAGGACAGCAAGTCAGCAACTACAATTGTTATTGCTCCTGGCCTGTCCCCACTTTGATTCTCATCTGCCTCTGAACACACCAGACAGAATGCACCCTGTTTCATCTACCAGTCTTAGCATATGTGTATCTACTAGCATAGATACAGAAGTCTGAATCTCTAAAAATATTTCAGTTTACATAATTAGTAGTGGAATTTTAGAACTGGAGGACCACAGCATTTGCTTTCTAGAGATGAAATAAAACTATGTTGCAATCAAGCAACACTGCAAGCCAGTATACAGTCACCAATACTACAGGCTACAATTAAGGCCACTTAGGGAAGGTTTGTCTAGATCAACTATGCTTATCAAATATTACACTATCTCTTGAAAATCTCTTTCACTACGATCAACATGTTTTCCAATATTACAGTTTAACTGCCTTTCAACCTTGAAAAAAACTATACCAAAGATCTTTTATAGAGAAGATACAAAAATAACTGCTTTCACGAGAGTGCAACAAGGGAGATAAGCCCAGGAACTGTTACAACAAGCAGTATTACAGATAGTTTAATTTGCTCCTTGTGCAACATACTGAGGAATTAATTAAAAAATCTGTCCTTGTTCTAATGCTTGAAATAATTTAAGTTAAAATTATGCATCAGTAAAGGATTACTGAAACTACAAGTGACAATGAGGATTAAGCAACTGGATTACAGGTACCCAAATTGCTATTGCTTTTTTTAAAGCATGTAATTAACAATTACTTTGCTGTTGTTGCTCATAAACAGCATGCTCATCACATAAAAGAGAACCTTTCCATTATCACAGATCACTGATCTCTAGAAAATTCGTCCACTTGGACAAAAAGCAGCAGTGCTATTTGAAAGTATAGACAAAAAACTTTGCACACCACATAGCTCAGAAGAGAATCTTTGGTGCCTTGCCATTATCTTTGCAGCAGAACTTTCACATATACAGAGGAAAGTCATTAGAAAAGATCTAATGGTAAATTCAGAAAGTGTCTACTGTATCACAGCTTGCAGCAATCTCTGCACTGTTTAAGCTGTGTAACAGCAAAAGTCTGTCAATATCATTAGGCTTCAGGGATCACAGTAGAATCCTTAAAAGATGAAACAGTGATCAGTACTTCAGAGTGCTGTAATTCCTAAGTCTGGTTCTGAAAGGCTTTAAATAGAAATGCAAAAAGTAGAGTTTCTGTTTATTTCCATTTCAGATTTCCTTTTTTAAATTAAGCAAATTTCAAACATCGAAACATTAAGTATTCGGTCCTATTCAAAACATTTACCCACCTTCTAGAACAGTAAGTTAAAATAAAATTACCTTAACTGATTGGAGAAATCATCTTCTACATTGTCATCATCCCAATTGTCTTCCCAGACATGTGCATCTTCATCTTCATCTAAACCAGTCCAATCTAAAGACAGAAAAGGAGGTCTAAATATTGTATACTACACTGCTTTGGTACCATGTGTTACTCACAGATTAACTCAGCCTCTGAGTAAGGAAGAGTTCTGTTAAGTTTAACAGAGAAGTCTGGATCACGTTCAAGCGTTTATGAGACAGATCTAAAACATGTATCACAACTGGAATGATAATAAAAATGAAACTTGAAAAAATCATTACACACTTCACATCATGGTTTGCAGGACTGCACATTCATAAGAAATATCCTGCATACAAATGGACAAATTGTAGCACTATGGCAAAAAGAAAGCAATACTGAGTACTTGACTCCTAAAAGCTCAACAAGAGGTGTACAATCCCATTTTGTATTTAAACATTTTTTCAGATTAAAAAAGTAAATATGTATCAGATGCTTTTGCTAAACACAGGCACACATCCTCCATTCACTCAGAGCAGATACAGTCAATCTATGGATAACTTCCAAAAACTTATCCGTGATGCAGAAGTAAAGGCAAATTGAGACAGGCACCTGCAAACAGCATATCCATCACCAGCTATTTCTGGGCTCCCAAAACAGCAGAAGCTGTTTCTTACAGAGGCAAGACACTAAATGCCCATTTGCTAACCTTATTTCTATTTTTCCTACAATAAATACTCTGGCACATCATTCTTGACAAATTACTCATCACCTACTTAATACATCGTTATTAAAGAAAAAAAATTTAAGATAAAACTAAATAGTTTAGAAAAATCATGAAAATTAAAGGCTCAGAATCACCATGAACACACAGGTGGGCTTACTTGTTTTTGAGTTTCTCAGTTTTCTCCTTCTGAAAGACACCGAGATTTTCACATGCTACCAAAATAAAAACCCAGAAACCCCCTAATTCTGTCACTCCTGACCTTGAATTTCTCAGTCGGTTCGTGTTTTCAAAGAGAGAACACTGTTCTTCCCCTCACAATTCAGTAAGCAATCTGCTGCCCATCCACAGAAAGTTTTGAGGACTAAGGCCTAAAGTAACATTAAACACTGACGGAAGAACGGGGGGTGCGTGGCACATGGAAGGTAGTGGAGTAAAAGATTAAAAACTAATTCCTTGTGAACAGCTGACTTTCTAAGAATTAAGTCTGGTCTTTGCATATTCTCCTCCTTTTTCCAACACAATCAAAATTAATACTTGAGATTCACCAGGACACAAAAATCCATTTGCAACTGATTAAAGACACACATGTAGAAAGCATTACACTTAAACTTCCACACTAAAATAAATTATATAATGGGAAAAGTTGAAGTAGTATAGAAATCCTATGACAGCAAAAGAAAAAAAATGGGAAGAAAAGGTGAAGGAAAAATGCAACTAAAAACCTACATTATTTGAATTTAGTTGTATTGTTGATTGCTCAAAGGGAACACCTTGTACTTTAGAACCACTGCTTTGCCTATTTATATAGAACCAAGCTTTGCCTATTTATATATCGATTTTTTTTTTGCCAAAATAAAAAAGCTCTACCAAGTATTTATCTGGATTTCAGAGACACAAAAAATAAAGCTCAAACCAGTTTAAAATTACAAACTCCTACCTACAAGCATACAAGTATCCCAGACAGAACCACGAACTTGAAAAAAATCTCATAGCAGCTCATATCTAGCACAACAAACAGCAGCTTCAATCATAGAAGGTCAGTTGGGCAGACTAAGAAAACATTCTTCAAATCACACTGAGTGAATAGTCAGAAAGATCCATGTGATCTTCCATCTAATGAGAAGGAAGACAGTGAAAGTAAAGACTAAATAACATTCTCATCACTGTAACTACAAGATTCTATAGTATCTATATGTTGATACTATACCCCAGAATTGCATAATACAGTTATCACTCCCAGCTACATTATATGCCTGTGATTAAGTAAAAAAATGGTAGAGCATTTATCTGGGATTGAAAGTATTAAGATCATTTGAAAGCCGACTATCATCAAGAATTACCAATATGCATCAAAATTATAACCTTGTCATAGCTGGACTCCTTAAAAATGTATTTTAACATGCTGCTGACTGATTGTCCTATTTTTGCACTTGGGAAGAAAAATGAAATTTTAGGATTTATAAGTTTTTTTAATCCTCCGCTCTATCATTTTACACATTGCATTTTATACTCTGAAATGCATTGTACAAAAAATTCTTAAGTGATCGATTCACAAAAGCTTCAATCGACTATACCATAGTTATACTATCCTTCAAAATGTTCTATAAGAATGGACATTTTTAATATATAAACTTGATTTGATAAATTGCTTTATGAAAATGTTCAAGCTGGAATAAGTCCCAAGAGCCAATGTTTTTATCCCTTACCACAGCTCTGCATTATCTAATTTCCATTGGATAAAAACTGGGTAATAGAATACAAAGCCTTTTCTGTTTCACAGAAAGTGTTTTTTAACTTGAAGGGACAACAGTGTGTGATGGGTTTGAGCACACAGTTATGGCAGCTCCCCACTAAGCACTTCAGGGAACAGTCAAAGTGGACTGAACACTCTTCGTAACATCTCAAAACTACGATCTCACTTGAAGATTACAATGGGCCTCTCTAGAGGTTCTTATTTTCAGCAAGACATAACAGCAAGAAGCCTGATGCTAGTCACTCTGATTAAAGTCTGTTCTACACAGACAGGCTGCACAGTACTTTGTTTTAGCCGCACAGATAGATTCCATTACAATTCATTTCACCTTCTGTAACAGCAATTCAGTGCTCTGACCAATCCAAGGTTCAGAAGCTTCCGAGAGTTTTCCTATTGTGAATACTTGACACTAAATAAGATAAACATTTTTTTTTCCCTGTTTAGGAAACACATATGAAAAATTTTACTTTGGCTATTATTTCACTTATGTTATTAACTTTTTCTGTCAACAAGTGGAGAAATACTATTTTTACCAGTATTGAAGAATTCAGGATACCTAAGGCTTATAAGGCCACAGAAAAATCACATGTAATGAAGACATGACAGAAAAAAGCCCTGACTTTTCATCCACTATGTTATATAACATTTCTCATTATCCACAGACTGAGACAATTCCCAAAATTAAGGAAATAGAGAACATGCCCTAATAGGGATATTACCCAGATTATCTCTGTAAAGGGACACTGAATTGTTTTATTGAATTTAACTTATTTAGTGTATCTGTACCTATGAAAAGCAAACATATAAATACTTGCGCTTCAAAAGAGAAAGCGATTCAGAGTACCTACAGAGCACATAATTTCCTTTACACACCCTTGTCCTCCCTACACTCAGTTTCCAGCCCTCGTTCCTGCTCTCCCCCTTGGGAGGCCGGAGGCCGCAAGTTTCTCCCGCACTTGCTCCCAGCTCCCTCGCACAATGACACAGCACTTCCAGCGCGATGTGCCCAGCGCCGTGACACCGGCACAGCGACGGGCAGGGGCACCACCACCATGATCGCGCCTGGCGGGGCCGCAGCCACTCACCGGGCCGGGGCGGGGCAGGGCAGGGACCCGCGGGGCACCGGACCAGCCGCTCCCGCGACGCTGGCCCGGGGCAGCCGCACAGGACAGCGCGGCGGGACCCGCGGCCCGGCCAGGCCGGCACAGCGCGCCCCGAGCCCGTCACGGCCTGCACCACCACCGCCACCGCCGCCTGCCATCCCCACCCCCGTCTCGTCCCGTCCCGTCCCGTCCGGCACCTTCGGCCGGGAACTCCTCAAACTCGTCGTCCTCCTCCAGGAGCCCCAGGTCCACCGGCTGCTTCTTCTCCGACATGCTGGGCCCGCACCGCGCCCCGCCGCCCTGCCAGCCTGGTGCGGTCCCGGCAGCCGCGCCGCGTCTGCGCCTGCGCCGCTGATGGAGGGCGGCCCCCGGCCCACGACTGCGCCTGCGCCCTGCCCGGCCCGGTCCTGCCCTGCGTCCTGCACAGCCCTGCTCTGCCCTGCAGCCTGCCTGCACCCTGCCTGGCCCGGTCCTGCCCTGCGTCCTGCCTTCGCCCGGCCCTCGCCCTGCCTGGCCCCGGGCCGCCCAGTCCAACACGGCTCGCGGGGAAAGTGCCCCGGTGTTTTCGGTGCTGTGGGGGAGTAAAGCCATCCACTACCACGGCAGACCCAATTCCACCGGCCGCTGTCACTGCTGAGCGCAGCTGTGCTCTTTGTATTCCTTCATTGTTGATTTATGTTCGGGCAAGACCTATCAAGTATCTGCTTTTTGTCCTTAAGGTGTAACCTGTGGTGCTTCTTGTTTGTTTTTTTTTTTTTTTTCCCTTCTGGCATTTTGATAGTGTTCAAAAACGCCGGGAGAGGCTTATGTTGGAAATTAGGGGGAATTTCTTCCCATCAAGGGAGATCAGACATTGGAATGAGCTGCCCAGGGGATTGGAGTCACTGTCCCTGAGATTGCTTGGGGAAAGGCTGGACATGGCACTTGGGGCCATGCTCTTGTTGACACGGTGGTGCTCGGTCAGAGGTTGGACTGGACTGTCTCACATGCCTTTTCTGACCTAATTGGTTCTGATTCTGTGAAAATTTGCATCCAATTTGCTATCTTTCAAATTCCTTGTCCATCACATCAGAGAAACAGGGAAGTGGCTTGAAAGGTGGTTATTACTAAGCTGTTCAGTAAGAGTTCAGGATGTTACATGAGAAATAAAAATGTTATGGGCTTTTGTAATTCTACAGTGTATTCCTTTCACTTAAATCTAGATTCTGTTGAAGATTTCAACCAAGGCAAATTTCAATGCTTACAAGCCTAAACAAGTCTGTGTGCTTGGTAGTTCCGTGGCTTCTCTCCCAGCAAACACCTTGTGGGACTGCTGGTTTGTGGATGAGCTGGGACCTTTCCCTTGCTCTGTGAGAAGCTCATTCACAAGGTGGTGACTTACACAGCCCGGTTATACCATGTCTTGGAGTTAAAATTGGGGAAACTGTGAACAAAACACTGGTGTGGGAATTCGTATATATTTGAGTTCCAACCCAGTGTAAGCATATTCTGGCATGCAGCCACAGTTAAGGCAAGCTGGGAAATGAGCCCTTCTGCTGGGTGAAAGGTCTAATCAAGTGGTCATGTTTTAGTTTTTTGTGACAGAAGGACTGACTGTCAGTGATTACTCGGAAAATTATGAAAACTCCGGTTTATTAAATCAGTAGGTAGAATCTAGTTATAACTTAGCAAAGATTTTCAGCAGGCTGTGCATTTTGGAATAATAGATATATTGCTTTAAGGGGTCACAAGGTAAAGTCATAAAGTGCTTAGGGGTCTGTCATATCAACAGCTTGCAAAGATCCATGATCATGCAGTCACTAAGATCCATATTAAAACACTAGTTTTTGCCTAATCTAGAACTAATCTAAACTGTGGAGTTTGAAGCACACGGGGGAATAGTGAGATGCTCAACTGCACCTAGATTATCCAAGAAAAGGTGTAATTTTGAAACTCCTTTGAACAAGCAGCTTCAAGTATCACTGAAGCAGGAAGCAGTTTAACCTTGTTTTGAAGAATTTCCCTACATAACTGCTGTAGAGAATAGATACAACCATCCTTTCCACTCTCTTTTTCTCTTCCTTCTCCAAGCCAGGTTGCTGGTTAGGAAGCTCTGGAGTGCAAATAGAAAGAGGAATCTGTACTTCCCAAGAGCGTAAGGCCAGCCACTGCACAGTGAAACAAGGAAAATCAAGGGCTCCTGAAGCATTATCTTACTGATGTAGAGACTGACCAGAATCAGTCTTGGATCTGAGGCATCTTATGTGTTTCCCATCTGTCGAGCTGAGTATTCCTGTATGACCAGTTAGCTAAATTTAATCTTACCTTGCCACAAAAATCTATTTTGTCAAGTTCTCCTCCTTTTATTATAAATCTCAAAATTTTTTTATGGTTCTTTTACATTTGTGGTTTCTAACGTTTTGTCATCAAGTAAGGAGTTTAGGCCTTGTTTAAAGAGAGAAAAATAAGTCTCTGGACCAAGGAATTAGAAATTAGCTTGGAAATACGAACAAAATGTGTTTCAGATTTACTTATTTTACTTGTAAATTGCTTTAAAATAATGGTTTTAAAAATAAATATTCTACATTCACAGTTTTAAATCCAATACAGAAGGTTTTGGAAGGCTGGAATTTCATTAACTTATCTAGCATTTTTAACAGATGAATGCGTGGACCCAGACCTCACTGTAATTCCCCAAAGCCTTTAACTCTCTGCTTGGAAGATCCCCAAGGGCATATGTATCTGTCATGCTGTGTTTCTCTCATCAAGGTAAGCCTATCCTACGTTGCTTGAAGGAGCTGATCTGCAAACTGTTCTCCAAGCTAGCCTACTGGACCTTGCAGGAAGAAGTTCCTGGTGGGCAAGACAACAGCCTTGCCTTCAGATTTCCACTGTGTCCAAGTTGAATTTGACCTGGTGTCAATGTCAAATGCCACAGCCACAAGGCTGTTTGCTAGTTATTTGAGGATCAGTCTTTTTCTCTCTTCCAAAGTTTCTTCAGGTATTTTCACTAATGGTGGAGCAGATTTGACAAGCAAGTAACTTTGTCTGCAACACCAAATAGACTATCAAGGAGAAACTCTCCTGACAGTTGGGGGAGAGGGAGGACATACCATATCCCAGATGTATGTTCTTAACAACCAGACTGTACAGTAAACAAATGGAAAAAACTTACTCTCCTGCAGATAGTTCGTAGAAAACACCGTTTTTAGTGCCAGTCTTCTGTCTGTGATTTCTTAACAGGGGCATGGTGTTAAATCATATTTTCTTAGGGTTTCTTACTGGCCTTCTTAGGTAACTTCCTAATCAGCCTCTAAGCTTTGTGTGTCCCACACTTCACTGCCCCCAGGAAACATGTAAGGAACATGTATTTTTTCCACCGAGAAAATATATCTTTGAATTCCACAAAGCATCACAGTGTGTAAAAAGGTAGTGATGCAATTTATAATACTCAAGCCTTGTGGTGGACCCAGCCCCATGGAATGGTCTTAATTCTTTAGAGAAAAGAGCATAAGGATTCAGCTGTCCAGAATAGATTTTCCAATTTGGAAAGATACTTGAAAGCTCAGAGGAGAGTGTCCCAATTTGATGGTTTCTGTGTGGACCATAAAGAATAAGAATTACCTCTCAGCATCTACCCTATGCAGTCAGAGTGGGAGAAAGCCATGGATACCAGTAAAGAGCATACTGCCACGGATCTTTGTTTTATCCTTCCCCTGTGGCAGTCCCAAGCCTGGTGGCAATCTTTATAGTCACCGTACCTGCATCTCAGGTGGACAGAGAATGCACAGGGCAAGGATTAGTCTTGATCAAATTAGGGAAGACAGTTCCTACATTCCCAAAACAGCAAAAGAGTTCTGCTTTCTTGGAGCTGCAGCCCCTGAAGAGCACATCAGCTGCATGCTGAATAGGTTGGTTTCCCAGGATCACCAGCCTGACATTATTGGGTCCTTCAGCAGGAAGATCTATATGCCCGTTCCATGGAAATTAAAGGAAAAAAATTCCTATAGGTTTCAGTGGTTTGGAATATTACTGTCTCTATTAAAACCTTAACTTCAATATACCCTTAACTGGTAGCATGTTCAAAATAATTGAACAAGACAATCCTGAGTAACTCATCAGTACTTCTATTATTCTTTCCAGAGCTACACAGCAGCTATTTACTCAATATGATTTGTTTTAATTTTTTTTTTTATTCAGCATGTTTTATGCATTAGTATCAGAAAAGCCTGTCTTTCTCTTGGCAAATGTTACTGCAAGTTGTCTAGCAGGAAGGTAGATTATGTAGATTTATTTATTCAGAGTGTAATTTGCATAAATGAAAAATGGAAATTGAACGGGTTTTTTTCTGAGTTAGAGCCTTTTTTTTTTCCTTCAAGGTGAAGCAAAAAATGTGTGTAGTACAGTGATCCAGATTTCCAGATTTTTTTTAGGGCACCATTAGTCATTTTAATGTCTGAATGCACATTCGGAGGATAAGATTAAGAAGAAGAAATAGAAAAAACTGGAAAATAGTTTGCTTATAAGCAGTTAAAGCTGTCCTGTTGAAAAAATCTCAGAGCCATGTTAAGTATTTTAAGTATTTACATTGAGTATTTACATTGTTTTGGAGGTCTGCATGGTTCCAGGCTACCATGCAGTTCCTATTCAGAAAAACCCTGAGCTGCAAAGAAAATTGGCGCTGTATGTACTTGGTCCAGCTGGCCTCATCAATACCATGTGAAATCTGTGTGCACAGACCTACATCTACTCATCCACCATCCCAGACACATCTGTCTCAGACCAGTGGTGCCTACAAAGCATATCTGGGTGGGAGAAGGACTGTCTTATGGTCCAGGCTGTTATATAGCCAGGAATGCACCTAATTCCTGGAGAGAAAAAGAAACAACAAAAATCAAAAACCACACAAAACAAACAAACAAACAAACAAAAACAAACTGGAAAGGTTATTACCATTGTTACCATTCAGAATGTGTGAATTACCATGCAGTGCAGAATATCTCTCCTGTGCTATGCAGCATCTCTAGCAGGCCAAGCACTGATTAATGCATCCTGGGAATCCTGTCAGAGATAGTATTCTGTATCTCAGGATTGTGCTGCATTTCTTGTTGTAGTTTTTTGGATTAAATTGAAGAAAAAAAGCATATCCTATATTCAATGCATCTGGAGGTTAGGAACAGATTGCCCTGCTTCTTTCAATAACTGTGCCACTCTGGACCCATGGCATTTTTCCCGGGGTCAGTGCCTTTGGTTTGCTACTATTTATTCATGTCTGCAAAGGTCCTCTTGTTCTCTGCAGCTGCTCCATCATTCACCAGCACCTCTGGTAGCCCACCCTGTGCCATAGCCCATCTCTTTTTGCAGTTAACCCTCACTGAGGGCAAGATGCAATTAGGTGGCTGCAGATCGTAAGGAATATTAATCACAAGGAACACTCAGATGTTGCTTTACAGATTTTATGTGAAATATGCTGTGGCAAGATCTCGGATTACCAATGGCTGAAATAGAAACAGTTCTCTCTTTACGCTTGACAGTGAAAAGAAGGTTTGATTTATTTTCTCATTTTCACTTGATCTAAAGGCAGCTGGGCAGTATTGCTACAAAGCTCTAGCTGTGTGTCATTGTAATGGGAAAATATGTTTGTTCACTTCTGCTCTCTTCCTCTGTCTAATTGTTCTATTGTCTTTCTGTTTTCTGTCCACATTTGGGCTGACAAAATGTATCCTTGGGTTTAGCCCTCTAGCCAAAACTGAACAGGCTCCTAATCAAGAACTAACACCACCAGCAGGCTATTTCATGCCTTTGTTTACCATTCTTGATATCATCTTTCTTCTCTCAGTCCAGCGTTGCAGATTTTCACTATTATTTTCCTTTGACTCTTCCTCTGTATAGGGTGCAGGAATTTTCCTAAATACTGTTCCCCTTTCATTTTCTGACCAATCTCTGACCTCCGAGCTCTGCATTCTGGAAGAGAACCAGATGCATTCAGAACCAGATTTTACAAAGACAAGTAATCCTGGGATAGCTGTATATTCCATGTAGCTGTATCAGCAGAATGTTTATTGCTGAACCTCAATGCAAATTGTTTAAATGTTTTGAACATATAAGGGGTAATCACAATATAATTCATCACTTAAGTACCATTCACCATGACATGCATTTCCATGCAAGAATGAGGACTGTCAATTCAGTTGCCTTAACAAAGGTTTCTAAGGTCACTTGAGATGCCCTAAAGCGCAGGGCCACCTGATGTAACCTGGGAGACCCTAAACCTTGCCAACCTCAGCTGGAGATGGGGCCAAATAACCCACAGTTTCTAAAATGGTCTCAACTGCCAATGTTTAAGTGACTGAATTGCATTCCTACCATATGTTTGAATAACTTTTTGTGCTTAAATGTTTTTTTTACATGTTACTGCACAACTGCCTGAATTTATTTCTGCTCTGTCTACCCTGAGAATACAACATTATGGTAACCTCCGTATGAGATACTCACTGTACAGGTTAGTATGACTCTTTAGGAATGAGGTGTACAGAGCAGGCCTCTTTTTCCATCTCAAACATGCTTTTATGTTTACATATCTAGATAGTGACTAAGGTGGAGTCAAGATGAAGCTCAACCCAAATAAAATCAATTGTTGTAGCCTGGAAAGAATAATTAAACATTATTTCTGATGTTCTGATAGGTAAGCAGGTCTACTCATTAGCAATCCTGGCAAGATGCAGGACTTATTGATACCTAGATTATTTCAAGAGCAGAAGTCAGGTCACTGAGCTTGAGGCCACCTCACCATAGGAAGCTTACTCAATCCTTCTGTCCTCTCAGTTCAGAAAAGAGATAAATAGGCTCTTCAAAGTAGACATTCAGAGCACCTGGCAGAAGTATCAGCCTTGAAATGTAGTTAGAAGGGACCTGTCTCATCGCTGACTATATTAGGAGGGCTTGCCCCATAATTATGTATGAAAAGGCGGGAGATGGAAATAATCTCTTACAAGTCTGTGTAACAGCAGGCACCCTGGTTGGCCCCATTTCTCTGGCAAAGTACCTCCTGGGCAGTTTTAGCCCTAAACATATCTGTTTAGCTTGCTTAACAGATCAGCAATCCCGCCAAGATCTTTTGCAGTGTGTCTGGTGGGAGCTGGCAATAGCAGTTAGGTGTCACTCAGAACTTGCAGCTGGTATTGGCTTTTCCACACTGACAGACAGAGCCTTCTCGTTGGTCTTCCACCCACTTGGGACCTGCTCATCACCAGCCCTGGCTGTTCAGCTGTTCTGCAGTGTCACAGGCAACACAGCCTCAGCTTGGGGAAATTCACTTAATTTATTGCCATTTAATACAACCTTTTAATTACTGATTTGTGTATTGAGAGGAAAAAAAGAAAACATATACTATTGAACAAACACTCAGGGAAACACTTTTTCTTACCTTTCTTCAGGCTCTCCTTCAGTCAAACCCTTCTCCCTCCTTTCTCACCTCAGCTCCCTTTGTTTTCACTGCAATTCACTTCTTGCCTTCCACTGCTCCTTGCTTCTTCCTGTTCCCCAGCATGGTTCACCCATGGCCTGTGAAGAAGTGTTGGCATGTGGTTTACTTCCTAAGCTTCATTGCAAACATGTTAGGAAAATGACGTGGATGTATTTTATCAAATAGACTTAGACAGTAAAAGAAAGTCATGTATCTAAGTCATGTTTTAATGCTGAAGCCATGGATGTAGCTCCTGGGAGGTACCACACAGTTGCCAGCAGTGCAGGGCCAGTTCGATGCAATGAACAGGACTACCACGCTGACCACCACAGCTCCCACACTGCCAGTTGCAGCACTGGCAGAGGGGCAGCAAGGCCATCCAGGCTGGAAAAGCAGAGAGTGGTGCCTGTGGCATGACCAAAAGCATTGCCTTTTATATTCAGAAATACACAGAGCCCCAAAGCTCGTTCTCATCCATTCTGCAAAGCAGATGATATCTGCTTCCTGAGAGCTCCTGTTAACCTGTCATGTCTTCTTCAACAAGCATAGAGGTTTTGATGAATCATCTAGTGGTTTTCCACATAAATTAATGAAGATATGCTGTGCCACTAGCAGATGTGTCAATTAATTTCTTTCTAAACAAGGATACTCTTGAGACCTTAATCAGTCTCTTTTTTTTTTATTTTTTTTTATCCTAGATTACCAAGTGAAGTTGATGTAGTATGTCAAATCAGAGCCACAAGGAACAGTTCAGACAAGTCCTGATCTTAATTCAGCTGATCTAACTCATAAGTTTAGCAGCCCAAGGAAGACTGAGCCATTGTATGTACAACTATGAAAAATTGATAGTCCTTTTTGTATCTGTTAGATAGTAGTTTATCCTGAATGGTGTTTTAAGAAAACCCAAGAAAACAAACTCTTAACTGTTCCTACCTTGCTTTTCAAAGCACATAAATATTTTATAACTTTAATTCTTAGCCCCATTGCAAATGCAGTAGCACCAGTGACAGCTGGAATTCTTACAGAAACAGCATCAGAGTAATACTAAGAATATGTCAAGCCAATCTATGAACCTAATGGTTTTACAGAGTATAGATATATATAATCTTTTTGTCTACATTGCATACATGTACATAATATGTTTATTTGTAAAGTACAGTACTTATTGTACAGTACTTATTGTACAATAATTGTACAAATTGTACAGGTAAACTATTCAATTAAGGAGACTCGTGATAATACAGTGGTGCTAATTATTATTCTAACATACAAAGTAAATTAGAATTGGGTAGGGTCACCTACAGCAGTATATTACAGCAAAAAAGTTAGATTTGAGTACATTGTTACTGATGCTGGCTGAGAAAGAAAGATCTAAACTGATTGTCATGTGAAGGAGTGCATTAGGAAATAGCTTCCTCAGTTTTACTGTTTCTGGCTTGTATCTTTTGTGATACACAATAGGGAAGTCTTTTCTCTGATTTGCTTTTAAACCTTTAGCACGTTCAAAAGCTGGAGGTATTGTAAAGAAAATCTGCAAATAGCATGAAAATGTCTTGTGGTGACATCCTTGTTCAGGCTCCGGGCCTGATTTTGAAAAATCCCAAATACCCAGAGATGCCAATGCTAAGCAGTTCTGCAGGTCAGATCTTTGAGGTCTGGAAGATTGTTCTATAATCTTGTTTTCATATTCTTGCAAATCTGGATGGTAATTTTTTGCCTGTGTAGTAGCACAGATTTTATTAAAATCTTTCAGAACAGATACCTTTGTTTTGAGTCAACAGTTTTGTGCTTAATGCTGAGATGCATAACTTTGGTCAGCAGAGAACATTTTCCCACTTTTCAGGAAACTGTTAATGTATTTAAAGTTAAGACAACAATAATTATTTAAAAAACAAAGTCTCTGAAATGCTGTGAGCTTTAGATCCTCTCAATTGCATCATTCTGCCCGACTATGGCACAATCTTCACAGAAGTTCTGGCACATTAGTGGCAAATGATTTATAGGCCTTATAAAAAGTCAGCATCTCAAAAAAATGGATTTTTGGTTTTGTGTTTCATTGCCTTGTCATCTGTAGGGAAAAGTTGATTTTTGCTGTTGTTTTTTTCACTCAAGTGGTTTGAGGTGGCTGCAGTCTGAAGTATAACCAAACCAAAACAATAAGGTTTGAAATTGTATGTTCAGTGTTTATGAAGGCTGTATGTAAGCCACAAATTTAAACAATCACATGCAGATCTGAGGGAGGCAGCTGAAGAAATGGCTTCTCGATTCCCAAAAATGTAACTAAATTTAGGATTTGATTTCCCAACCAGTTATCATACACATGATTTATTGGCACAGTATAACTGAATACATGCAAATGCCCAGCTCTTCAGCTGTAGGAGTTTAAACCCAAAGCTAGAGAGAATTGAAAAAACAGGTATGCTTTTTCATGCAGAAAGAAAAAGCAAGAGGTTGACAGAACTTCCCTGTGCTGTCAGATATTCAGAATTCCTAACTAAGTTATACGAGACTATTTAGAAATATGTCTTTTCATATTGTTAATGACCAATTAAGGGGTCTCCAAATACTCACCAAGGACTCATGACAGTTGCCTTTTGGGTATAATGGAAAACCATCTCCTCTTAAAAGCACAAAGCAACTAGCAATCGGTCTTTAGTTCTGCATGCAGCCAAACCTTGTGTACTGGAGTCTAGATTCTTTGAGGTATTACAATGTGGGTTTCAGCCACCTTGTGTTCACAGAACAACTCCACATTCCTCAAAATCTGTGCCACAGTCCTGACAGTCCTTTAGCAGTACTGGTTTTACTCTTCTTAAGGTGATTCCGTCTTCTCTGTATTTTCAATGACTATCAGAAATGCCCATATATATATAATATGGCAATTTTTCTCCAGCATATAAAATGCAGATTCGATAGACAGAACCATGTGGCCTACCGCAATTATTTTAAACAAAATGAAAATCCAATCTATTTGAGGCATATGTAAGAGCAAGGAAAAACTATCAATACAAATTTGCTAAAACAATGTGGTTGGTCATCTTGATAATAAAATTTCATCACCTTTTAAATATGTATTTATATATTATTTATATATATTTATGCATATTTTATTTCTGTATGATATGTATTATATTTATTATATTTTATTTAGGATGCAGATGATTCTTTGCAGGTTTGCATAAACTTATTGAAGAAGCACATCTTGAAACACTTACTGCATGGAAAATTTGAGTTGTACATTTTAAATAATTATTTTCAAATTATAAATTGTAATTTTCTTTTATGGATAGTATGAATTTATATTAAAGCTTCACCGAATGGGACAATTTTTCAGTAGAGTTTGCTTAATGTTAATCTGTTCATTTGGGGTAAATGAAGAATTTAGTGGTGAAATGATGTAACTAGAATATAGTCTCAAGTGGTGTGTTAGGTTTATCAATCAGTGAAAATTGTGCACTTGAGTGTAAGAGCACATGTTTATCCACATGATTCTTGCTACCTCAGTTAATTGAAACTCTTTCCACCCTATTATCAATACTTGAAAAATAGCTCCAACTACATCTATTAACTACTGTCTTAATAGGCGCTTTCTCAGCTCCTATATAAATTGCACATATTTCACTAAAAAGCAATTTCACTAATATAAGGGTCAGTTCTATGGTTCACTGGAGATGTTCACTCTGGAGGTGTTTGGGCACAACTGGATGGATGGATAGAGATGGATAGAGCTGTGAGCTTCGTCTTCAATCCACTGAAACATTATGGAAGGTTGGAGGTTCAATCTGATTAACACTCTCAGTCCTCATTCATTTTAACAAAAGTGAGGTATGCTCATCATGAAAACTAGTTAGTCATGACCACTTCCATGGAGAAATCTAAATCACACTAGTAATATGCATATTTACATTTCTTATTATCAAACAAACAAAATAACACCTTAGACTTGGGACACAGACTTATATACCAATAGTTATAGGTCCTAAACAACTCTGAAATGAAGAGTTCTTCCTTTCAAAGCTACTTCTCCAAATTTTTCATTCATATTGACACATTTCCTTTCTCCTATAGATATTTGATTTGAAAGAAAAATAAATACAGATTTTCTGTGCAAGTTGGCTCAGTGTCTCCTGAAGTCACGGACAATTCAGCTGTACTTGACTGTGCCTTAAATAAAACCTAGGTACTTCCATTTCACAAATCCAACATACAAAACATTTCTGAGCATGCTCCAACCTAATTTTGCTGATGGAAGTTTCTTAAGCTTTCCAGTCCTTCTGCTTTCCATGCCTGCCTTGCCCTTCATATGCCCTTTCTAGTTCTCTCCTGTTGATTTTAGTGCTCTGCCTTTCATGGACAATTGTTATCATGAATCAACAGTAGAAGGAAAATGAAAACATCTACAAAACAGGAAGAAAAAGTGGGCTATGAGATGCTCATAGATGTCTAATCTAGTGCTACCTAAAACTCTCTAAAAGTTTCTCTAATCCTTACAGGCATTTTGGAGCTTCAGATCACCTCTGCTGAGCAATTACGCACATACAACAGATAGTGCTTTTCTTTTTGTCACCAAGTTGTTTAATCAGTTTTGTCAGATGTGAGGATACAGGTGAAAGACAATTATTCTGGATAATGCTTAGTTTTGGGGACATTCTTTATCTGGTTAATTTGACTCCCAGTTTTTCAGTGGAGCTTGTTACTCTCACACAGGACAAAGCTTTGCAATGTTAAAGGGGTCCCCTGGACAACATGAGTATCTTTCTGGTTACTGTTAATTCTTTGTGTAGATCTGTCCCCATGTTCTTCATCCACGATCAGTGGGTAAGTCAGTGGAGCTTCAAGAATTAACATAATAAGGATCAAAACTCAGTTATATGCAGAAGTAATATACTGAAAGCATTTGCATTGCAAGTGAGTAAATAGCTTTCCTTTCAGTTTTATGGGACCATATATTATGTAGGAAGGCAGAGTTGAAACTGGTACTACATTTATCAAGGCATGCATAGTTTAGTGCTTGTGGCACAGCAATTCATAGGCAGGATAGAAGAGCCCCCATCACAGCCATCAGAGCAGAGCTATAAATCTGCAAACTAACCCAAGCCAGCTCAGTGCCATGCTAACAAACCTGGTTTGTACATAGGAAATTAAGGCTTGAAGTAACAAAAAGGAGTACAACAAAGATGAGTGCTTTACCATATTTGTAAACATATTGGTTTTAATGTCAAGGCTTTAAAAAATTATACCACAGTGGCAGGCAGGGCAAAGCCATAACTGAAAGCTATCACGGATCCTGTTGTGCAATGAAAATCTTCTTTTTACAGTGGGATATTTCTTCACTGAAAGAAGATCATTGTTATAAAGAGCAGATATTTATCAATTTTCAAAGGTCTTGGCCCATGAAAGCTAGTGTTAGATTTGGAATTTCTCTTTTGTTGCCAAGGTGACAAACACTTATAAATATACCACATCTTCTAATGTGCTTTTAACTTAGTATTTTTATGGCTTTTAAATCAGATACCATTAGCAAATATATTAGGTAATTTAGCTGAAAGACCATTTTCTACTAACACTTTTTGTTACATTTCCCCAGGTACTTCAGTAAATGTCTGTTGTGACATTGCAGTCCTGCCAGGCTTCTAGCATATAAGGATACATACAGTACATCTGATAAGAATGAACATATTACCTTAGGGCTTTCTATTTTTATTTTTTTTTATTGATAATTACAAATTGTATAAAAGAGGACAAATACTAAGAACTGGATCCTACAGTCCATTGACTTCAGAGGCTACTCTGTGAAGGTAATGACTCTGGGATTGGCCAGAGGCCGTAATGTGTGTTGTGGATTTTGGCTCCCATCTCCCCTTTTTGTAGCCCAGTAACAAGGCTGAAAGCACAGGCGAGACTATAACAGCTCCCTAGCTGGGCACTTCCCTCTGAAAAGAAGTAGCAAAACCTGCCTAGGTGTTTGCTTCTCTTTAATAGGCTTGAAGGCAAGGAGACCTTTGCCATCACCTAGGGTGATGCCTTGAAGGACGCCAAGCCAGAAGCTTTCCTGCCAGAAAACTGGCTGCCAGCAGCATCTTGGACAAAACATGGTTTGAAGGAGGCTGGGTTGGAAACTGGTGCTGGCAGACCAGGTAGCACTGTGTGCAGGAGGCAGCTGCTCCCTCAGGAGGATCTTGGGGGCCATGGAAAAGTGACCTCCCTGTGGGCAGGTGCTACAGGCATCAGTCGTGGAGCTATGAGAGAGCTGAGCAGGACTGGGTCTGCTCCACAAGCAAAGGCAGCCATGGCCCCTCTGACTGTGGAAGTTGTGCTTTCCTTGCTATACCAAAACCACATCTGGAGACAGGGGTTGGGCTGGTCTCTGCTTCCAGGACCTCCATCTTGTGCTAGGAGTCCCATCCTGCACTGAAAGCCATCCTGGCTGGAAATACAACCCTGTGAGCAGGCAGGGCTGAAGAGGTGGGGTGCTGACAGAAAGGAGCAATCATTTCAAAGCACAATTTTTAAAAAATTTTGACAAAGCTTGCCATCACTGAGGATTAAGCATGGTTCATAAACCAGTGAATAAGCTTCCTACAATAGCAGTGTGTTAGATTGAGTGGAAAGGTCCAATGAAGAAACATCCAGGAAACATCTTTCATGCCTGCATATTAAATTTAATCTGCCACCCCGGTCTTTTAAGACTCAGCATTCATCTTCTGAAAAAATGATGTAGATCTGAAAGAAAAAGAGAGGAAAAAAAGACCAGTCTGCTATAACAGTTTGCTTGGCAAAGTGGGAGAGTCTTCAGGAGAAATGGATTGTGTACAAGATACAAAGAGCTACCCCGCACTGTAGACACTGGGCCTGTATATGTCACTCTCACCCCCAGCCCAGCACTGTCCCATTGGCCTCTTCATTCAGCACAGCTATCTGTCATGAAGAATTTAAGTTTCATATTTTTGTCTGTCAGTTGTGAAAAGGCCTGTCAGCTGAAGCTTACACTACCATTTGCTAAAAGGCCTATAGCCCATGCTGACAATACACTCTTATATTTGTGCTTCCAGGCTCCAGATAATCCCCTCACTTTCCTCCTCAGCAGTCCAGTTATGATGAGGCTTAAATTGCATATTTTGGGGGTTTTTAAATCCAGATTTTGCTGATAAATGCTATCAGCGGGAATGAAATTAAATACAGCACAGTTTAGCTCTTATTACCAGCATTTTGTGAGGGTTATAGAGACAGTATTCATATAAAACAGGTTAATGTCTATAATGTCTACAGTCACAGGAACTAAATGTAGGAATGCTAATTATCAGCTTTTATCTACTTTCTCTGTTTGCCATCCCTGGAAAAAAAAAAATAAAAAAACATCCTTCAAATAGGGTATTTCCCAGTTTGTTTTTTTAATTTAATTTGCAAAGGGAAATAAGCTAACCAGCTCATTACAAATCCACAGCATATTGTTTTATGCTCAAAGATACCACCAAATTACTCGTATAATGCCACAGAAGGAAAAAGTGTCTAAATCCCCAAAGCACACTTTCAAATCCCAACACCTCTCCTGTAAGACTGTTGACAAAATTACCAAAATAAAAGAGCTATAGTAAAAAACTGTTCACCAACGCATCTCAAGCTGATATGTGTTTATGAGGGTAAGGAAGGATAGAAGGAGTTGATCCTCACACTTTTAACTCTAGGACTGCACAGCTTTGATTTTCAAACCTAAAGAACAATACAGCAAAAAGTAAAATTGTTTCAAAACCTCAGTCTCATCTGAGAATTGTCAGGTGACACAGCACAGTAACCCAGATTAAGCATTTGCTGTCTTGTCTCTAAGAAATTGATTGTCCTACTATAATTCAACCACAAAGAAGTCACATCTTTAAATCATTTTAGGGTCTTAAATTGCCTAATTGATTATGACTCAATTACATTTTCTGAAGAAATATGAGATTGTGTCTGTATGAAACAATTTTGTCTTTTCCTCCTTAGGGTGAAACATAATTTTTCCCTGCAGTTCTATAATACTCAAATATAATATAGTAGTGCCAGGGGGATTTCTGTTTTGTTACTTTATGTTGTCATTTGAAAACTACCTTCAGAACAATGTTTTTCAACCTATGCTCTGAGACAGTCTGGAAGGAGAAGAGAGAGAAACTACGGTAGGTAAGTCTGCAAGAAGTCCTGTGAAAAGCGGCCTTACTTTTAACAGCTTTCAGCCTCATCCGCTTTTTCCCTGGAAAGCATTTTCAGGTTTCCACAGAAAACAAAGCAAAGCAAAACAAAAAACAACAACAAAAAACCAGCCAAACAAAGACCAAAACAAACCAAAACCAAAACCAAAAAAGTTGAGAGTTACTGACTTGGAATACCTTTTCCATGGGAAGTAAGATGGGACATTGCTTACCCTCAACTGGCTTCTGTTCAGAAAATGAGAGCAGCTACAAGGCAGTGTATAAAGTGACACTCCCCTATGGAAATGTTCCTGCACGTGTTTCAACCAGTATTCCTGTGATTAAAACAACTTGTGTGTGCAGATTTGAGCCCATAAAAACCCTCTGGGTCAGAAAGTAATATCACAGTGCTACTGAAAAGCTTGTAACACAGGACTGCCATGAATGTCCTAGCTGTTGGAGTCCAGCTGTCTTCTACTACAGCCAGATGTGGCAAAGAATTCTAGTGGAGAAGAATTTTCCCGTCTCTAGAATATTTTTTGCCCCTACTATATCCTTTGGCTGCTTTCCATCAGTAGGTAAAGAGCAACCAAGAGAAATGAAGCTGAAAGGGAATGCTGTATTGCAGTATGCATTTTTACTTTGTTAATTTACATACATTAAGATTTGATTAGGATCATACAAATAAATAACAATAGCTGACATAAAAATGTTAGTAGTATTATTAAAATCATCAATAATTACTAAACATTCAATAAACCTATTTTTTCCATAATGATAGTGAAATATTGCCAAGACAACTGCAACTGTCTGTTCAATCCCTGGTTCAAAACAGCAAGTACATCCTGGCCCAGATTATTCCCACACAATGACCTTCAGAAAAGATGTGTGGGAATTAAGATAAATAGGAATCACTCGTAAAAACAGGGGGAAAGGAAGCAGCAAGAGCCAGTGTAGTGTATAAATGGACTCTTGGTGCATGGAGTGTTGGAGGTCTCTGAGAAACTAATCAGTAAGCTAAAAGATAGTGATTTGTGTTAGCAATATTTTTTATCCAAAATATTGAAATATCTGAGAAGCAGAGGTTTTGTCTTCCCATATGTTACCACATGGAGTATTTTGCATTTCACTGTATTCTTACTGCTGTTACAAACAAGAATTCTCTTAGCATTATATGTGTGTTGACTATCTCAACTTTTTTTAAAATGGAAAAGACAATATATTTTGTTTCAGGAAATTACTCCAGGACTTGTATCAAATGATTTCATTCCCAAAGAAATATGGAGTTTTTATGTATGAGTTGCACTGTCATGGGGTTAAAATTCAGAAAGTAGTTTCACCTCACTGAAAAGCAGATTTTGCTCATGAATTAATGGGAATTTCCCGGCTATGCTAAGTGCCCTCTGTTTTCCTGCCTCCCAGTTCTTTTGTCTGTGGAGTTATGCATTAGAAACAGGCTCACAAAGAATAACAAATGGAGAAAGCAGATCAGCATTTCTTTCAGCATTTTGTTTTACCTGCAGTTTGGGAATAGCTTTCGTTAAATCAGGTTAGTGTTCTCCACAGGCACATACAAATCAGTAGGATGGTGTCCAATATATGTAGATGAAGAAAGGAGAGAAAATTGTGCTGATAGAATATGTTCTCTTTGCAGGTTAGAAATACTTACTACTTTGGATTGGGTGGTTCCATCCTCCAACTGGTGGCTTTTAGAACTCTTATCCCTAGATGCTGATCACCTACTTTTAACTGCCTAGGTTTTTCTGAGAAGCTAAGGCCCTACCCTCTGTAAAGACTCTCAGCACCTAACTCAGGGTAATAAACTCATGCAGGTAGCCAGATGTTTAACCAGTGGACAAGGCAAATACTTGCCTCACAAGTCTCTATTAGATCCCAGCCAAACCTTTCTTCCATTTTCTGTTATTCCTACTGCAATTATTTCTTCTTCCTGCCCTCCAATTTCTTTGAAAGGACTTGTTTGATTGTTAGCTTTTCTACATTTTTCTGCTTAAAGTTTGCTGCTGGATTTGACATAACACACAGTCAGATGCCAAGAAAAATCAGTCAGGTGCAGGGGTCAAAGTAGCAACAGGAGATCTCATCCCCAGTCAACATCATAATCCACTGGCACTGGCAAATCAGCCACTTACATGAAAGACCCTGTGCCCATTTTCTTGAAGGCAGTGGCCATGTTCCAGCCCTTTTGGTGGAAAACACTGGTTGCAGCTCTCCAGGACTTCTTGGAGGATGCTGTTTGGATTCTGAGTCCTTGCTTAGTTGGTCCTGGGAGAAAAAAATCTACATTTTGTCCTACCCTAGTGCAGACATAGCTGCCTCCACCAGACTTGGTGGTAGAAGTCCTAACTTCTTTCCTATCTTCTTTTTCAAGCAAGATTTGTGTTAGGTTCTTTGAGTATTTTATTGACATTTCCATATCATTCTCCAGAAACTTCAGGTTCCATTTTTTTTTCTTTGTTTTTGTTTTCTAGTTTACTTCACAGGGGAATAAGAGAGCCACAGAACAGGCATTTAAGTTAGGATTATAGTGTTCAACCTTTCCACAGTATGATATCATGGACAGCTCTGGGGAGTCATCACCCTTCTGACCTTTAGCATTCATGTTGGCTTTGATCTACATTGCAGTAATGAACATTCTTTGTTTCCATTATTAGCAGGATGGGCACATGCCTCTAGAGATAGAAAGACCCTCAAGGAGAGACATAGTAGGGCCTGTGTGGGAAGAAGTGGCAAGGATAGTTGCCATCTGCATTTTATCCCACTGCTTGCCCTCGTGCTGCTGCCAGCAGTTGTGTCACTTGAGTAAGACCAGGCTGCAGGAAAACAGTAAGAAGAAACCCAGTCATATTTCCATTTTGAGATACATTATAGTAAAATCAACATCATGGAGCTACTTGTCCTACCCTGTGGAACAAATAAGTGGACTAGGGACAAATAACTCCAGTCCCCATTGTCAGTTGATCCTGGATATTAAATGAGATGGAAGGTTAAAGTGGGTATTTTTTTGTCACATACAGCTGACAGAGCATAACATAGATGAAGGTACATGAGTGCTGTGGAGCCAGAAGATTTCTGTGTTACTGTACTGTACATCCACAAGTTATCCACTTCAAATTGTTCATTTCACAAGTTGTACTGAGGTGGGGGAATTCAGAGACTCCAGCAGACAAAAAATTAATAAATGGGATCAGTTGTCCCCCAGACAGAATCTTTATTATATTTCTCTCACTCTGTTCTTTGAATCAGTATTTCTTCACAGTTTTTATATTACTCATCTTTGTTAAAGTCACAGTTTCCCACAATGCTATTAATTTCAGTTTGAGAGGATTGAAAGAGTGAGGGCACAATTAATTCACTGTATGAAATAGTTAGATTTAACAAGAAACTGTAAAACTTTATTTTTCTAAATATTTCTCACGTCCAGCACTAAGTGAAAGCGTAAAGCAAAAGATGCTGGACTTTTTAAATGTCAAAGTAATTTTGTCTTATTCCTGCCATTCCATTTGGCACATTGAAGTAGCCCTGTTATTCTGTAAATTTTATAGACTCAGTGGGAATACAACACAGCATTTGCCAGGATCAGCTTTAAGGGTACGCAAAGTAGGTAGATGACTACTCTAACAAGTAGCTAGATGCAGGGAGGGGGAGGGGGGAAAGAAGAAAAAAAAAGGCAAATATGAAAACATTTTTATTTGCCAACAATGTTTTCTGATCAGATTGTCCAGAGAGAGTAATACAGTTCTTCCAGTATTTTATCAGACAGTGAAGAAACCCGTGGAGGAAGACATGAAAAAGTCTTTCTCTCTGACATTAAAGGATGAAGTCTGGCACCATCTCCTGCTGCTGTGTTATTTGAGGTGGCCTTCAGCAGCTAATGGGTGAGAGGGCTGATGGGAGCAGATCTGCTAACCCCACAGAGGGCAACACACCTAAACTTGCCCGCTGCTATGGAAAAGCTTTGTCTCTACAAGCAAATACTTTTGGAATAACTTTAGAAGGTTTTTGTTCAAAATAAACTGCCTTGCAGCCACATGTAAAAGTTGGGGGGTTTTTTTGTTCTCGCTTTTAGTTTTAAACAATCTGGTGTTTTATCCCACATCAACTGCAAATTGGGCTAAAGCTTTTTAAACTCTGAATTTTTTAACTGATTTATCTTTGCAGTTACTACATTGGAGAGAAACATTTTAGGTTTCCAGCTCCTGAAAACTGCAATCTTCCAAGCTGCAGTCTTTTAAATGGAAAGTAAGACACAAATGACAGTGGTACACAATGAAAGAATAACTTCAGGGACCAGATATTCAAGTCTGTTAGTTCTGGATCAAGCAAGCAAATTAAGGTAAAACCCAGAGGGACAAATATACTGCAGGGATCAGCTTGAAAAGCATCCTTTTACAGAAACAAACGGGGAAGTAAAACAGTGCTTTAAAAGTGCATTAAGTATACTTTATTCCTCAACTCAGAGTTAATTCAAGCAATAAACTTGCAGATTTCACACAAGTTAAAGCTTCCTACAAATCTCACAACTGAGTTCCCTACTGAACCTCAGGGGAAGCTTTTATAATGATAACTCACTTCCCCCACCTCGAAGTTGACCTGGAAATGCTTAGAGAATTGTGCTTAGCAAAACTCCTGTCCTAAGACCTTTTTACTATTATTACCTGTGTTTTTCTCTGAACCACCTATATAAAAGACGAGGGATTTCCCCTTGTACCAATTAAAACCCAGATCTCACCTCTCTTTTCTTCCCCTTCAACAAGAAGTTAACCCCTGCTGAGCTCTTTCCCCCAAGGCATCTATAAAGCCTCACAGGTGAGCTTGCTGCAGTAAATAGAATGAATCAGCACTGATCTTCCAACAGATAAACACAAATCTTTTATTCTAGCCACCTGGCTCTGGATTTACCAGCCAACAAAATGACTATGGTTTGAGCTTGGTGGATTTTCTTCTCTTTTGCAATATTCTTCGTTTTGTATTTTCTTTCCTTTAGCAAGCACTCTTGGGAGCCAATGCACTTTGGGACATCTGCAAGCTGCAATTTTTCTTTTTGCAAAGCTACATTCTGACACATTTTCTTGGAGGACATTATGTTGCTTTCTGTATGTTCATTCTCTTGAAGGCTTTCAGTTGTGTCTGAACTCTTTTTTCACCAAGTCCTTGAGATACGGATGAGTTTGTCACACCTTGACAGAAGTAATATGGAAATATTTTCATTAAAGATTTAATTGTTATTACACCTAGTTGTTATACCTTGGGGAAAATTAAATGCTTTGCCTGACTTTGTAAAAAAGTTTGTCTTGTCTCCCTGTGGTTTTGACCATAAGAATGTAGAGTTAAGAATTGTAATAGATCACTAAAATATTTTCTGTCCTAGGTGTGCATGAATCATATAATTGTTTGCCTAATGAAGCACTTAAGGATAACTAGAAGAAATGAAAGTCATTAAGGAGTCTAACAGGAGAATGGAGCATTGCTCCAAATTGCTTTGAATTTTTATGATTGTTCTCAAGTAGGGATAAAAGTGGGAGGATGAGAAGACAATTCTCCAATTCAATTTCTACTTCTTCACTCATTTCATCTTATAGTTAAGTGTTTTATAGGACTGCTTTCAATTTTTTCTCTAGTCCTGGCAGAGGATACCATCCCATTGCCATTAAATTTCACCCCTATTACCATCAAATAATGTTGAGTCCTGTTTTCTTGAGTACTTTTAAGTAGTATTTCTGAGCAAATACACTTATTTGAAATGTATAATACGGATTTTGGGCTGTGCTGCTACCTACAATTTTTTTCCTAAGCCTATCCAGGGGATAAGGAGCCTGTGTTTTGAATCTTTAAAATGTGTGCCTTTTGTCTGCTGTTTTTTCACATTCTTTACTCTAAAGGGAATAGTCTTTCTGCAAAAAAAACCCTCACAGAAACATTTTTCATCAGTCTCATGTGCAGTTTGGGTATTTCTACCAGATAGCAGCATAGATATACTAGTTAGAGTTCATCTGGGGTTAAATTCTGGGAAAGCCATAGGAGAACAAGCCCTCTATTTAACTGGCATTTTGTATCTACAAGGGTGGTTGTGTTGTGAAAACCTAGGCAGGGTAAATATCCCTTGTGTTCAGAGGACTGCTTTATTAACTGATCTGCTGCTGAATTTATACTGGCTATCAGTGATTTACTGGATTTTTTGTGTTTCTTACCCATTAAGATGTATTTAGGTGCATTGCTATACGTGTTTGTTGAAGTTCTTCTTCTCTAGAACTGCATTTTGTGTTTAGTCACTGTGTGTGAATTATTCCCTGAAAATAGAATGTTATTTGTGTTGGGGACAATAGATGCCAATATTTATTTATATAAATAAACATAATTAATTTATGCTTAAAACATTTTTAAAAGAAATTTTCTTTCTTGTGGATTTGAAGTGAAATATTGTCTCATTTTCTCACTTGGGATTTTTCTATATTGCACTTTCAGCAATAAGAGAAAGATGGGCAGATAAATAGCCATGTTATTCGTAATAAATGATAATTAAAAGTAATTAGTGGAACAGGACAACTCAGAGGATTGGTAATAGAATCCAGAGCCTTTTCTCTTCCAGGTGTTCAGGCACTGGGTAATGAACATGTCATAAATACCTCCCTGGCGAGGTCACCAGTTTCAATGAGGTTTGTGTCAAGAGTGGCAGGAAGGCATTAATGCATGAACATTGGTCCCTGGGAGAATGTGCACCACTTCTGTCTGTCACAGACGGGTGAAGACCAGTCTGTGTTGTTTAAATCCACACCGGCCCCATTGCCACGAGGGCCCTCTACCAGGGGAGGCTGTCACCTTGTGCCCTGGGTGTGGGCTGCAGCTGTTTGTGGGAGCTGTCCTGGGAGAGTCCCGTGGGCCACAGCACTTGCTTTGTTTGCTGTGTGACTTCTGCTAGGTGTTCTTCACCTCATGCATCTCTGTACAAAATGCACCAGCAAAGGGTCCCGAGCAGACTTATGTGCTGAAAGCAGCAAATTATGGCTTATTTTAGGCAGGAGATGTACACTAGGTGACTGTGCTAATTCTGGCATCACACTGTAATTCTCACAGTCTGTTTCCACATAAAAATCATTAATTTAAGGAAATGCCACACTTGCTAACCTCAATCCGTACTCTTCCTAATTGTGGAAAAGCCAGGTGGGATCCTAGCTATGCCTTTTCTATTTGAGGGCAAAGCTTCTCACAGACTTCTTAGAACAAATACAGAATCTTTATTTAACTGGGAGTTTGTATTAACATCTTTAGAAATTTAGTTCTTGTTTTGAGCCTTTTGAAAGCAGCAAATAACTTGGTCAAAGGACCATCTCCAGCGCTAATTAATTCTTTCTCTCTATATATATGAGAAATACAGTCTGTGCAGTTTCTAAGCACGCCTCAGAGCTGTGAAGGAAAGCTAATGCCTGGAGCTTAGCTGCATATAACTCTTAAGTATTTCTAATTGGAAAACACAAAGCATTGTTTTCCCTTGAAGAATCAATTCCCACTTTGGATTTAGGAAAGAATGCAACACTGAGATAATCTCACTTTTCCCATCATCATCCTTTCATTCTTTTTCACTCCCCCCCTCTCCCCAGACACAAGGTGACACATCCAAGTACTTGTCCTTCAACAGATTCTTCAGCAAGCAACAGAGCAGAAAGCCTAGTATCTATTCATTTGTAATCTGTCATTCTTAAAGTATTAAGGACAATTGACGTCACATGTCTCAGGTAATTAGAATAGTCAGCCTTTGCTCCACATTTTTAAACTAAGTGTCTCAAACTCTTAATCAGTACATTTATTGATGTCTTTCAACATATCTGTTTCTTATCAAGTGTGTGTTAGATTTGAAAAAAAAAAATCTTGCATATTGAGTTGTGCATGAGAATGATACTAAAATCCTCTTTCTATTGCTTTTGTAATCAAAATATATTAGTGACAACATGGTATTTTCCACATTCAGAGTAATCAGTCTCTCTTTTAATATGGAAAACTGCTCAAAAGCAAATTAATAAACATAAATGTCAGGAGGTATGTTTTATACAAATGTTTTACTATTTGTTTTCCCAATTTTATATTTCCACATCAAGCAATATTAACTATGATAATAGCTAATACCATTTTACAAGCTTTAAGGGGCTCATAAAAAAAAAAAGGGTTGTTGGATTTCTTCATCTGTTACTGATCTTAGCAAGAAAAAGCAGCCATTCTTCACCCCAGAAGCCCAAGTCCTAACTTTGGTCACTAACACAAGTTTATCTGATTTTTGTTAGCTACAGGTTCATTTTGTTAGCTACCGGAGATCTTTAGGACAGGTACACCAAAATTCTGTGCGATCTCACAGAGTAATCTTTAGGACTTGCTAGGGTATTGCCATTATTCTATAGCTATGACTACAGGGACTTATCACAAGTAGGTTTTTGAGGCTCACTCTCACATTCTGCATTTCAGCTGTCCTATTCAATACACTATTACCCAGGATCCCTTTAGCAAGGAACAGGCAAGTCTTTCAGCAGCTGCTACTATTGTTTTGGTCCCTCAATTCTTTAGAGCAGTGGTTACTCAAACCATCCTGCAAATGAATCTCAGTCTGACTTCATGTACAGAATAGAAGGGGATAAAACCAATTTGTAGTGGTTTTGAATATGAAGACAGTGAGGAAGCAGTTTGGGCAGGGGGAGTTTGATGTCTTTTTTTGCTGCAGTTTTCTCCTGTTAGCCACAGCACACCAAAAGCCAGGAGAGTGTTTCCACAGCAGAGATTTTGCATGAAGAACTGGAGCAGTGAAGTCAGAACAGTGCCAAGACCAAAGGTGGTCCATCCACCCCTTTGCCAGTGTTTGCCCTTGTACACCCCTCTGTCTAAGATTTTCTGCCTTGTAGGATGTGGTATATTTGCAGTCCTGTTCAGGGACTCATTTGAACTCTTAAACTGCAAATCTTGTCTTTTGGCTCAGATATTGGTATTTGGTTTTGTTGTTGTTGTTTTTGTTTGTTTGTTTGTTTGTTTTTCAAAATTTGACAATAAATTACTAACAAAGAATGAAGAGTAATATACTGTGGCAAAACAAAAGCTTAGAGATGGCTTGGTGTTGTCACCATCTCCTAGCTGTCTCCCAGCCACAGGATATTGCTGCATGTCTCCATGGGTAATAGGCATTGTAGGCAGACTGGAAACAACATGCGAGCACACACACTCCTTAAAGGGATATTGTGCAGACCTTTTGCAGATCCAGCTTATTGGAAGAAATAGGGATGACCTCCAGTAACTCTTCCTTTCACTGACACTCTCCTGTACATTTTCTTCAGTTGTGCAGGCTGTAGTAACAACAAAAACAAGAGAAAAACTTAAGCAGGTAGGGTATAATCCAACCTGAGCCTTAGTGAAGCCTCTGGTCCCCCAGGAAAGCTACTTGCTCATAAGACAGCTCTTTATACCTAAGGACTGGGTACATTATTTGCTACAGTGGATACAAAGGAATATATTTGAGGTGTACTTATCGGGAGTTCCTTTTTTGCATTAATTCTTCCTCTCTTTTCTTCATCTAATTTCTCTTTGGAACTTGGAGTAAGTGGACTGTGAGGATGTGGAAGGAGAGAACTCCTTACTGAGGAGTCTGCACATACTGTGTATGCAAGTATATTACAAAATACATACCTGGCTTGCCCCAGCTCATGTTGCAGGTGTGGCTGCAGTGCCACGTTTGTGTCATTCGGTGGCAGAGAGGAAAAGGCGAGGTCTTCCCCTGGTGCTCTGACCCACGTGGGCTCCCAGGATTGCTCAACAACCTGACATTATTGCTTTTCTGCTTTTCTGTTTTTTTCTTTAATGTTAATCTGAAATGGGCGGCGGGCGTTGGCCGAATGGTGTAAGTCACCGCCTGTGGAGCCGGCTCCTCCTCTGAGGACGCCGGTTCGAATCCCGAGGAACTCGCTGTTGCCATCCGAGCGTGCTCGGCCTTGGCAAAATGAACCTCAGGAGTAAAGGGGGTGGGGCCAGTTCTGCACACACTGTGCCTCACCTAAAAAATCCATTGCGCAGCCTTATCCCAAGATCTTTGTTCGCGAAGCCTAGCCAACAACATTCCTGGCTTCAAATTAATGCCCAGTTTCACCAAAAAGTGGAAGATTAGTGGGGTGTAAGGCAGCTGGCAGTGTCATGAGTGCTGTGAGTGCTTGCCCTTTCAAAACATGTGTATATGAGTCCCTTTTTGTTGAGCCAAATAACTTGATTACAGGCAGGGCAATAGGTTTGTCCAAGTATCACAGCATTGCTTTTCTTTTTTGTGATAATGACAGCTCTCCAGATATGAAAAGCAAAACAAAGTCTTCCTGTGGATAGTTATCTCCATCAGTCAAGGAGCTATATCCCAGGACTACAGAATGTATGACTTGGATGCTGAAGTGATTCTGAGTTGTAAACCTCAATGTCTATTTGTTCATAATGGATGAATTCTCTGATTCACCTTATTCCCCTTTCCTTATGGAAGCACTTGTTTAGAAATGACACACACCGCTTTCCTTAAAAAATTAATTGGATACACACATACATAGTAGTTTTTCCTTTTTGTAATATATTACTCAAAATAGAATAATTAGGAATGCAAAGATTGCACTGAGCAGCAGAAGGACAATGCTTGCCTCCCACTGAATCATTTCTGCCTCTTTAAAGGATTAATTTCCTGATTACTGAATTTTAAATATAATATTTAACCTTCACCTTCTTTAGTTTGCATGCACAGTAAGTAAGCCTGATAATTAAGGATTGTTGCTCCATTTTGAAAATGGAGCCATTCTGAAAATGGCCTCATTCTGAAAACCGTTACTTTTACAAATAATCTCAGTGGAATAATTGGTGTAAAAATAGCTGTGATTTTACTACACAGATGATTGAATTTAGAATGTTACCTTCATTCATTTCATTGGAACGTAGTTACTTGCATCCCTCTGACTGCATTGAAATTATTTTACATGAATATCTGAAGATACACACAGTAATGTATGACTATGCTTATCACTTTGTTAGTGCACTGAGAACCAGTTCAGCTGAGCTGCAAATGCAAAATCTTCCCATAGGAGAGGGTAATTGACTAGTGCTTTTGTTGTTTATGGTGTCACCAAACACCTTGACACAATTCTAGCTCTCTGTTGAATGGATGTTAATCTATTCTTGTTCTAACTGTTGGCCTAATGTTGATATAACATCTATCTATACTTCTCTTTCCCAAGAAAGTACTTTATAATTCAGTTATGATAGAAGATACTGTATCAACTTGAGACTTTGTGACTCCATGGAAAAGTAGAATTTTAGTGAATTTTATAGATTTTGGCTTTCTAAAACATAATACTTTATCAAAAGAAAAAATATTGATACTGGTTCTGTTAAAACTTTTATTTGAGGACTGGGTTAAAAGACCCTTGGTTTCATAAAAGTGTCCTGAGCAATTTTATTGTTTTTAAAAGCCATAAAATATATCTAGGTTTGCTGTTGCATTATATATCTTAGGCTTTTTCAAGAGCAATATTGTGCAGACTGGATCTCTCTTTCTTCAGTTACATAGCCACAAAAATGAGTTATCCCATGCACTACATCTTGTCAGAATTGAGTGATATTCTTGTGAATCTAAGAACTAGAAAGGGGCCAAAGTGGGAGACAGGGACAGAATCAGGGCTTAGCTTTATCCCACTGTGACTCTGTTGACTTAAGAATAGCAGCTCAAAGCTTTAGAGTTTGAACTCCCCCTCAGATAGGAGCTTTTCCACATGGAATTTAGGAAGGAGATACAATGGGAGTTTGAAACCTTTTTTTTTTGGTCAGGGAACTGGATGTGTTTGAAGTGAAAAGGGAGACTGTTCTGCACTCCCGTTATAGAGGGCTCAGATTCTCCAGTGTGGAACAACCATGTGTAACACTTTAGTTCATGATGGCAGAAAGTCAGTGAGTGCAATTGCTGTCCTGACTTCATTCCTCATCCACTTCCAACTGGTGAATACCTCTGAAGCAGAAACTGGAAGAATTGAAAGTTCCAGGTCTGAATCTGAGCTTCATTTGGTCCAGAACTAGATTTTTAGGCAGAACTGTATCCCTCTGGCCCTATGGTGTGGTAAAAATGAGCAGCATTATAGTATGTTACTGTTCACGTTCTTGCTGGGGCAGATCCAGCTTGGATTTCTAGAAAGCACAAAGCACACTGGAGCTGTAGCCACAACAAATAACGAGTGGGTTGGTGTGAACATTTTTATCTGAAGTGTGTATTAATTGTTCTCTACTTCCTGACAGAAGATGAGCATAGCTGAAAAGAGAGGAATGTTAGGGTATGCCTGGAGAAATGTGGAAAGCTGAAAGGCAAGGCCTCTTATTAACTATTATAATAAATTAGCATATGCTACAAATAGTGCATTAGGAAAACGAAAAAAGAAGCTGTCTTGCAAAGCAGGACATAATTCTGCTACATGTCTACGTTCTCAAGATAAAGGTTTGAATGGTTTTCCCAAGAAGAAGCTTTATGCAAATGCATACTGTCATATGAATCAGATTAAGGGAAGAAAGACTATTTATGCATGAAATCCAAACATGCTTCTGTGGAAAGGAGAGATTAAATAAACTCTTTCTTTCACCTCAAACACAATATATGTGCAATGTCTAAAAAGAAATGAATGTGTCACCTCTATTACTGCCACTAAGTGATTTCCCACTAACAATTAGCATGAATCATTGTGATAACAAACTGAGATGGAAAAGATCTATTAGAAGACCTAGTCCACCTCCGTGTAAGTACAGGAATCATCCTGATGATATCTATATGAAGCAGTTAACTGCTCAATAGTTTGTGTTTTCATCAGTGCCACTTCACATGGGCATTTGCTAAAAAGACTTTACAATGGCTACCACATCTGTTCTTCACCTGAATATAGAATTACATCAATTCTCCTCTTCCAGAATATCCTTCTGGAGAGTCTTTTGGTCCTAGGAGTACCTGGAACTAAAAATATATGTTGCTGCTTTACGACTTTGAATACAATGAGTTGTCTTTTCTTTCATGCCCCACAGATATACAAACTGTTCCTCTATTCAACAGCAGTACAGAAAGCAAGCAAAGGAAGATGCTTGTCTACAGTGAAATAAAATAACATAGCTGAAGCATTTTGAATGACACCAAGCTGGATTCTACTAAGTAGGAAAGGTGCATATGGAGGTGTTTGTGGTTTCCAGGTTTTAGGGCTTGCTATATGCCATGTTTACCCCCAAGGTAGGCTAGAACAACCATAGGGTTCCTCAGACTGCTTCCATCTTGGAATGGCCCTGAAAATAATTTGCTTCTCCCCTAGTTTGTCCCTTCTGCTGGGCTGCACAGGAGTCAATGACACATGCCTGGCTGTGCTTACTCTGCTCCCGTTGAAGGTCTCTCAAGCAGAGGGCATGTCTCAGTCAGCAGCAAAATAGCAGAGCTGTAGGCCACAGTCTGGCTCTCTGTAACCAATAGGCCAAGCTTCAGCATGAATTTAGGGTCAAGTTTGACATTCATTTCTTTTTTAATAGTAGAGACATACTATTAGAAATAGAATTGTTTAGAAGTGCCTTTGAAGGTAGACAGTGTGTGAAGCAAGCCTGGAAGGTAACTCACATATGAAGCTTGGCTTGGAAGTCAGGGCAAGTAGGTGCATTTTACTGCAATCTCAGAATACTGAGGCTAACTGCTTATTTATCTGAATTTGTTTGCACCAGTGTGATTTTGTAAGCATATTCTATGCACTTTGAAACAGCCTGACTAGATGCTTAGCTGACACGAATTGATTTTTCTTCACTAATTTCCATAGACAGTAATTTCTCATCCTGAGCATTTTGCATGAATCTGAGATGTGAGGGCAGATAATGTGTTGATCACGCTCAGGATGTGCATTGTTGTGCTGTGATTCAGTTCCTATCAAAGTCCACTGGAAGACTGTCAACTAACCCCAGGGGTTGCTGAGCAGACCCTATGGGACTAAAGGCTGCAAGCAAGTGTGGAGACGCAGAGCCAAATGCATTTGTGGGAGGTTTTATTTTCCTTAAAAAGATGTGTTTTGGGTGTGTGGTGAGTCTGTGTTTGTGACATCATCCCACATCCTTGCAGAGGTGGCAGCAGTCTTGTGTGGGAGCTGCTGCTGTCCCCAGAAAGGAGGAATAAAAGAATCCCCTTGCATGGGTAATATCAGCTCAAGTTTTGCTTACATGCTTGTGGCTGACAGAGTTTATGTGTAGCAGCCTGGAACAAATGTGAAGACTGATCATATGATGCCAGGTAGATAGACTTTTAAAGGATGTTGTTCCTCTGAAATATGTCAATTTGCCCCATGTGAGCTAAAATAATTTAGATAAATTTGATCTGCTCATGGTTTTTCTGATTGCTTGTAACAGTTTTTCTGAATTACAATAATCTTTAAATATTATTTGTACCAGCAACTTACAAAATTTTCAGGCAGAAATCCAACTTACTTTTTGTTTAAAATAGATAATGAGCTTTTAAAAATAGGAGTTCCCTGGTCCTGGCACAGACCTTGTCATGGGTGTCCTAATACATAATTCAACAGAGATCATTTTAAAAACAGTAAGTTTGCTGAACAAATATGAGCTTCCCGCAGCCTAGCATGTCTGTCCCTGTGGACCAATGAACTTCCCTGTGACTCAAGATATTTTTAATTCTGCTCTGGACTTTCTCCAGGAAATAAGTAATAATTGCCAATTGTATTTTTGTAAGCTAAGTGAAAGGATGCATTCTTTCTTGAAATTCTCCTTTAGCTTTTGCAATTAATTATGTTGCTCTTTTGTGTGATTAATCATTGTCTTTGAATTACAACTTCACTTAATCAAATAGTACTACGTAGCATGCCAAAGGTTCTTAAGTGTAAAATATTTTCTCCTATTTTAGTGTCACTTTTTTCTTTTCTCTGCTATTCACATCTCTGCTAAACTTTTATCAAAGTGATGCTCTATTAAAGGACTAAAGAATTCTAAAATCATCAGGAGAAATTTGCATGAGATTATTATATCTTGGCAAAGCGCCCCCTGCCATGTGTGGAGCTACAAACTGATTTTTACCAGCTGAGGAGATGTCCTTACATCACCAACACATGCTAAAAGAGTTTTCTGATAAAACTATTTTAACAGAAGGTCAGTCAAAACACTTAAATTACCTTTAAATAAAAACCTTTATTATATGAAATATGTTAAAAGAGACTTACCTGACCACCTTAAATTATATATTAAAATTATCCTCTTGCAATATGCCCACACTGGAAATGTCACCCAGACAGGAGCTGGTTTTGAACAGTTTAGAGAAAGTCTTAAACATTTAGATTGCTGTGCAATTTTGTGGCAAATCTTACTTCTTCCTTTGCAGCCGGGGAAAGATTTTCCCATGGTGAAAGTGGAGCATGTCTGTCATTCCAGTGTAGCATAGCTGCAATATGGCCAGTATTAACTGTTCAAAAGTCAGGAGGCGGGTTTCCATAGAGCAAGGTTCTTGTTTTAAAATAAATAATTTTCTCTTCCAGTTTCTTCTTTTTAGGGTGCCTTGGGGTCATATTTCCAAGGGCCCTTCTGTATTAAAAGTAATAAAAAACGAGACAAAATCAGCTTCAGGAAAAGTGGCAACCTCATTGCTGCAGAACCTGGGGCTTTTAGAATAAGGTCTTATCAGCCTAGCAGTGGAAAAAGCCAAACTGGTTGGTGTTGCAGAGGAAGTATAGTCTTTTTATCACCATAGCAGTGTCAGCGGGTCAAAGACAATCTGAATATATATTCCCATGGAAACCGTCACTGCCTTGAGTGTGGCAGATGATGGGAATTGGAGCTCCACCAAGGTGAGCTGGGCTGGACTCCAGGACAGCATCAGCCATTCATCAGGAAAGCACTGAAGAGTCTGCTTATCTTTGATGGGATCCCTCTCACAGCTTATTAATGAAAAAATGTGTGAAGGCAGTAACTGAAATACTCTGTTGCAGTGTAACTATAAGTGGTTAGTGAATAGACGAACTCAGTGCCATCACTGTAGGATGAGTCAAACTTCTTGCTGGTGAGTGCTACAGCGGATTCCTTTTTGAAGCTTTTTACACAGAATGCCTAATTGCAAGGAGAATAAGCAGGCAGAGGAAAAGAGAAAACAAGTAGAATTAGTGTCTTCCATTAAGCATTTAATAAGTGATGAAAAGTAGCTTTGAATATTCAGGCAAAAGCCCTGCATCAACAGAGCATTGAGGTGCACGTTTACCTTAAGTAAAGTTGTGAACTCATGGAAAATAAAATAAAATAAAATAAAATAAAAACATTTTGTTGCACGGCTCCACTTGCATGAGTAATGTCAGGGATCTGCTTCTTGAACTGGGTCCTTTATGCAAATAATAAGTCACAAATGTGGAAAGGATTTATTTTATGTTCCTTCAAATGAAGATGGGTTGGCTGGATTCAGTATATTAAATCCTTCCTGCTGCTAAGCTTAAAGAAACCGATTCTCTTGTAACATATTTTGATTTGACTACTGTAGCTTCCAAGTGCTATAAAGCACTAGGGTGGTTTGCCTTGGCCTCACACCTAGTTACAGTAGTGCTAACTTTAAAATTGGTGAAGAAACCCACATCTGGAGTCAATTGAGTGAATTCTAACCAGCTTTGGTGGTAATATGCAAGTAATATTTCATCCTTGTGTGTATTTCACTCATCTTATAAAAAAGATGCCTCATTCCAAGACTCCTAGACATATTTCTTTGCTGTCTCATATATCAAGAGTATCAGGCTAAGCAGACCGCTTAAAACTGGATACGTCCAAACACTCTTCTATCCTAAACAACAGTGAATATTTTTGCCAACACTTCCATTTCCTGCAGTGGAAAAAAATGTATAACCCCAAAGCCTTGCCCAGACTCCGCTTTCCTTGAAATGCATGGCAAATTTGTCAACAAAATACTCTCTGGCTCGGCAGTGGGGGAAGAAGTTTAACAGCTGGAATTAACCAGCAGGAGTAATGTGAAGCAGGCTGAAGCTTTGTATTAGGTTTAGCCTAATGTTGGGGTTCAAGGCTGAGCTTGCATTTTGATTCGCCTGTGCCAAAATCATGGAAGCAACATCCAAAACCAGAACCAGAGAACAGCCCCTTTCAGCTCTGGATTTGGCCCAAAGCCAGGCCAGGGCTGTGGGCATCAGTCCAGGAATCCAGTACTGAAACACCCGCAGGCCTCAGATACAACAGTTTGAAACTCCAGTTTTCTACCATCAGAAATATTAGCCTGGTGCATAGAAAGTACTTTTATTTACAAAAATTTTGTAAATGCAATTAATTCCCATTTGCACCGACTCTGCTTCCCTAGCCGTTTGCAGGGGGATGAACAGCTGTATGGGAGACAGGCATTTAGCTAAACAAGAACCCAGACTAGTTTTTTTCGTTGGGTTTTCTTTTTTCTTGGTGGTGAGTTTTTTTGTTGTTGTCGTTTTGGGGGTTTGTTTTGTTTTTGTTTGTTTGTTTTGGGGGTTTTTGTTTGTTGTTGTTGTGTTTGGTTTTTTGTTTTGTTGGGGTTTTTTTATCTGAAGGGACCACCACTGGTGCAAGGCTCTTTTCTTGTAGTGCCTTGAACAGCTATTAAAAGCAATTGTCGTGTTAGACAGGCTGTGAGCTGAAATCCAGAAGTACCTTGCTATTGGTGCTTCCAACATTTGCCTCCTCCGCCCCTCTTCAACATGAATTTAATGCAGGTGCAGACACAAGCCTAACATAAGGGAGCAATTTTCTGATTCATTCATGTAAGACCCTGAGGGAGAGTAGGAACAAGATGTACAAAGGTAATATGGCATTGTTAAAAAATTAACTTTGCTTCCATTTTATTGAGCCACAGTGCTGTGTTGCTTAGTTACGTGGATCAAGAATTTAATTGTAAACAAGATATTTCACTCTTCAGTCCCTAGGGTTTTCAACTTCATTTGAAAAGCAGTTAGAAATGAGCATCTTTTTGCCAAATCCCTGGGTTGCTTCTTGCCATTACTTGTACCCTTTATCTCTGCTGCTGTTGTTCCAGCAGTGCTGGGAGATGGAGGTGGTGGTGTCCGTGCTAGCGTGACCACTGCTGGGCTAGATCCACACTCCCCTCTGAATGCTGCACTTGTTCAGAGGCAGACAGACTGCTTATGACTTCTGTTTTGGTTTTTGTTTGTACAAATCCTGGCTGCACGAGTTCCAAGCATCAGGAGTTTGCCAGCTGAGCTAGGCAGTTATTCAAGCCATTGGAAGTGGAAAAGGGGTTAATTATGCCAGTATGTTGTTACATCATAGTGGAAACTCTGTTTCTGCCCTCAGGATCTCCACTGCTGTGTCTGCTCAGAACTGTTAAATATGACAAGGTCACTCACCCTGCTTTAGTAACGAGTGCTAACAAATTTGGATGTTGCAGGCATTGTCATTGCTTTACAGGATCATCCCTGTAAGCACAAGCATTGCCTATGCCTTATACCCAGCAAACTTTGCAGTAAATCAGATGTTAATTTTCAATGTGCTATGTTTGAATCTGTTTGTAAAAATATAGGGACACACAACTTTTCTATTTACACTCTAAACAAGATTAGGCAACTAACAAATACAGAAAAGATGGGGCGCATAAGCGGTGAAGAGAGATTAAGAAGTGGAGCTAAAGATATGAACACAATACTTACATTGATAAGGCAAACTTTCAAAATACTTTTCTCCTCCCTTTTCCTTCTATCTCTGCAGATGGCTGGGGAGGACTTGTCTTTTACAACACCATGTATTGAAGCAACATGTACTTTTGAAGTTTAGTCACCCACTAATTACTAGTCTTTCATTAACAACACAGACATAAATGATGCAGCACTTGCTTATATCCAGTAGTCTCTATTGTTGAGGATTAAAAAAATAAATCATTAGCTATATGCTTGTTAAGCATGCTAAGATTGTTTATGTAAACTTCACTGCTCTTGTTTTGGCTCACACAGATGGTTGAGGTACGTCAGCTAATATTTCTGATTTTAAAGAGAGGGCTAATTGCCTAAATGTCAGATGTGCTGAGTATTGCTTGTCTTGAAGAGAATGGGAATATAATGTGGGCACAGTTCATCCTAACTGTGGGTTGCTATTAGCGATTTCTTGTCTGGTTACCAGTTTGCACAAACAGCATCTTCACAGTTGAGAAAAACTTCTAGGGTGGCAATGGTCTTGCAGGTCTCTGCAATCTCATGTTATTTAGGAACAGTTTTGCTTTTCTCCAGCAAGGGTGCTCTTCAAGGGAATATCTGAAGGCTGAGGCAAACATTAATAAGCAATGCACTTGTTTGGTTAAGGTTTCAGCCTTGACCTCCATATTTAAGCCCTTGTTTGTTATTAATCACGTGCTTCCTGAATCAAAGAGAATATTTTTGGAGAGGGAAAATTGTTCTGGGACTGGAGCATTATACGCCAAACAGTCTTGCCCAGATGACAAATAGCCTCTGCATGATAGCCAAGGTTCATCCAGCTGCTCGGCCCCGTATCAAGTGATTGATGGTGTTGATGTTCTAAATAGGCTTAAGATATGCCAAATATCAGGGTTGTAACAAAGTCCTTCAGATATATACTGTAAATAGGCAAGAAAGCATGTTCCCAGCATATGGTAAATCTGAGAGTGGTGTCAGGATTATAAGTAACCTCACAGGGTTTGTCTGGTTTCTTTCGAAGTTAGACAAAAACAGTTTTCTGTGCTGGAATGAGCAGGGTCATGCAAGGTCTGCACGAAGCTTCCGATTACCACCGATTTTCTCTGTAACTGGACACCCTTTGGAATTATAACAACATTTGATTTCTTAGCAGAGATCAATAAACTATTTTTTACCATGGTTCTGAGGAGGAAAGAAGAATAGGATGTGCTCAGAAGTTGCTGTCAGGAGTTTTTTATGTCTTAAAGGAATGGTGAATTCACAACTGAGTAGTTTAATCTTGATAACACAACAGTGCTCATTCTTTCTACTAATCCACAAAGAGTTGTTCATTTACATCCTACAGGGTCAAGCAGCTGCACCACAGAAGCAACAGCTTCAGTGATCATTCCTTTCCCCCAGAGAAATTTCCTTTATTTCTTTTATTTTGTTTAACAGTAAATACAGTTCCCTGAACCAAGCGAGGCTGTATCCCTGCTAGACAGGGAACAGAAGCAGTCTTGGAAGTGCCAGAGTACTGAGGGACAAGCTGCCCTCTGCTCCTGCAGAACTGGCAGAGGTTAGAGTCAAAAGTGGTAAAGTTTCTCTCTGCTTAGTCATTCAGAGGTGATAGCCTGTGTTAGACTAACCCCTTCCTGACATCTAGCAGGGTTTCCTAGCCCTCACTACAGGACACTGTGTATTGTAATCCTCTGTTTCACTTTTCACATCTTCATCTGCCACCCTGGTATCTCCAGTGGGAAATGTGTGTTTCTGACTCTGCAAACTCTCCACACAATGCCATAATCTTGCTTTCTAAGAGAGTAACCCATCTTGGTTTTGAGAGTGTTGTTTGAATGGATTTCTAGGAATGACACTAAGGAAAGCATCTTTTGTGAAAATGCCTTTATGGTGTATGCTATTTCCTGGATAAAACCATTTCCTCAGTAATTGGAAGATGAGTCAGACTCACACATGCAAAGCCAATTTTTGTACTGAGTCACTCCAGTTTGAGGCCAGCAGTTTTCTACTGGATATTGCCATGAAAAGTGTCCAAGATAGCCTCTTCATTGCACCAGACCTGCAGTACAAATTGACCAGGAAGTAGGATGAACTGACTGCAGGCCAATAAGATTTAGCCAGACCATACTAGTAAATTCAAATCAGTGATGCACTGAAGCACCAGCTGAGCAATGGCATTTTGTAATAACCAGCTCAGTCTGGGGCCACTACATGGACCAATTTGCCCAAGTTCCTTTTCTGCTGGGCCCGCTATAACCAACTTTTTAAGTGCTCAGAGGTTTCCAAGTTCTCTTTTCTGTCATCTCCACAGGCTGGCTGGAATCAGTTGAAATCCCAGAATCATGTATCTTTATTTATTGCTGACTCACTTCTTGTTGGCAGTTAGCAGGTTGCCTACAGAGCCAACAGGCTGTCAGGGGTGATTAGCAGTTAAAATATACACCATTCAGGGCTCTGTGCTGCCTCAAGTAATTTTGTTTGCATCCAGCCTGGAAGCAGAACAACAAGCCATGTTTTAATTCACATTGTAATTTAAGTGTATGCCTGTGCATGGATGTTCTTATCTCTGTGTGCTCCATTTCAATAGAGCTCAAACTTGTTCAAAGTCACTCCAGTTAAATCAATAGTGAGAGCTCAGAATGAATGGAAAATGAATAATCACACAATTACCTTCAAGTAATTCAATATATAAATGAATCCAGAACTAACTTTTCCAGTGAATTCCTGTACAGAAGTAGCCCTCAGTGTGACACATCAAATACAATGCTAAGAGTGAAGCTGGTCATGGTCACAGTCATACTCTCAACTTTCATGTCATCTGGTGCTGGGAACATTAAGGCCCTTAAGGAACAGCATGGGTACATAGTCTGACCTGCACAGCGCTGTTCATCTGACATTACCTAACAATTTGGGCATGGGGCCTTTAACTTCTGCTTGAATTATAGCCCACAATTCAGAAAGAGAGACAATCATGACTTAAAGGCCACAGGTCACTGAGACTCTACCCCATTCCTATCAGACCTGATCTGAGGGTTAGTTACCCTCCTTAAAAGAAGTCCTCTTTCTGGTCTGTAGCCTTTTCTCCAAGTTGCATGCATAACCTTCTGTAATGTTAATGAACTGTGATATTCCTTACTCTTGCTGATTTTCAGTTGTTGGGCTAAATAAATCAGCATCCCTGGCTTTGACTGGAGTCGTAATACTAGCTAATTCCAGCTGGATATTCCAGTTCAATTAACAATTTCAGTAATATTACATTTGGGAGCAGGAAAGCTAGCTTTGCCAGACTGCCTAAATAGAGGGGTGATGATCTTGTTCCCCTTTTAGTCAACAGCCAGGACACTCTTATGGGCTGAATTGAACTCAAGTTCATCTTTCATATCTGCCTGAGAGGGTTACAACATGCTAGTCCCTGGCATGGACCTCGTGTAGTTGTGTTGTGTTTCTAAGCAGAGGCTCCAGCACAAATTTCTGCTGCTGTTGCTCTTTGCTGCTCTGATGCTGCGTGGGGTGCTGCCATACCATTTAGCCAGAAGGAGTGGCAGATGGACATGTGTCCTGAGGCTGGTGAGGAGAACACTCATTCCAAAGGTGAAACACCTCACCTTAAGTGAGAAATTTAAATATAAACATAAAAAGTGGAACTGTGCCATAAGAAAAATTTTCAACTTTCTTTTCCTTGGGATCCTGGGGCCTTGAAGATGAGAAGCTCCCCATCTATGCCCCTAGAAACTGGGCTATTGAATGCCCTTCTCTGCTGCAACAGGAGATACTGGATGAATAAAGTTAACTCTTTGTCTCTCCCGGCAACTTTAATAACACGTGCTTCTTTCAGAAGGGATCTAAAGGACTATTTCATACTGAGCAAAGCAAAACTTTTTTTCTTTCATATATAAGAATTGAAACATTTTAGAACATCATTTAAACTGTTCCTTAATTTTGGCTGCTAAGTCAGAGAACCAAAAATTATGTAACAACCCTGGATAATGCTGTCTTTCTGGGAATGACTTGTGAATAGGCTGTACACAAGGAATTATTTATCTGATGATGTGTTTTCTTATGTGGCCTTTACTGTAAAGAAATAACAAGAATTTTTGTACTTGTGATTATATAGATGTAAAATTGATTTGATCTAAGTTCAGTCTCTATTTATACTATGACTTGCATACATCAATATTAACTCATTGATCCTCCTGGGGCCTCCTTCAGTGATGGAATTGCTGAAGACGTGATTCAAATCTACAGCAGAGCTAGAAAATAAATCAAGCCCTTTGAATTTTAGTCCTGTGCCCTGACAACAACATCTTCTCCTACTCTTTGTAATGGAGTATGTTTTGCTGGACTTTTATTATTGTAACACTTGTGTAATTCAACCTCTGTTACTTATTCTTTTGGCCCTGTAGATTATGAGATTAATTGGTCCCTGCCTTCCTTTCTTTATCGAGATATATTTTCTTACTCCCCTCAACTCTTGGCCAGCATGAACTTCCCCAATCCCTTAGACTTTTCCCACATGGCAGGTTACAGAGATGTCTCATTCTTACTGCTCTTCTGAGCTCTCCTGTGGTCTCAGCGCTTCTGGAAGTTCAGTGCCTACCTCATCCTCCCCTTACTATGATGGAGAAGTGTTTGGACCTATTCTCACTACAGAGCAGATCCAAACTAGACTCCTAGAATTTAACAGCTGCATTGGCCATTGAAATGACAACGCTGATTGTAGTTCTTGCAAACTTGCAAAAATTTTAAGTGCATCTAATGGAAGTTTGGCTTTGTATATCACCTGCCTAGGCACATTTGATCTGCTCTGCAACGTCAAATCTTCCAGTTACTTACAACTAGCTATTTGTGTACTCAATGGGCTCTACTGTGTGAAGAAACTGTTTAAAAATACATTTTAAAGAGATATTCTCACTTCATGTGTTTTTTGCCAGTAGTGTGGTTTCTAAAAATGTTTCTTAAAACCTGTGTAGCACACAACTATAAAGTTATACTTCAAAAGGTGAAGCAGAACCCTTCACTTGATGAGAGTGTTCGAGGGATCTGCTGTTGGAGCACATTGGAAGCCCTGTGCACTGCTTGAAGGCTTAATGGGAGTTTTACTACTTTGTGTTGGAAATCCAACAGTGATAAAGTTGTGCTGAAGCAGGTGGGAAAGGTTGCTGAAAAATTGCTTCAGTATGGTCCTTTCTACAACATTATCTGAATTGGCCTGGATATTTAAAAGACAATTAGCCATAATGATCTCACTCTGTCACTTTTCCATTTGCTTCTACTTTTCCTAGAAAAGAAAAAAAAAATCTGGTATATCAACAAAGTTCAATTGGGATTTCTGCTAAATCTCCTGTGTCTGACCCATCTCTCTGCCGTGTCCATGTCTGCCTTGGGAAGGAGCGCTAAGGGCACTTGCAGACATGAAAAGTCACATCAACAAAATTACTCCCATCTAATCCTGCTGTCTTGATTAATGTCTGCTACCTCAAAAGAGGTAGCAGGTCAGGCAGGTCCAGCTTCAAGGGGAGCTCAGCGTGCCAGTTTGCCCTGTTACTCAGTGGTTTCTCTGTTACTGCAAAGCAGCTTGCTTGGAGATCCCACGGGTCGGGAAAGGGGTGATGGTTTGTCAGCTGGGTGAGAGCTGTCTCCTGAAGGACATTTGCCTGCTGCAGAAAAAACAGTTGTTCAGGGAGGCTGAAAATTATCAGGCTTGAGACAACCATCAAACCCTGAAAATATATTCACTAGTTGCTCAATATACAAAGTAGCAAATGTATCACATTCTTAAAACAACAGTAAAACCTCATTTTACAAAATTTATTTTTGAGCCATGACAGAATCAAGATTGTTTTAATAAAAAAACTCTTTCCCCCTGTCCTATAAATTAAAAGAAACTTTCATCTTGGAGCAGTGTTTGTGGAGTTATAAAACAAAAGTAATCAGGGAGAAATGCGGAATTCTTATGGAAATGAAGATAGAAGTTGCTATAATTCTCAACAGCAGACCAGTATCAGTATGTTTTATCCATACGTACTTTGCATGTACTGTAGGAGTAATTGATGGCTGAGCCCCTTATTTTCAAATGACGTGCTATAAGCTGGTTTCTGGCCACATGACAAGAGTAGTTTCAGTTATTCAAATTAAATTTGCAAGAAACCTTTCTACTCTGTCAGAAATTCTCTTTGCAAAGTGCTATAACAATGAATTCCTTAAAAGCAAGTACAAGTGGAGTAAGGTTTCCTGGGAGAGTTAATATCTGTTATTTGACCAGCTGATTTATCCTAAGGCACGTTCAGTTTTTAACAGTCAAATTTCTTGGTTCACATTTGATTTGTATAAAATCTCAAAACAACATATCTATTCAAAATATTCATGATTAATTCAAAGGTGTTCCAATATTCTTCTCAAGCTTGTAGAAATTTTTCAAAATTATAACCCTCAGTGGTTCCTGCTGAATTTTGTGTGCCTCACATTGAGCAGAATTAGTTTTGTTCTTTTTTGCCATTGGCTCCATTCAAACAAAATCTTCCAGGTTTGTGTTTTCTGTCCAAAATAATTTAGTTTCTTTTTAATCTGCCTTAAAATTTCACAAGCATTAAATTCCACACTGAAAGAAATTATCTTCATACACTTCTATACAATTTGATGCCAAAGATGTTTGCAAGACAAAAACATTCCAAATGCTAAAAATCATCTGAAAGGCAAAAAGCAATTGGGTTATAGAGCATAATTTTTTCCTCCTCCCCCCCAAAAATTAAAAAAAAAAACTTGCACAGTTTTTAAGAAAAAAAAAAAAAAAAAAAAAGAAAAGAAGTTAGAAGTAGCTGGAATAAGAACTTCTGAGGAATTATTTTTTTTCCCCCACTAGCAAAATAGGTATGGAAAATGTAAGTATGCACAGCTGTGTTTATTCCAATGATTAGCCATTCTATTTCTTGGTGACCTCTCTGCATTGAGCTGGCAAGACACCTGGGTATGCTTAGACTGTCTCATTCATACATTTACATTTATTCAACTCAGACCTTTCTTTCTCCCTCCCTTGCCCTTTTCTTCTCTAAAAAGACCACAGAAAAAAAAAACCTAGTTGAATCTGGTGCACTCCGTCCTATCCCTTCTTTTTTTGTGTTCACAAGATATTGGTTAAGGCTCTCTGCAATACCTTTACACGTTTTAAATGAGGGCATTGACAGTATTTTAACAATGAGCATAAAATTTTCTTTTTCAGGGCCTTTTCAGGCTGAATAGAATGAAGGAGTGGGTGCAGTGTATCATGTAATATGACTGCACACATGCCATATCAGGAGGGCAGTAGAAATTAAGCCCCAATGTTTACATCTCCTGTGCTCTACATCTGCACGTGCATTTTATTTACACAAAGTATGTGTGCATTCATAATCTGAGCTATCCTTACACTAGTACCCAACAACTCTGGTTGATATTGATGGATATTTTATGGATATTGAGAGGTTTGATGAGAAAAGAAGAAGATCAGAATAGAAATTTTGCAGTCCGGACTGCATTACTGATGGGCTGATGTGAGATAGAGTGGGGTTAAAGAGTTTCCTCACTGTCACCAAAGGAGTTTGGTACAGAAATTCTCCGATAGGTTTTCTGAGCCTTAATCCAATGCCCAACCTGCTACTTTAACCTTCCTCTGCAAGCGTGCATCAGACTGGGAAACAGGGCTTCCATATCTGTTTCTCTTCTATAACCATTGAAACTAGAAGCAGAATTTTCAGTAACTGAAAGTTGCAAGATAAATTCAAGTCTATCTCACTCACACTTATTACAGTTTCTTCCCTTGCTTCTTTGGATACCTAGGCATTTCAGAGCACTAAATACTGGCTGCAGACTGTTCTTTTAATAACTGCATCTCAATGTATTGCCAATTTCCTTAGAATTACTAGGAGTTTGAACTGAAGAAATAGGACTGTATATACACAGAATTAGAGTAAATGAAGTGATGATGAGAAGCATCTGTATGTAAGGCACTCATTTTCCATTCTTTTCAAGCTATCTGTATTCATTAGCTGTCCTTCACACTGTGTGCTGTGTATCAGTTCTGTCAAATTGGCTTTCTTTTTTCCTGCTTCAAAACCATAACGTAAAAGCTCTGAATTGCTATTGGGTATTAATTAAAGGTGCATTTGATTTGGTGTTTTGATAAGTTTTCCCAGGAAATATTTAGGAAAGGATGACTCCCTTACATATATGAATTTTTATTTTATATGTGATTAGGATGTGTTCTGTGTAGGACTGAGTGTCCAGAGCTTTCCACTGGAATTGGTAGCAGTGGTTCATGCTCAGCAACCAACTGGACTGCCCTCCACATGTAGAATTAAACTATATGTTCTCAGAACATATTTAAACACAATATAAAGAGATAATTACTGGGATATTTCTTGCACTTAACTTCACAGCAAGGCTGAAAAGTCTTAAAACTCGAACACAAGAATCTCTTCATGTGCCCCTTGACATCATTCTTCAGAGCTGAGGAAATGTAGAGAGATGGAACATACTTGACAACAAAGCAGTCCTATAATTAGATTTGTAGGGAAGTGTAAATAAAAGATCTAACTCTGAGATAAATGGGTTTCTGTGTATTGGTTTGCTTGCCTTTGGCTAGCCTGTTAATGCATTGGAATCTATAGGGCCAGGTCTGTATAGTTTGTCTGCGGAAAAGGGACATCAGTAACTTTGGCAACACACAAGGTGGAAGAAAATGAGAGGAGCAAATGAGACTAAAAGTGAGGAATACAAGCAGCTAGTCTGCAAGGAGAGGGAGAGGAAGCAGTGATGGGAATGCCATATAAAATCTTTTCTTTATGCTTCAACTGGAAGACTCCTCTAGTGGAACATTTAATACAAAGTCAGACAAAGTACTAGCTTACACATTCATGTTACTAACCTTGTTAAATGGGAACAAGCTCCACTGGAAGGGGTAGATGTATGCAATAGTTTCTTCTTGTGACAAAGCTGATTTAGCAGGTTTCCACCACCTCTATTTCACTACCTGAGCTAAGGAAAAGCACAACTATTTTTTTTTCAATCCCCAATATTTTTAAAACTTGGATATCTCACTTGCCCAGTTTTAACATTGCTATGAAGAACTTGTCCTGCTGAGCATGAACTGAAGGACCCCAGCAGGGACAGTGAGCTGGGAGTGCAGGTGGCAGTGATAGGGGATGTCAGAGGGAGATTTCCATTGTGCCACCATGTGCTTTAAGTACCCTCAGCAGTTTTATAGGGATTTCTCTCTGAGCAGCAGATGGAGAGAGGGGGGATGACTCTCGGGGTTTGCTGTTCAGAAGGACCCAATCCCCCAGTGAAATGCAATGAGCAGAAGGTGACTGGATCCTTCAGATCCCATCACACCTTGCAGGAACCCAAGGAGAGCATCCTCCTGGCATAGGATGAGATGGGAGCCCAGCTGCTTTGCAGCGATAATGCAGCTGAGGCCACGTCAAGGTGAGGAGACTTAGGGAACACCAGCGGAACAAGCTTATGAGATTCCTTAGAACTCAAAGCCTTTTGCAAGGGTTGGGGTAGGACTGTCTTCCCAGTGCCAGGTTGAAAGGAGGACTGGATAAGGGAAAGGGTTGGAACCAGCAGCCGTCCGTGCCCTGGCCCCGGGCGAAAAGGTGGTGTGTTCGCCGCCTTCACCCCTCCCACCTTTCTGCCACATTAAAGCCCAATTATTCACGCTTGATGTTAGCTAGGCAGGGCCCGCTACCCCACCGGCTGCTCCCAGATCCCTTCCCTGAGGGGCCAGATTACCCCGGCATGCACCATTTGGGGTGGGGTTCGTGGGCAGGCAGGGGCCCAGGGTCAGCACCCTCAGCCCCACGTGGCGCCTGCTTCGTCCCTCTCCCGTGCCGGGGAGACATCGGGGACAGGGGCCGCTGAGGTGCGCCCTGGCACAGGTAGCTCCCCGGGTGAGGGGCCGTAGGGTGCGGCACACACACACACGCCTTCTTCAGGCTCACCAGGCACGCCGCTCCCTGTGGAGTCAGCCTTGGGTGAGGAGACAAGAAAGCACCCAACTGCCCCACGGAGCAGCCAGGGGTGCCAGGGGCGACCTAGGAATTCAAGAGGAACGAAATAAAGAAGGGAGAGGACTGAGGTGACCCTTTTTTCCCCTCGCCATTCACATGCTCACAGATTTTTATCAGGCTTTTTAGCTGCAGGGCAAAGTGTTTCTTTATAGTTCCTTCCAAAGCTAAGCTGCTGCCAGATCTAGGCTGCGGTTTCAGCAGCTGTATCCCATCCCCCCAAGCCTGCACAGCCCCGCTCAGGAAGGCCTGGGAGCCCTGCACAAGCTTGGCAGGAGGAAGTTTTTTGGAACCCGCTAAGAGCTCTGCGCACACAGAGCTATGGGCATTTCCTAAGGGCTTTGGCCAGCTCGCACCAAAGCCTTTACCAAAACGCATGTGGTCATGGCAGAACCCCACCTGTGGGAAGGGGCACGTAGAGCTGTGCAGCGCAGTCAGAGGCACCGAGGGCTCCCCTGGGTGCAGGCTGCAGGCTCCTCTTATCCCAAAGTGGGATTTAATGGTCGGCCTGTGGGAACCACGAGAGGCAGGCGGAGGAGGAGTGGGTGTGGAATCCACGGAGATGGGACCCAGTGCTGCTCTGTCCCACCAAGCCCAAGTGCCACTCTGGTGGGATCCCCGGACAGGGGCAGTGCAGCTCACACAGGTGGGGAGGGCAGCTCTGCCCTCTCCCAGGGATGACGGTAAAAGGGTCACATTCTTGAAACCAGAATTACACACTTCTAGGGCATGTGTAGGTTAGTATTCTCTCTCTCTCTCTCTTTCTTTCTCCCCCACCCCCACCTTCCCCAGAGGAGACTTGCTCGTTTCTAATAGGAAGGTTTATTGTTTTCATGTCTGATATTTCTTTGATTACTTAAAAAGAAATCCCAGAGGCTTGTTTTCACAAAATAGTGATTGCATAATTGATGTGATTATGATGTATTTTGCTGTGTCACTGCAGCTCAGTTGATTATTTTGAGAAGCTCTGAGCACCGCTAGTGCTGCCATGTGTTGTGCGTGCGTGGCCAGAGCTTTCGTTCCCCTCCACATGTCTACAAGAGCCTTTCAAACACTGTTTCCTCCGTTGGGGCCTGCATGAGATTTTCCTCAGAGCAAGGAAAATCATGCAAACCTACCAGGAGCTAACACGCTGAAATGACAAATACCATGGGGTGAGCTGCAAAGCTTTTTCTAATTTAAATAGTGGCTGTCTGGTATGAATAATCTCCCTAAAATAAAATTTACCATGTGGATGAGCACACAAGTGAAGTCATGAAGCCAAATTCTAGGCTCTTTCTCTAGCTAAAAATGTACAAATAAAGAAAATGCAGGAAAAGTCATCAAGTGCACTGGAAATAAAATTCTCCTGAAAACAAAAGTATGCAGCAGATCATTAGTGGTAATTATTAATTGTAGCCTGAAAGTGTATTAGCTATCTCCAGGTAGAAGTATTTAAGGACTCATCCAGAGAAGCCTTGGGAGAGCAGATTGGCTTCCCTTTACCTGGCTAGAACTTTTTAATTATTTTCGGCTTAGGGCTAGAGACCATCTTAAGAGTCCTTTCTTTCTCCTGGTGACATTATTTTCATTTCTTTGTTGTATTCTTCTTTCTTTTTAAACACTGCCCCTGTAAAACTTCTTGGCCAAATTTCCAGATTTCTGAGCCTTTTCTTTTTCTCAACATGTGTGCAATTTTCACTATTTCTGTCCAGCAGTGACCTCTGGAATTCCAGAATAATTTTCCCTCCCCTTCCTGGTGCCCTCACGTGACCCAGGAACACAAACATCTGAGAGACCTCTGGGCATCTTCACATCTGCTGGTATATAAGATCAGAGCCATTGTGTGATGTATTTTTAACAGCAGGTGTTGGGCTTGGAGAAGGGTGTGTTGGTTTTTGAAGGGCTGGGCAGAATCTGCACTTAATTCTTAGTTCCCAGGCTATTTAGGAACAGCTTAAAAAACACACTTAATCTGTTTGTACAAATTTAACATTGTAAAACCACAATAAGGAATTGCTAATGAAGTGCAAGCCTGGGTTTCGTTTCAGCTTTGCATCACTGCTGTCCTAAAAAAACAAAAAACCCACCCAAACAAAAAAAAATCCCACCATCAAACTTTAAAGCAGAGTCCAAGACTCTAGTTTACAACTTATTTTTATGAAATACTATTGATTGATTACTTGAAGCCTGTTAATTATTATTTAGTCACAGTTTTCAACACAAACTCCTTACAACAGCAAAACAAACAGTGTGGATGTTTTATCTTTTGCCAATTAACACAGTTTGAACATGACTTAAAATAGGCTGTTAGCTCAGAGTCTGATTCATGACTGCATAACTCCTGGTTGCACCAATGTAATCCAGTTGTTTTCTGTGGCAATGTGGGAACCTCAGTGCAAAACGAAAGAAAAGTTTCTTGACCCCGCTCCCCCAGCCATCTGTAAAGGAGTTCATGTCACTTGAAAGCCTCACACATCACTCTCTTTCATGGTCCATTAGTAGAAATTTAGCATTTAAATTAGAGAATCAGTATAAGCAGAGTGTTTTCCCCAAAATATCATTGAAATCCTATTTTCACAGGAATCTCTCTCAAATTTCAAATCTACAATAGTGCATAGTGTTCAGTTATCTGCCAGGTATAAGTGGCATGAATGGATGATTACTTTAAATACGTCTTCTCTGAGAAGGGAGTTATGGGACCTCACAAAAGCATCAAGCTGTGACTACTTTCAGGAAATCACCTGGAAATAAATGGTAAAGGTTGCTTGCAAGTCCTTAGATTCTCATTGCCTATTTAGGCAGATAATTGAATTCAGTAAGAGCCGTGATTCCTTTCTGGCACCACTAAGGAATAAATTATTTAATATTTGGGAGAAAAGACTGAATGACCAGACAGGACCTTTCAGTCACAGCATCTATGATTACAAATTCTCATGGCACCAGTAACACAGGTGCATCCACACCAAAATAAAGAGGGAGATTTTAGTCCTGTTGAAATTGCTTAAGATTTGGGTAGTGGTTTCACCAGTAACGTCATTTCACTTGTTCAGTTTTCTAGGCTACATTTTAATTTTAGCACTTGACCTGTTGCTTTGTCTCTGACTGGAGTCAGAAGAGCTGTTTTTGAGTAGTTATTTTTAATAATGTGCCATGTGTGGGTATTTCTGAAATGCAAGGCCCTTACTGTGAATTGACTCAGTCTGCTCTTGATATCATTCCAGCTGTTGAGTGTTGAATTTCTATACTACTTTATTCCAAATTTTCACACAGAAAGATAAGAAGGGGATGCATCCAAGAGCAACCCAACATGCCTTGCCTCTTCCCAACTGCCTCCTGCTGTTGCTGACATGGCACTTACTGTCTTAGAGCCAAGCAAATAGCAACCAAATGTGACTGTATGCACCTTGCATATTACACTGATCAGGACCCACATGCTACTCTTTCCTCACCCTCTTCATCCACATTTATGCTTTATCAGGTGAGATAGAGGATGCCAACTGTATGTGAATCCATCTGTGTTGCATCCAGCAAAGCATGCCTTGCATAGTATGAGCTGTGGCTCTCACAGGACCTAAGCAGTTTCTTGAAGGATGGGGTGCCTGCACATGAAGCTTCTTTTAATTTCTTATTTTTAAAGTTATCCTATTCTGTAATTGAGGAAGTGGTGCTATTAAATCTGGGCATGCATCAAGGTCTGCTGGACTTCATGGTCCTGCAAATGCCTTTTCCAGTCCTACGTACTGAGTTCCCAGAATGACACAGAACAACTAAAACAACTAGAAAGGTTTTGTGAAGCAACTATGAGAAGGGCTGGAGGAAGCACCTCTGAAGGAAGGGGGAAAGCATGGCGGTTTCTTAGCCTTAGAAACAATGCTGAGAGGTGACACAAGTGAGTATATGTTGAAGGGTGCTGCAAAGGAGAAAGGAAAGATTTGTTCTGCATGTTGGTAGGGGATAAAGCAAGACTCGAGCTTCAGTGGGGAGAGTTCATGAAGAGTAAGGGTAGCAAAGCAGCAGAATAGGTTGCCTGAAAAGGTTATGGAGGTCTTTAAGAGATCAGACAGGACTGAATGACAGTAACAGCACATTCTGCTTTGGGTTGCATTATCTCCAGAGATCCATACCAACCATATATGTTTTTAGTGATTCTAAGGAGAAGGAAATATTTTTCATTCACTTCAGTTTAAGTAAAATCAGAAACAAAGTAGAGGAGGTCTCTACCTCAGTAGGGGTGCTACTGATGGTGGCAAAGGATGGGTTTGGGATGGCTCTTGGTTAAGGTGCTCAGGATAAACAACATCTACAGTTTATGCAGCTGTGACTGCTTTTTGCTCTTCTCCATGTGGGGCTGTAGAGTGCTCATTGTGGACGGAGTTTGATGTCCTGTAATGAGATGCAGCAATGGACATTTTCCCCAAGCATATCAGATGCAAATGCCACTATCTTTAATGTGGTTAGAAGTACTTTTCAAACATTTCTATTCCCAGTTAGTTGTGTCCAGAGGGCATTATGAAATCCACAGTGATTGTGCAAATTCCTTTTACACTAAGACTGGTTCCGTAATTGGTCTGAAGTGACTTGGAATGGTTTCTAATAAATATTAAAATAATTATGATTTGGATTCAAGAGATCTACTTTTGTACAGCTTGGTCTTTGCATCTTTTACAACACAACAACCCCAAACAGAAAAGTGGGGAATCTGTGGGACAGTTATCCAGTCAACGTAGCAGAGAAGTCACAACACTCATACAAGGCCCTTTTATCTGCCCTGTGATGTTTTTAAGCTTATTGAAACTTGCTTAATTCCATTTAGAATACAATTTGAGTCAGACTTCTGACACTGAGGATGCTTTCAGACAGTACCCGGCAACCTGCATAGCTGTCCTGAAGTGGCAGAGGCAACATTTTTTCCCCTTTTACTGTTCCCAGTAAAATGGAGGCAAACCATCTTCTCTCCCAGACTTTTGCATTTGCCTCTGCATTTTCTCTCTTGCCTCCACCCTGTCATGGGTTTCTGTAGCTGAATTTTAGTAGAAAAGTAGAAGTACTTTAGTAGAAGTAGAATTTAGTAGAAGCTGCTAGAAGTTTCCCCTGTCCTGTTGAGCTAATTAAAATCATAGTTACGCCTCTGTGATACATATTCAAGAATTGGAGTGTTTGCGCAGTTGAAAATTCCAGCTTTGAGATAACAACACAGAGAGACAGAGACCAAGGTCAGAAGGGCAGGAGGAGGCGAAGGAAGAACCTTACGCTGGAGCAGGGTGGTGGGGGGGGAAGGACTGAAAGCTATTCCCCCCCCCCAAGCCCGTGGAGATCTTTTGGGGTTTGGAGACCCCCTGCAGCCCCTGGAGGAGCAGGTGGAGCCCCTGAAGGAACTATTGCCTTGAGGGAGACCCAGGATGGAGCGAGATCCTGGAAGAGACTTGCAGCCATGACTCCTGGAGAAGGAGACGCACCTGGAACAGGTTTTTTCCCCGGTAGAAGTGTTGCCCGGGGGGTGGACTCATGATGGAGAAGTTTGAGGACTGTCTCCCATGGGAGGGACCCCACAGGAGCAGGGGAAAGATTAAGAGCTTCGTGGCCCCCCTGCAGACCGTGGTGGAGCACGTTGTCCCAACTGCAGCCCACGGAAACCCCATGGAGTGACCCACAGGACGAGACCAATGCCAGCAGCACGACCACCACCTGCGAAACTCCCATTCCCTGCTCTCTCGAACTGTTGGAGGGAGGGAAGAGTGGGAGGAGTGTTCTTAAGACTGATTTATTTCTTACTTTTTTAGTTTTAGTGCTTCTAGTTTTAGTTCTTGTTAGTAATAAATTTAGGTATTTAGCTACTCTGAGTTTGTTTTGCCAGTATCTCTCAGCTGTTTTTTGCCTTTTTTTTTTCTCTTCCTTTTTTCCCCTTTCCCTCTGGTAAGGGGAGAGGGGGGAGGAGCCTGGAGGTTTGGGTGAAAATCACCACACACCCTCAGAGCAAAACAGCCAGAGAAAGAGGGTAGCTCTCACTTCAGTAACTGCCAGAGTTTTCATCCTTACTGATTGAACTTGATTTCTCTCCTATTTTTCTTCCCACTTGACCCCATAACTACCTCCTAACTGACTTTTCCACAGGGGCATCTTCAAGAGCAGGAGTACCTTCAACCACAGACATGACTTGAAACTACAGCCTATAAAATGGACAGGCTCCCCTCACTCGAAGTGGATAAACCTCATTTCACATGAACTGCATGGATGCAATGACCATGGAACCACAGAGATTCACCACCATTTCTCTTACTGAACTTTGTGCTTTGTGTGATGCCTGATCTGGAGGGCATGCTCTGAAAATGCATGTCAGGTCAGGCCTGGAAGCAGGAGGTAACATTTTGTTTCCAAATCTCAAAAGAGCTTGGATGTGATTTAGGTGCTTGGAGGCTCACACTGTTAAGACCTTGGCAAGTTTAGGGGAAATATTTAGGAATTTTTCTGGCATGGAAATATGCACCTCTAGGCATATGCAGCAGCCAGATAGGAATGCAAATAGTAGTGCTGAGAAGTACAGTGGCAGGTGAGTGATGCTAGGTGAGTAATCCTTTTGCTGAATCTAGTCCAAATCCACTGCATGTAAATAATACTTGAAATACTGGAACAGTGATCTGAAGGAGATGTGGACTTGAAAAGAAGGAGGCGGATAGTGCCAGGAGAGATCTGATGGAAAAGAAAAAAATCTATTGAGTGAGCTCATCCAATGAGGATTATGTCACAATATTTAATCCTCTGTGAAAAATCAGACCCTCTGCACTTGTAGCTTACCTTCAGTTGCAAAGAAGGGTAGGTAGAATGTGACTGTCAAGAGCTGATCCTGTCCTGAGGGTAAGCTGAATTCTTACACTGTGTTTATGTAAAAACATAAGTGCTTCTTTACTTCCCTCCTACCTTGATGCAGAGAACTGCTTTGAGTTGCAAGCGGGCTAATTAATCTGGTCTGTGCCTGCTCATCAAATCTTTATTGTGGTAAGAGCATCTCTAGTCGTTTTAAGTGAAAATTATTTCATTTTTGAGAAAATTGTCTTGTGTTTCGGATTTGGGGTTATCCAACAGGATAGGATAAAGGCACTCTGCTGCATGCTGCCGATTGGAGGGCCAGAAGCAGTGCCTCCTGCCCTCATTTGACACTGGGCATGCAAATGGATGCAGCCACAGCACCTTGTGGGAGTTCAGCCCTGTTCATCTCATCTCTCACAGCTTCATTGATGCTTCCCTGGTAACACCTTATCAGCTACTACAGTCTGGCTGCCCTGAGAGCACTCTGTGTTCCTTCAACCTGCCTTCTCTCCATCCCTCTTGCTGAGGCTCGGGGCAGTCCAGCTGGGCACTCTTCTCAAAGGTCCTTTGAGTTTTGGTTGATGTAGCCAGCAGCTGTTATAAATCCTGTAGTAGGAATGTTACACATTATACTTAAGAGTTAGATGAATCCAGATGAAATACTTTATCTTATCCACTTCTAGAAGCTAAGCTACCTTTACTGTTGTTAGCAAAACATGTTTTTCTTCTTGGTCTGTCTTTTCTTTTGTGTGCCATCTACATTTTGATGTGGAGATCTTTTAGAATGCAAATGCATCTAACCTCAACAGAATGGTTTGTGTTGAAAGCAATATGTTTGTGCTTTGGTGTTCTGGAAGAAAGCAGATTTTTCCCAATGATATATAGATGGATTCCCCCTAACCCCAAAAATGGATGCTATTGTTGTTGCTTTTCTCTGCACACTGTAAAAGAAACGCAAAGAAAGAGCAGACATAAACCAGATTTTTCAAACAAGCTCCAGACAGAACAATGGATGAAATTAGCCGCTTCAAGGTTTCTGTGTCATCTAATGTTACTGTTGACACTTTGAATGTAGCAATAGTTGTTACGATAATTAGAGTGGTGTAGTTCTAGAAACAGGAACTGTGAAAAGACTGTGTCTGGAAGGTACTAATAATCTTTTGATACCTGTATTTTTGCCATTCTTTATTATTATAATGAGAGTGTTAATGTGCAAGGGAGAAATCATGTGTGTCCTTAATAAAGAACGAAGCAGCACAGTTGTTACCATCTTGAGTATCATATTCATTTAAAATCAAGTAGACAACTCAAAGGTTAAGAGGTTTAATGTTCCTGAACTGTACAATTGAAGTGCTATAGTCCAGGTTATTGTTAGCAATTATTCAAAGTGCTTGGGGGGGTTTATTAGAAACTTCCTTTTCCAGAAGAAAGTTCCTTGTAACTTTAGCCAACATTTCAGTGTGACCGTTTAACAGCCTGTCACTTCTGCACAAAGTGCATCACAAGATGTTGTCATGACATAATTTGCTCCCAGCTATTTATATCCTGTTAGATAACCATCCTCAGTCTTCATCCTCTCTCGTTTTAATGCCACATACATTTCCAGTGAGAATCAGAAAGATTAAGAATCTCTGTATTTAGAAATGAATGTTATATTCCACATACATTCCTCCCAACATGAGAAATATGGCACTTACTTGCAGCTTTTCTAAGCAGAAACAGGATTTACTCAATAAGAGAGCGTACCATAAGCTTATTGGACTGTGTGATTAAAAAAAAAAAAAAGCAACGGAGAATTGACGTGGTCCGAAAGGGAAAGAAGGAACGGTCCACCCAGGGAAGGGTGTGAACAGGCGTGAACACTTCATTAAGGAGAGCATGGGATTCTTATAGGGTTCGGTCAGAGGTTTCTAGAACTTGGGTGGAGTTAGGGATGGAATGCGACACAAAAGGAAAAGGGAAGGAGGGTTTCTAACTTATAAGGGAAAACTGGGGGTGGCTTAGCCTTATAGGGTGGAGCTGCATTGCTCCACCGGCCAGTCAGTGAGGTTTTAGGGGTACATGAACCAATCGGGGGGCTGTGACCGGGGTTCCCGGAACCAAGCAGAACAGTTGGATATACAGAAGTAATAGAATGGTAATAATTACCTATCTAATACATCTTTTATCCTAACTATAACATTTAAACAGTATAAAAACTTGCAGAAACAGCAGCTCTATGGCAAAGGGTATACAACAGGTGTTTGTGGCAGCAGCAGACAGTTTCATCCATAGGTAAAAATTATGCTCTCAGCAGTCCCTGACAGGTGTCTCTCCCGACAGAGAGTGAACGTTATGGTGAAGGAATACTCAAGGAAATCAACTAACTGGGGGAAGAGAGGAATCTTAGTGAGGAAGTACAGATAGTTTAGGAGTGTGTTAAATGCAAAGCTGAACTCTGCATCTTACACACAGGCAACCATAAAAGATAACTTATATAGATGCAGATGATCACAACACGGTGTCCACAGTTAACCTTTAAAAATGGGGTCCCTATAGTGAGCCAAAGAGAGGCCTACATGCTGGAAAAGATGTGTATGAGCCTGAATCAGACCAAGAAACTTGAGGAAGTGTTTACAGGAATACTGCAAAACCTGGGAAATGCACCAACAGAAAGGTGACTATTTACTGAAAGGCCAAGATTCAGCCTCTCTTTCCTACTTTTTATGTCTTTAATCCCTCCAGGATATTCTAGAAGCAACAAAACTGATGGGTGTTTTGTATTACATTTCTTCCACTTGATCAGTCACAGCTGTGTTATTTTCTTTGGTTCCTTAATAGAGGCTTATTGCCAAATACATGTACTATGGGATGGGTATTCCCAGTCAGATTCTTAAACTCACAGCCCCCTTCAGTAGCTAGTCTGCAGCCTACTGCCTACTAATCAAGACCTTGCAATTGTAACTGTTTAATCTGCTAACGTGATTTATGGAAATTACACCTTAGATACAATTTGAGCAGCATCAGTCTGGGTCAGCCCTATCTCAGCTGTGTTTTTTTCTGAACTCTAACAAAACCCAACCAGAGAATGAATTCATTCCACTTTAAGGATCCTCCCACAGCACAGAAAGACTACTAAACCAAGCCACATGGGCATAGTTTCCTTGCCTCTATTGATATGCACATCATTCTACTTCTTCTTTATTAGTTCAGAATTTTGATGTTTATTTATTTTTTGCTGCAATATGTGTGTTTGTGTTCAAAGCAGTCTCTTCATAGCAGTACCCAACAGTCTTTCCAGATCCTTTCAAACCCTTGTAAAAGAAGTCACCAGTACCTTCTTGCACATCATATCCCATATGGAGAATAAATAAGCTTCATAACATAATTTGCTGGTTAACAAATCAAGTGATTTAGTGAACTGGATCAAAAAATTAGCTCTGTATTACTGTTCACTCACTTTTCAACAGCACATCATGTCTCAGAGTCAGCAGCTGAAACCTCTTTGCTATTATACAGTGAAAGACACTATCTGATGTGTCTGAGATGCAGTACCATCCTTCAGGATGGATAAAACAAAGTGCAAAGAACAAAATGAGGTGGAGCCAATAGGTGGAAAGACAGACATCACCTTTACCAACATTTTCCCTGATTTGCAGTTGCTCCAGTAATGTAGACATACAGGAACTCCTTAAAATGAGGTCCTGACCTGTCTGCACGAGTAACCTAGGAAACTGAGGTGACTCCCCAGGCTTTGACTGTCTCTTCCAAAAAGCTCCTACAGGTCCCTGTATTGGCCCTGCTGAGGGGGAGGACTGGAGGTGCAGGGCCTCAGCAGCACTGTGCCAAGTGACAAGAATCTGTGAGGATGGAGACTGTGGTGGGGATGCCTTCCTCGTTCAGTAAGTGTCACAAATCACCAACTTAAAAAAAAATAAATAACCCCTGAAGGAGAAAATAGCTGTCTGTGCTCCTCTAACTGGCTGACTCCCCTGACCTCTGGCATGATCCCATCCTTGTTGGATTGACTCATAACCAGTTCTGCTCATCCAAGCCACAGCTGCGTCAAGGCACAGTGAGAGCCAATCAACGCCACCAACTTCATCTGTGTTTCATGACAGTTTAATCACTGAAGTCCGTCTCTGTGTTGAAATATTTCCTGTTGGGATTTTGGATACCAGAATTATATCAAGGCAAACAGAACCAAAAAGTGAAAAAGGCACTTGCCCTCATCCAAATCCTTTTGACTTGATACAAAAACACCTCTTCTGTGGTGTTTGCAGCAAGCATGCATTTGTGTCGTGAATCCTCCACCTCTAGCAGTCACAGTAGTTCACAGAGCAGCTGAAATGACTGCATTTTATATTCTTCTTTTTATTGATGTCAGTGATGACATAAGTTAAAGGATACAGCCTAGGAGGACAATCAGTGTCACCATACACATCAGCTGAAAAAAGTACCAGACAGTGTGAACTGATGGCAAATACATTATTCCCTGGGTCATATTCACTCTGGTAACAATCAGGAATTACTACTGAGGTATTCAGAGTTAGACTGCTCTGTAACCAGTCTGAGTGAGAACTGGGTCAGGGCAACAATTTCTATTCCACTGGTGCCATTTTCAGGTTGTAATTCAGAGTGCACAGTGTCAAATTTTCCTCTGTGTCATAACTTATACCGTCTGATAATGTATGACTGGTATGGCTCAAATTGCTCCATTAAGATTCACATAAAAATAACCAAAATGAAGAGATAGTAGGATTGAGTACAGAACACTGCTAATGTGGGACCTGAATGCTTTCACTCTTCACTGAAAGAAGCATCCAGAGATGCTTGTTCATGGTCTTTGTTAAAAATAGCTAATCAAACCAATATTATTAATGGGTACAAAAAACTTGTCCTGTACACAACATTGCTTATGAAAAACACTTTTTTCAATGTTACAAAAATTATAGGTTGTTGCCCTCACCAGTTATTTTAACAGAGCTATGTTGTTAACACTGGAACTAAGCCATGTTTTCATAGTCAAATGATAGGCCTTTTCTAAGGTCATGCCCACGCAGTACAAAGCCCACTAAGTGCTTCTTTGAAAAGGCTAAATGGAATTCACACTTCTTCAGGCAATCATTTTATTATGATCATATGAGTATTTACAATTTAATTTTTTTAATGTTGTAAATAAAGCAGGTCAGTATCAAAGAGCAATCATTATGTGTCACATTGAAAAGCTTATGATTTCTGGCTTTCACTTCCAACATATAACATACCATACCACAAAATTAACACTTGTTACTTTACTCTGGCCTTTCAATAATGTTTCTGACTTATGTTTTGCATGAAAAAAAATCTACTTAAACATAATAGAAATCAAGATTTCACCTTTTCATACTGAGAGCTACCAACTCTCACATAACATTATGGACTATGTAAGTGGTCTGGAGCCTTTAAAGCAGGGATAGCAAAATGTCAGTGCATGAACACTTCACATTTCACTGGGTGTTTGGTCTTCAGCACCTGGTTTAGGTAAATTTAGACCAGAGCATGGTTGCATTCTCGTAAGCAATCTATGGAGAAATACCATAATCTAGGTGCTTAACTGAGTGGGTACCATACCCTGGGAAGAGTTTAGTGTTTCAACACTAAATTCAGAAGCTATCTCAAATACAAACACCACTCCTGACAGGTTCAAACACACTGCTTTTTCTTCCTCTTCGGTGAGTTGGGTGATGAAAGTATGTTTACTATAGCTACAGATTCTGTGATGCTGCAGAGATGCTGTCAGATTGCAGAATAGGACCACATTCAAATTGGTCTGGCAAGCTGAAGAAATAGGCTTTAAAAAAAAAAAAAAAGAGAGAGAGAGAAGATTTAATAGAGATACATGCAAAGTGTTATATTTAGGTAGCCATATTCAAGGAAAAGCAGAAAAGAGAGAAAAATTGGGTAGGGAGCAATTCAGAAAAGGAAACAGGCTTTATCATGGATCATAGGCTGAGTGAATCAACCCTGTTGCTATAAATCTTATGGACCAATTGCAAAAATATGTCTCAAGGACAGAATGGATATGTTGAGTTAGCCTTCTGAGTCCCTTCCAGCCTTTTCTTGTGATTAGCTTGGATGTACATCTCGTCTATAGGGACTTTCTTGTGTAGAGCCTTTGCAAGACAGTTTCTCACACTATCCTGGAAAAGCAGTTTCAACATATATGCAGCAGAATCATTCCCAACATGTCTGACAGGGTCAAAAACCACCTCTGAAGGACAGGGGCCTTGCCATTCAGATCGAGTTTGGTTCATTATTCAAGCTTGGCCTATCACTGAAATTAAAGGTCAGCTTTTTAAACTCCTTTTGTGGTATCACAATAAATGTTTCCCTTTATTTTTGAACACTGTAATTCATCCATTTTGATACTGCAGTCCATTGGCTCAAATCACATTGCATAGATCAGTGCCATCCTCACATGCCAATTTTAATTATTTTGTGACTCAAAAATGATGTGATAGCAATCATGCTTGTTTGTATTAGTGCATGCCTGGGTAACTGGGAGGGACATAATTTGTTGTGTCTCCATTATTATTCTTACAACTCTCAGGTTTTATGGCTGGGAATTACAGAATTTATACAGATAAGTATCATTTATGGAGATAACCATCACTAAAAGATTAAAGTATAGGTCCCTAGTCTCTGGTGTTCTGCATGAAGTGCCAATAGTACATTGTCTGACCCAGGAAGGGAAAGATGAGGTTTGCCTTCTCAAAAAGGTTTATCATTTTAGAAGAATCTTACCATATAAAAAGGATCTTCATGGATAAATATGCCGTTTTTCATTTTTGTGCACGCAGAGCTCAAGAGAAGGCTGTGAGTCCATGGCTTATAAATACTTCTTAATCTCATTTTCTTTGGGAAGTGCTAAGATCTAGTATCCTGTACTTTGCCTTCTTTTATTTATTTGTGAACTCAAAGCCTGAGTTCTTTAGGAAAGGGGGAAAGTTGCTTTGAAGTTACTTTTAGATGTAGCACCAAACTCTGACCACAAAAATGCTTTCAAAGGGTGACAATACTGTCAGGACTTTGAGTTGTCCTGATATTTCCTAATATTGGGGGTAAATCAAATTTCTTTCACCTTGATGTGAGATATTAATCTTACTCAGGTTTTATGAGTTAAAAATTGTATCCTACAGTTTAAACTTTGGGAGAAATTTTTCCTTTTCTGTTCTCAATATTCCCACACCCAAATCTTCCAAGGGTGCTTCTGAACTTGCATTCATCATGAGTATGGCTTTTAATTTTTGATCTTATAGATAGGCATCATGGAGATGGTTTTATCACTATATCCTGTATCCCTTTCCCATGTGATTACCTGACCACCAGACCCATTGCAGTCAGAGCTATTTTCCCAGTAACCTTTCCCTTCCACTGTGCTCTCCTTGCCTGTTTGATTGCCTGAGGCAAAGAGAACACTTCAACTAAAAAGAAAGCTGAAGGCAAAACCAGGCAGAGGGGCATGTGTGAGTCCTTGCAGTCATCACAGTGGGTGTACTTGGCCCTGGAGAAAGAGTGGATGAGAGAAGCAAAGGGACCTTGCTGCCTGGCTGATGACACAAATCATGGAGGGTATACCCTTCAAAATTGAAGAAGATAACATCCAGAGGCAGAACAATGGTAAGCTTTTTGGGACAGAAAAATAAAAACATGCTGTAAGAGTATTTTGTATTTTATCACTTACTGAACTGTGATCAAAATAGGCTAGTCTATGGCTAGGATATCTAATCCTATCAGAGCCAGCATAGAAGTGTGAATATATTGATGTCTTTGTGATATTACACTGCAAAAGGGAGTTATTTGCCTCATTATTTATGTCTTTTCATTCCACAGTACAAATACCCTTGAGGAATCAGACACTCTAAATCTCTAGTTGCTTCTATGAGGCTTGATCACTATAACTTATTCTTGTCTCCTGCCCCAGCTCGTGTTGCAGGTGTGGCTGCAGTGCCACATTTGTGTCATTCGGTGGCAGAGAGGACAAGGCGAGGTCTTCCCCTGGTACTCTGACCTACGTGGGCTCCCAGGATTGCTCAACAACCTGACATTATTACTTTTCTGCTTTTCTGTTTTTTTCTTTAATGTTAATCTGAAATGGGCAGCGGGCGTTGGCCGAGTGGTGTAAGTCACCGCCTGTGGAGCCGGCTCCTCCTCTGAGGACGCTGGTTCGAATCCTGAGGAACTCGCTGTCGCCGTCCGAGTGTGCTCGGCCGTGGTAAATGAACTTCAGGAGTAAAGGGGGTGGGGCCAGTTCCACGCACACTGTGCCTCACCTAAAAAATCCATTGCGCAGGCTTATCCCAAAATCTGCATTTGCGAAGTCTAGCCAACAACAACAATTCTTGTCTAAGTTTTGACTTAAAAAAATCCATACTGTCTTCTTCTTGACATATTTTTCACCATTTCAATTTCCATATTTTTGGGATATCCTTAATGGATCAGCTGAGATGCTCCCAAATATAAAACTGAGTCGATTTTCTAGCAGTTTATAAACATAAAAATGTTTAATCTTACATGGCATACCTTAGCTGAAGAACAGCATCAAACATTGGTCTTTTAGTAAAGTTTTAAATACAAATCTTTAAATACAAACAAGTTTTAAATACAAAAATTGAACACAGTTGCAACGGAAACACAATTATTAAACCTCCATAATCTTCTGGCATTTCTCTGAGTTCAGTGAATACATGGAAAGTGCTGCCACCCAGATCAGCAGCCTGCCAGAAGTGAAACATGTTCAGTCCTACCTGTGCCAAGTCCCCTGTCCACCTTTCCTTGGGAATGACAGTCTGGAGATATTTCCCTAAAACTCTTCCTTCTGCTTTCAAGTCACATTTTCCAACTAACCTGACACTGGAGAGAAAGTGGGTTTCTGACACAGTTTTCTCTCCCTTATAAAGAAAGAAAACCTCTCTAAGCTAACTTAAATAATGTTCATAGGCTTCCAAAAATCTTGTTCATCTTTTACCACCAAACAAGGGGCTATTAAAAAGCAATATTATCCACACACCTCATTCCCCCATGGCTCTCCAGCTGCTTCTTCCTTCTGGCTGGGGTTCCCTGTGCCCACCCACAGCCACACCACAACTTCTCCTCAAGAGGCATGGTCCAAAATATTTATCCCTAAATGTGTAATTTATAGAAGACTTTTAGATTCCTGGGCAAGCTCCCACAAAGTTTAAAAGCTTATTTGCCTGTATAAGAAGGATGGAGTGAAAAAGGACATCCAAGTTGACTCAGGCAATTGTAGACAGGGAAAATCTTGGCATGTTCCCAATGCAAAGAGTCTCCCGTGTAAGCAGACCTTCCTCCTGGGACTGCCCAGGTGCTCTATGAATGATGCAATCAAGAACCACCAACATTTAAGTGCACTCAGTGGGTGAGAGTGGAAGGACCATGGCAGAACATCTACTTTGGGGGGAGAAATGCCATGTGGTGTGTCCATGTCCATGGGGAGGAGGGCTGCAGTTTCTGAAGCTTCAGTGGGCACCGAGAGATAGTAAGACTTACACTAGGAAAGACTTTGATGTGCTATAATTTGGTTGCCTTCAGCATGGAAATCCTTGTTATGATCATTTTGTATTTTCATTTGAAGATGTATTCAAACCATTTTATTTTAAAGATATATCAGACAAATGGTAGAACAAACCCTTGTTTTCTGGTAATGCATGTTTTAGGTTACTCTATCTCTGGGAAAGGGCCAAAGTGGTTTCTGTCTGTGTATGTGCACCTGTGTAATTAGCCCACAAATTCAGACCCAGATAAAAATAACTAGGCAATTAATGTAAATAGTCAAGGTCCTGATACACATCACTCTCAAAATACGATTCCCATGCACTGAGAAAACACAGAGACTGTAAAAAGCTAGAGAAATCTCAACTTTGATTTCAATCCATGTGATGAGCTGTGGGGGAACATAGATACTCCCTCACTGTGGCACCTGTCTAAAAAGGGAAACAAAGCAGAAGAGCTGGACTATTTTCCATGCACAAGGAAGTGCCTAGGACAATAAAACCAATGGCAGAGACTAGGTAGATGTTGAGAAGGGTGGCCATGGTTTGCAGAGGTTTCTGGTTTGAAGCAGCTTGCTGCTGCAGAGGACACAGCAGGATATATGACTGCTCACATCTCCCGTCCCAGGCTCAGCAGCCAGGAGGTCAGGCAAAGCCAAGCTCAAGTCACCTGCTGATAGAGAAAATTTTTATATCCCTCCTGTTCAGACTGCACCGATGAGAGTCTGGGGTCACATTCCAGCATTTGGCCTTCCCTCCCAAGTGTTTCAGGGGCATCTTCACCCTGTTGACCAGACTCCAGGGCTTGCACATCACCTAGTGCCTGCAACACACACACATTCCTTCCTGCCGCCAACCATTCCTGGGCGCAGAGAACTGCCTCCAGGAACCTCCACCCAACATTTTTTTCCTTCCCTGAAACACGGTAGTGTTGTGGCCACAGGTGCCTCCGCAGTGCTGGGGGAAGGCTTGAGTAAACAGATCTTCAGCGTCCTGCTCTTGTGCCACCTCACATGAACCAGGACACACTGAGGGCAGTAGCCCCTGCTACTGTCACTGGGGTTGTACCGTCATTAGTAATGATGGAAAAATTCAAGGGCAAAGTCTGGAGAGCAATCTCCTGAGATACTTTCTACAGACTCATTCATAGAATGAGGTCAGAGGAGCTGTAGGCACCCAGCTGGCACACCTGTGTAATATCACATGCTGCAGGGAGATGCAAGGAATGGAAACATATGGAAACATGATACTATCACAGAGACCTATGGCTGTAATATTTATTAGTGCAATTTGCAAAGCTAACAACACTTACCACCAGTCACAAAATATAACAGAAATGTGTGGAAACTGTAAATCTTTCTGAGGACAATTAGTGTAAACCCTTGTTAAGTTTTATCACCAAGAAGGGCAAACATCATAGAAATTCCAAACATCTACTCTTCCTAGCCGTGTTTCTTCTCCAAAGAGTACGTTGGAGCCCACTAGAGAAAGGACACCCTGTATCTTCCCTAGCTGCTTCTCACTCCACTATTTTTATCCCTTTCCCCTTGTTTTGCACAGGGAGGTGACATTTTTCTTTCTGAATCAGGAGAGGAAAGGCATGAACACTTTCAAGACAGGTAACTATTAATACTATAAGAGGTAAGGTGACAGGGAGTTATAAAACCAGATGCTTTATCTGACTATGGGGAGTCCATGATTATAAGATAGGCTCTGGAGAGAGTGTTCAGCTCTACATTCCCATGTACTTTGACACTACCCAGTTCATGATACTGGTTTATTCATCTCTCATGCAAAGAAAGGCTGCATCCCTGAACAGCTGGGTTAATCCCTGAGCAACCTGGTTTTCCGCTTATCTCGTGTTTCTGTAGCAGACCGATTCCTGGCATCAGGGATGCCAGAGAAGTCATGAAGAGCAGCCCTGTCCTGCTGACTGAAGAAAATCCCAAGCACAGAGAGACAGACCTAGCCTTTCTAAGTCAAAGCTCCCCATTAACTCCTCTTCATTACCTACCTTACCTCATGTGAGTCACAGCCCCATGTCACATGTGGTAGAAGGGTACACAGTGAGCCCACCAAGTCTTATGAGAGAATGGAACTATGCACAGCCTAAGGTCTATTTGAGGGTAACTTCAGCCCTAGAGAGTGTGATGGGAATAATGCAGAAATCCTTTGGCATCATTTAGCCTGTAACAACCTGCGTGCATATCATTTTCCTTTTGGACAAGAACAAATTGATAGGACTACTCAAAAACAATACAGAATTTTGAAAGAATTTGGTTCTAGGCTTTGAAGCACAGTCTACTTAATCAATGATTTTCCACTGCAATGAGAGTGAGTCAGTCCAGTGGTTCTTGAGGTTCATACTCAGCTGTACTTTTTTTGCTTGGAATGTCAACATCACTGATAGTAAAATACACATCTCCAGCTAATTTTTGAAAGGGAGAGAATTACTTTTTTTCCTTCTGATGAACACCTCTGAGCTACAGCACTGAAGGGGTATGCAACTGGAAAAAAAAAGTAGTTGCACCAAGTATTCCTCTCCTTCTCCCTCTGCCATCTCCAACATTCTCACTCCCCTGTACAAACAGCATCCCACAGCATCTTTCTACTCAGTTACCTGCTTCAGGAAGGAGACATATTTTGAAGCTGTCACTACACTTGAGGCAAAGGCTTTCCTCTGAAAGCTCAAAAGGAGTGGAGGTGATGCACTGAGAATACTCTCTTTCTGCATGCAAACATGTATGTGTGCATATAAGAACTAGTAGGTGATGAAGAGATGATGTCACTAGAGTATAGGAAACATTTTGAAGCATTTGCAACTGTTTGGTACTGTCTGGAGATGTAGGCAGTTTATCTCCATTTACAGAAGTATTTTCACCTCAGAAATTACTGATCCTTCTTTTCATGCACAGCCACAGGACCTGTGTACTCTTGTTCAGAAGGGTGTTGGTCACATGCTAGAGCCATTCATAGCATCACGTGTATGCAAGCCCCAGCCTACGGCATGTGCCACAATATTATTCAGTATTACCTGTCACCACACCTCCTTCCCACTGATGTTTCATTTATGAGACATGATGTGGGATGTGGATTTGTATCCCAATGCAGATGTGTTGAAGATCTCCATGTGTACTTACCACTTCCACTAATTCCACTGAGCAGAGAATTAAATAATTTGTTCCCAGTATGACCAGCACTGCCAGACTACCCTGAAGCAGTACTTCTGATCACTTGTTTGCAGAGCCCTGAGCAGTGTTCAGGCCCCCAAGCAGGCCATGGAGCATGAGTCAGTGACTCCCCGTGCTCACGGTACTGGATGTGCTGCACATGCGATGTTGAGTCCTCTGCTCATGTGTACATGGACAGAGAGGGCATCCCCTTCTGACAGTGGAGCATCGGAGTTGCTGGCCAGGGAGGATCTCTTATGAGTGGGTACCTGAATGGTACCCCCAGGGCTCATGCCTCAATACATCATTGACTGTCCATAATAAAGTAGCTTGGCATCTTTTCCCACTATCCGATGTCCTGCTACCATGCAACTTAGTAATGCTTACTAAGCCAAAGTTTCAGCTTGGCTATTTATATACACACGTTTAATCTTGGGTTCTTAGGTTATTACTGGTATTACCACCTTTGTTGACTATAGATTATTCAAGGAGCTTTATTGATGGTAACATCTGAATAATTGTTATTTGATCATTTTAAATACTAGATATGATCAAATCTTAATATCATGATGAAGATAGAGATGTGTTATTTTTAGAGCATTTTAATTTAAATAATGTTTCATCTACACATCCTTGAAGTATTTTTGAAATAGAAATATTAACTGAAAGCTAACTATTCTCAGATGCTGCAAATTTACCCAAAATATCTCTGTACAGTTTACATTTAATTTCAGTCAACTGCAAGCTGACTCCAAATCAATAATCTGATTTGTTTTCTGTGACTGCAGAAGCCATATGAACTAGTGCCTAAAGGAGATAAGGATGTGTTAATGACATTTTACAAGTCTCTGGTGAGAATTTATCTCAAATGCTGGATACCAGTTTGATGTTCCACTTTCATGGATGAACTTGAATTAGTGGCTGCAACCAGAGTTAGAATATGTGGCCCTGGATTTACCTTTTCAGTGCTATTGTCCTGTGTGCCAACTGGTGTGTGAAAATGAGGTGAATTGATTTATCTTACACAACTATCCAAATGATTGCAAAAGCACAATGTTGCCTTAAAGCATACACAGATTTAGCTGCAGCTATAGGACATCCCATTTGGGTTAAAATTACTGCCTGGATTCCAAACAAGTACACAGCTGGACTGTGTCTGACACACTGGTATTTGAAAATGCATTGCAGTTGTCCCTTGGTGAGGTGATTTCCCAGCTCCACTGAATCACGTGGAGTTTTACCACTAGTTTTAATGATGCAAGATCATCACCTCTAGAATAAGCTGAAATCAGTGTGCAGACCCATATTTGCAATGACATCACCAAGATCAGAATGTGGCCCTTGTTTTCTTTCTCGGGAAACTCACAGATTAGGAAGTATAGTCTTAAATTCTTCTAATAGTTTGTAAAACTCCCATCTCCAGACCCTTCAGCACCACTAACTTCTCTGTTCAGCATCCCAACTCTCCCAAGATCCTCCTCTGAGAGGGCTACCCTCGTTCAGGATGGAGTGCATGGAGTGACCCAGGATGGAGCAATTTGCCTTGTACTATCTGGTTCATAGTAACCCTCCATCCCTGCATATCATTTCTGTCAGTGTGTTGAGAGAGGCAGCAGCTTTTACAAAGTAGATAATGAGGGGCAGCTTTCCAGTAGGGATGCAAGGCATGGAAGACATGGATTTCCAAGGACTGCAGAAGCACGGGACCCGAAGTAACCACCTGAATTTGCTTGTGCCTGAGTCTAGCCTTGCTGGTTTTACTCACTCAAGAGCTCTTCGGGGTGGGGGTGTTTCTGGTATTCAACCTTAAGCATCTCACCTAGTGACCAATATAGAGTGTCAGCTATCTTGATCATTGAGGCAGTGTCTCCTCCAGTCTGCCTACAGTAATCCACTGTGGCCAGGGAGGCTTCCCTCCTCAGTGAGAGCACGGGAAAGCTTGGATGCCTTGGGTACTTTGGGGGCCTTATTTCATCACCTGCACTCTGTGCTTCTGATTGCGTTGCGCATGTACCCACACACATGCACATCCCTCCTGCCCTTTCACCTCCTCCACTCAGGTCCAATTGCATCCATGAGTCAGAGGGAAGTGTACCTGATGATCTCAGAACCTTAGAATCAAACATGAAGCATCAAAAAGCAACCTCATGTAGGAGCTGGGGACCAAGCCAGCTAAAGCCTAACAAGTCAGATACTCATGTCTGGGGTTTTAGTCACTTTCACATTGTTTTCCAGGTAATGTTATAGTTAGCTCTTTGTTCTAGATATTCAAACTTTGAAGAGGTACATGAACATTTACATCTGGGACATTATGTGGTTTGAGTGAAAAAAAATGTAAAGAACTGAATTGTCATAGAAGAGGTGGAAACGTTATTTAAAGCTTAAAGATGGCTTTAAATCTAAAGTTGTATCTGGAATTGATTGGAATAGAGTAGTTAATACAATCACAGAGCAAGACCATGAACTTTTGTTACTGGTGCTGTTTGTGAACCATGAAAAGGGACCGAGAAATTCAGTCATTAAGAAAAAGTTGAATTGTAATAAATACCAATAATATTTCAGTGAGCATGTATGCATGCAGATATATTTAAATTGGCCAGGATTTGCTTCCGTGTTTTCTGAGGCAGGGAAAGCATTTCTTTTCATTTGTATACATTTTTAAATAATGTTAAAAATTATTTTTAATATCAGAAATACTGTCCTACATGGGAGCACAGCTCTCATGGTGCATCTGAGGGCAGTAAATCCTTTTTTATACCAAGATTAACAGGTTTTGCAGGTTGAGTGTGCCTGAAGGCAGCTGTACTCTACACACCCAATTTTTTCCAAAACACAGCAAGACAGGTTCATGTCTAGTGTAATCCCTTTACCTCCAGAACATTTCAGTCCTGGCAAATTGATCTCAGAAGCAAGCAGTATGCTGCACCTTTCCACTCAGAGCCAGTTTTATTCCTGTTTCTCCTAGATCAGATCAGCTTCCTGGGCTTGGACCTTTCTTTAAGACAGATGGGACACTACAAGGTCTGCTCTATCAGTACGAACCATGAAAATAATAGAAATCTTCCCTCAATGGTGAGAAAATCAGAGATGGACAGGACATCCTGGTACAGACCTCACTGACAGGCTCTCTACGGGAATTGTTTTGCCTGGTATCTCACCAAACAATCCTTTTTCTTCCTTGGAAAGCCCTTGTTGATCCAACACCTTACCACTCTGCAGCTGATCTCTTGTGCATCATGGAATGGTGTGAACCTGACCTGAGCTTCATGCTGCTTTAATGTGGTGGCCTCAGGTTTGGATTCAGTTTAGGATTTGAAGCATTAGCTAGCAGTTCAGCCACACGAGCACACGTGCAAGTTTGCTGCTGTTTTCCTGTGTCACAGCAGCCATCATTCATGCCTTACATCCATCTCACTTCTGCTACACCCATGCAAACTGTGCCTTGCCACAGAAAACAAGCAGATCCAGTTATGATTCTCCTCTCTCCTTGTCAACGTGCAGAAATGAAGACAGAAACTGCTGCCTTTCCATGTTGCTCAATGTGCCGGGCATTCAAAAGGGCTTTTAGGTGAATGTGGAGCCAAAGTGCCTGTCTCCACCTACACCCCTTTTGCCAAAGACTCAATATATATATATGTATCTCCTCTGTCATTGTTCTCTGATTTCAGTGTGTTTGTATGTCTAGCAGAGTTTCTGCTATAAAGCATCTCCCACTTTTGGAGGGGAAGATGTTCTTTTCTGTGTGTGTAATTGACTCTGACTTGTTTGTCCTGCAGAAAGATTTGTAGGATTAACTTTGAATACTTTGATATTCAGTGATGAAAAGGAGCACACCAACATGAGTATTTGGGGAGACTTAGCATATCCTTCTTTCTCCCATTTTATACATCTAGAAGCTGGGCATTATTGATAGATTGCAGCTTCAGTCCTGAAAATAGTATCTTGAGGCTTAATCCAAAGAGCAACTGTGGCATCATGGAACTTGGTCCTGCTCTACTGAAAAATCAAGCAGTTGACTGCCGGCTTGACTGCAATCAGACTCTAATGATGAAACTCACAACTGTGAGAGGTTTCAGTGTGGTCAGTTGAAGCTGCCAGAGGCAGAGGAACCGGTAAAACAGTGTCCTCCCTGGCAGCCAGTGCATCTCCCAGGCAGTGGCTCACCCTCCTCTATCAGTGCAGGATTCAGAAATGAGGCAGAGTGACTTGGCTGGTGTGTATGTCTTTTTGATGACAAGAAGGGAGGAGGAATTGCTGATAACATCAGCCTAGCATTCACTCAGGAAGAGAAAGACCTAAACACCAGAGCTTCTTCAACCTGAGAAGATTCAGAGCTCCAAGCTGGTGTAAGCTCTACAGTGCATCTAACACATCTCAGGAGAGTATGACCTGAACGCTAATTAAGATCCATGCTGTGCTAACTTGGATATTATCCCTAATCTTCAGTTTGTAATCTGTAAATACTTAATCATTCATTCTGCCCACTTTCAGAAATTCGAGATGAAGGCTGTGGTTCTCAGACTGCCCAGCACCTAACCAAATCTCTTTGGGAGGGATGATACGAGATGGAGCTATAATGGAGCAAAGGGTAGAATGGCACAGGATGTGCATTTCTTTCACTCAACAAGCTGATAAAAATATTTTTTCTGTAATTCTTCTTTACACTGGCATTTCTGATACAAGTCAATTACAGTAATTACAAGTGTGTGTGTATATAGATACATATATACATATACATACATATATATATATATATAAAGTATTTCACAGCAGAACCAGAGAAAGAAACAAATCTGAGAAGCAGCTGTTGCCTGTTGGTCTGCAAGATCAGTGTGGCTGCTAAAGAATTTCTCCTCTAAAACTTCCAGTAGAACATCCACACCCACACACATGCATGGTATGAAACACTGCCGTGAAAGGATTGCCTCTGTAGAGGAGCAGGGGATAGACATGATTTTCTCTTTCAAAGCCTTAAAAAAAACCCACTTATACCAATCATACAACTGTGATTCTGTGGTTTTGCTACTTAATTACCTCTCTTTTTTTCTTTTTTTTTTTCTTTTTTTTTTAATCCCTCAGCTTGGCCTTCAAAGTCAAGTATTATCTAATACTCCGTCATAGGAAAGCACCTTTCTGTTCTTCAAGACAGTGGAGAAAAATAATTTTCCACCAGCTGCCAAATTCGTGGAAAATACAGAACAGATCCTGTCTCAAAATTAGTTTCATTTTTAAAAAAAAGTAAAAAATAATCAGTGAATACCAAAATTAAAAAAAAAAATTAAAAAAGCAAATCCTGAAATTTTCCAGATATGTCCCATTTCACCAACTTATTTTCACACACAAAACTAAGGAGCAATTCCCTGAAAAGTAAACTCTTTAGTTGTAACATTTTCAAAAATAAAGATTTGGCGTTTCTTTACAAAACAACTATTTTTTTAGGTTCTTTTCAGCTTGCTTTGAATAAAATTGAAAACATTTTTAAAAATCTCCACTTCAAAATAAAACAGTTAATTTGGGAATCAAACAGAATATTTCATTTAAGTGGTCAGAAAGGCTTTTTATTCTTTGGAGTTGATGATGAATCAGAAAAATTCTTTCTTTCCATGATTCTGATATATGCTGTGTTGAAGCTGCTTTGATATTTGATATTTATTACCTTAATCTTGTCTGTGCCTTAACATTACTGGCTATAATGGTTCTATCCTTGCCTGATGTTAGAAGTTCAAATGCTGTGGGCCTGAACAGTGCTGGAATGGAAGCCCACTTAGGGATCATGAATACTTTTGACATAAACCAAGCAATTATGATGAGGCTGCTGACCTGGTAGATCCTCTAGATCACCAACTGCCACAAAATACAGACATAAATAGAGGATATAATAACAGTGAATCTTAAATACAGAAGAATTTGAATGTAGGGGGGAAAAATCCATTTTTAAAAATTGAGAGATCTTATGGCATCCAGATTAACTTTGGATCTATTTAAAATTAGATCTGAGAGCTGATGAAGAAGTTGTCATATTTTCAATCACTAATAAAAGTAGTCTTGAGCCAGGACTGATCTGAATTTAGGTATTTGCTTTTAACAAATAACATACGTTATTGCTTTGCATACACTGATTTGTAACTACAGAAAAGCTGCTCATCATCTGTATTTTATGGGTACATCTCTTTTTTTAAATGCAAACACCAGGGAATGTTGGTCTTTGTGTGGCTCCTTTTCAACACACCAAGAAAAAGACTTTTTCTTTTTTAATAAAAAAATTTAAAAAAAATTAAAAAGGAAACTTTTGCCTCTAGAAACCCAAAATTATCACATTATGATCATACTGACTGGGTTTTCTGTGGAGTTTCAACTTCAAGGGAGTTGTATGGATACAGAAAGTTATGTTTAAACTGAGAAGACTATGTAGGTTTATACTGGAGATTTTGTTTCTCTATTTGGCATTAATGTAAAGTCATCATAAGTTACTACGTATCATACAGACTTTATTGTTATTGTTTAGAGAAGTATTATCACCCATTTGCAGTGAGAAAAATGAGTTTGTCTCAAGGAGAGAGCAACTTCCCAAGGTTAAAATATTACGAAGATACCCACATTGGACCTCCAATGTGCTGTGACAGCCACAAGTTTGTTCTCCCTGGTAAGGTCTGACACAGGCATCAAAGCTGGAAATCTACCTCTTTCTCTTGACTTTCGTCTGTGGTCAAGGCAACCCACAACAGTGACCAACCATGAAATTCCTAGGCACTTCTAGGTTTGGATCCTGAAACTGTCCTCAACTAAGCTTCACAATTTTGATTCAAGCATTTATTTCAGGGCTATTTATACTTAGACAATGAAATCTGAGCATGTACCAGCTGAGCCTTTGAACTGTATCCCTTCTTCTTAGTGGACTAATAATCTTTCCACAGTAAATATGTTAGATACAGTGATCACTGTTAGAATGGGTTCAGCCAATTCCACATGGAAAATGTGCCTTGCTTCAGAAGGACTGCTTTGGAAATGGACTTTAATTCTACCTAAAAGGATAGCATGAACCTGTGTTTCAAGTGGTACAAATAATGGTTTCAAGTCCTCAAGCTGGAATTTCAAGGTCAGGTACCTACATTCTAATTCATACAGACAGCTGAACAAATGGTTTCAGAGCAAACATGCACACAGGACATGAAAGATTGAAAATTTTCTCAAGTTTACTCCTACTTGTGTTTGTTTTCACTACTCAGATGGTCATAGCAACCTTCTCTCCATCTCTGTATCTTGGCGGGAGATAAGTCAATGTGCTGAAGTTCTGCCAAAATGCTTTGGTGTGCCATGGGTGTCTTGCAGGAGGATCAGCTCCTTCTGGAGAAAAGGCCATATTTTGGATGCATCTTCAACCTACATCTCCATTCCATCCAAATGTGGATCCCATACTGCTCTGTCTGTGCTTGAGCTTTTAGCACTGCTGCGGCTTGCTCAGGTATGTGCTTCAAAATGACTAAACATACTAGGGAAGAAGATATGGGGTGTCATTCAGGTCACCCTCTCCCAACATAGGATTTTTCCCTGTAACATTGTCCCTGTAGAGGAGACAGCTCTGATCAGGTGCTCTGGGCAAAAAAAGGGGTCAGACAAAAGACACCGGACTTGGAAATCTTGTTGGATTGCCTCCACAGTGCTGTGAATACTGCCTGTTTCATGTTATCTGGCAAATACTTTTGTCATCATGACCAGTGACCTGCGAGAAGAAAAGGAAAAACACAAACAAAATGGAGTCCCACTCAGGGGTAGGTGGTCATGCCCTGCCCCTCCAATTTCCTCACAGGAAAACTCTGATGGCTCTCCTTTGCAAAGAGGCTTCTTGAAACATCATGTCTGAAATCTGCTGGTTTCCTTACAGTATTGTTCATACAGTGGTCATCTGGAAATGCTCTGAAGTTTTAGTTGTGCCTTCCTCCCCCAAAATAACCCAGGGTTTTTCTAAAATGCATCTTTTGGTCAAGAAGGCAACCAGTACCACTGGCAGAAAAGAAATTCAGTTAGATAGTAGTTGTTTGAAAACGAAGTTTTGCTCCTAGTTTTTCCTGGATGAAATCAGATGTTACAAACAGGAGTCTATACACCTGGTACAGCTTTCCAGATAGAGCTTTCAAAGACTTGACAGAGGGTACAACTACTAGACTTGTCTAACTTGAAAATGAACCCCAGCTCTTCTGTGAGCCAGGGCACTGAGCAAACTGCTGTCCTTCTCTGCCTCACCTGCAAGAGAGGGAGAAGGTGTGGAACTAGTAGTTTTCGCCTCTGTCACATTGAAGCGTTATTCTGCTCATTCTGACCTCTGGAGCTTAAGACTCACTCATGTCCGTGTGAAGTCACTGCTTACCCTCTGCAGAGCTGCATGGCCTAGTGGTCCTTTTGGAACTGTCCACTGGTTTGAAACAGTAACCAAAGGGTGGTTTTGTTACTTTTTTAAAATTGTCTCTTTTTTTCTCTCTTTTTTCCTCTTGGATTTCACAACAATAATTGAGCCCCTTTGGTTTGCCTCTGAGGAGGGAAATTGAAGGACTGATAATTACCTTGCATGTCATTTAATGAAATAGAGAGTAGTAACATACATAATCTAAATCTTCTATCTTGTTGAGCCCTAGTTTTGCATATTTCCAAGTGTTAATATTCAGACATAAATGGAAAAAGGTTACAAAGAGTGAATTTGTAGCCAATGTGCCCTTTGTGTATATGAATTCTGAGTTGTCTTTACTGGACATGGTGTGTTGGTTAATCCTGCTATGAATACCAAAATTACCTCCTTGTTAGACTCACGGCTGTTATCACTGTAGCCCAGTGAAAAGCGTATTGACTTGGGTGCTAAGAGACTCAGTTTATCATCACATCACTGCTACTGTCCTGCCATTTTTCCTGGGACAAATTCCTGTCTCTATTTATTTCTCTGTTTCCTTTCCCATCTGGTGCTGTCTCGTGTATCAAGAAGTGAAGCTCTTTGGGACAGAGACCTCCTTATATACTCAGTGTCAGATCTCAGTTAATTTCTTAATGAAGTAGTAACAAATGACAAGCAGTTAAATGTTAAATGAAAAGAAGTTCCATCTAAAATTAATGAACATATTCAAAATTAAGCATACTTCGTACAAAATTTAAGCCAGCTTTATCAACTACAGTTTCAACAGTCTTAGGTTATCTATGCAGGATATGATGCATTTTGCAGAAGCTTCTTCTACATTTTAAATACGGAGGCTTTTAATAAATAAGCACTGAACAAAAGACAGCTGATCCCATGCCTTTTCAGTTTTACCTTCTTTCCAATCATCCTGCTTTTGTCCAATTGTTTCCACGTAGAACAGATTTTTGCACTGCAAATGAAGAACTCAAAGGGAGAGGTTATTACAGAGGATGATTGAGAGGTGATCAGAGGTAACCTGGAGTGAAGGTATATGAGTTCTGCAGCTGAACTGAGAGAAAACAATCAACAAGAAAAGGAAAAAAAGAATGGAGAACAGAGGAGAAGAGAGGCAGCACTTTACTTATTAAGTGCCATCAATATTTAAGGCATAAGACAGAAATTCCTGAACAAAGCAATTCATAGTTAAAGTGTTAAACTGTACCTTTAAGAGGGTGGGGGTGGGAGGAGGGAAGCCCACACGAAGGACAAGAAACCACTTACTGAGATTTCTCAGAATGTTTTCCAGCAGCTCTGGAGTCTGCTTTCCTCCCACCACTCCAGCAAAAAAGTAATGTGTCTCCATAAATCACAACTCCCTTAGAGGCCAGTGTTGCCCTCATGGATATTCTCCATTCCCTCTGTGACTGCTGTTTCACCACCAGAGCTGTGTCTCTGCAACACTCCATGATCAGGAATTGATAGCAAGAGAAATTTAGACAACAGGATACTGCCAACATAGTGAAGAAGTGTGTTGTGGTTTAGCAGCAATTAAGTACCACACAGCACCTCACTCACTCCTCCACGATGGGATGGGAAACAGGATCAGAAAAGCAAAAGTGAGAAAACTCGTAGTCTGGGATAAAGACAGTTTAATAGGTAAAGCAAAAGCTGCACATGCATGCAAAGGAAACCAAGGAATTCATTCACTGCTTTCTATGGGCAGGCAGATGTTCAGCCATCCCCCAGAAAGCGGAGCTTCGTCAGGTGTGATGATGACCTGGGAAGACAAATACCATCACTCCAAGTGTCTGTCTCTTCTTTCTTCTTCCATCAGTTTTTTATGCTGAGCATGACACCATATGTTTTGGGATATCACTTGTGTCAGTGGTCCTGGCTGTGTCCCCTCCCAACCGCTTGTGCACCCCCAACCCACTCACAGGTGGGGTGGGGTGGGAAGTATAAAAGGCCTTGACTCTATGCAAGTGCTTGCTCAGCAATAGCTAAAATATCCCTGAATTAACACTGTTTCCAGCACAAATCCAAAACACAGCCCCATACTAGTTACCATGAAGAAAATTGTCCCAGATAAAACCAGTACATTCTCCATCCGTTATTCCATACCATTTACATCAGCCTCAGATCCCACACTTTCCAATACATCCTCATTAACCATCACCACTCTTACCATCCTTTGATAAAATACACAGGTCTTATTCCCTTTGTCTATGGACCACCCCTGTATAATGTTCATAAAATTCCCCTTAAGTTTTCACAGAATGTCTGTTGAGGTCATTTAGTCCATAACTTTGGACTCCTTCTGTCGTGTGGAGTCACTTAGGACAGGAGAGGTGATATATTGTGTGGACACCATGTTAGTATGTGTTGTTGGGCACCAAAGCCAGTTCAGGTCAGATCACTGCCACACTTGTGCTGCTTCTTGTAAAACTTGTCCTTTGCTGCTTTACATGGTTCTTTTTACAGTAATTCCTATAACATGGATTATAACAGCTTAAAAGTATATCCATTACAACCTTCTCCCTTGGTCTCTTGGTGCCAGGTTATCGGTTTTAACGTTGCAATGAATTCTTCCACTTTGTTCCAGCCTAACTAGAAACTGTAAAACCTCCCTCATGAATAGGATGATTGTTGGTCAGTAGCAGATAATGCAAGCATAAGGACTACTAAAGAATCCCCATCATCTGTAGCTAAGCTGTCCTCTCTCCAGCTGGGTCTGTCATATTTTCATGAGAAGATACCCACTGTTTTATGCAGTGTTCTAGTTGTTTGGGGTTTTCTTGAGTTTGTTCACTGCTGACCTCACCTCAAGTATTTATGGCAAATTACAACAGGCACCTGCCTTGGCTACTGCAGGGCAATAGCCTTTAGATCATTTGAACGCTTTGTGATCCCATCTTAGCATGTCAGGACACGGAAGGATTTCTCTGAAGTGCAGCAATTTATGTGGTGGGACAAAAGTATAAGAAAGACCTTGTATTCCAGGAAGCTGCTCTGTACTAATGCCTTGACATCTACAAAACTGGAAACAACAACAACAAACACAAAAAGAGTTGTGGGTAACCTTCTCATTATGGATGTAGGGAAGAAATGTAACATGTAAAACTCACTGAAAGAATCTCAATATCATTCTTGAAGATGAAGCCCATGTGAGATACACAGTCCTAGTCCCTCCCTCTCTCCCTCCTTGGCACCTTTGTACCCACTTTGTGATTTTGCATGTGCTGGTAATGAAAAACTGACTTTTACCATCATCTAAAAGCACTATCATGTGATGGAAACAGAAGGCGAAAAGAAAACCACATCCCGGTAAGCTGAGAAGGCTGCAGAAAGGTAATGAACCCTCCAGATAGAGCTCTTGGAAGCCTGTTCTGCTACCACATAAAGCAGATAAAATCTAGCTGAGGACAATCATATTTGGCCTAATATGACCCTGCATTTAGAGTAAGATTCAGAAAGAAATATGTGGCCTTGCAGGCACAGAAAGGTATTATGGTCATCCATCCTAGAAAGGGCCATTAGGTTAAAAGGACACTGATTGGAGGTATTTGTTTTCTCTACCCATATTTTTCATACCAGGAAATGTAAAACTTTTTGTGGCCTTTTCTGAAAATACCAAGGCTATAATATCTACCATGCCAAAGTATGAAACAAAAAGAAAATAAGAATTTGCTTCTGGTTTACAGCTGTTGTTCCAATAGTTGTATATGCACCAATAAAGTATTACAATGGTCCAGAGAGACTTATTTGCCAAGCCACAAGCACATCCGGCTGCAGAAATAAACAAGGGCCAAGAGAAGAGAAGCCAGTCCTGTTGGAAAAGAAGAGTATTATTGCCAGTTTTGCAGTATTGTAAGATGCTAGTCTTCCACCTCCAAACCATGAAATTAAATATATATATATATATGTATGTATGTAGTAGGTATTTTTATTTGCCTTCTACAAACCCCCAAAGTTCACAATCTTCTCCCCACCATCACAGGGGCTTAGTGCATTTCTTTATAAACAATCATGCAATTAAGTGGCTCTGGGCACTGAGCCTTAAAAAAAATACCCTTTAGAGGATCCCTTTCAAAAAATGAAAGATGGTAAGGCTACAGTGAGAGAGCTGACAGAGGAAAGTGGGGTGAGGGGATACTGCAACAGCTAAGGTAAGCATGGCCAAGCAGAGCTAGTGACAGTGTCAGCTAACCCACAAGAAGTGGGGTCTACCCCAGGAGCCTGGGGAAAAGACCAGCAAATGTACAAACCTTCAGCCTTGGTGTTTGGCTGCAGCTCTGCTGCGCTTGATCTGCTGCGCTTGATCTGCAATTCCTCTGGGAAGTCCCACTGAGATTTTTGGCTGGCGTTTTGGAACAACTGGGAAGGAAACTTCATCAAGCCCTCTGCCTGTTTGGAGAGTACTTTATATATTTGTGCTGTGCTGACTGAACACTTCTGCAGTGCAAACACTAGCCATTAGACTTCTAGCTCATATGCACAGCAGTCGAGTTTGAAGAGGGGCTGCCTGAAAAGAACTGTCCAGTGAGCTGGGGTGCAAGACTGCTCCTCTTGGCACAATTACTGGTGGATCTTATTCTTTCTCTCTGCAGCTGCAAGTTGCGGTAGTTCCCTGATGGGTAGATGGAATCTGTTGTTTTCTCTCAAGAGAGTTACTAATCTTTTCAGCTACATAAATACACTTCTATTATTGTCTGAGTAAATTGCCTTAGAAAACTGTTTCTGCAGGGAAAAAAAAAAAAAATGTTGAAAATTCTTAAAAGAAAAATATCACTATATTTTTCATAATTATTCCAGTATTTTTTTCTAACCTTGTGTATGGTAAAATCTCAGTAGTTAGGAATTTGCATATATACTGGCATTATCACATCTGCTTAAGAATCCGAGTTCACCCAATCCCAAATAAGAACTGAGGCTCATGCATCTCAGTCTCCCTTGCTCCTGTGCAGATCTCACCTAGGTTTCTTCCCGAATCATTGCCTGCCTACATTTGTTTGTTATTATACCATTTGTCTTGGATGGTGAGAAGCTCTGAAAAGGGTTATACAACCCCACCAACAGCATCACGCTTCAGTGCTCACATCCAGCCCTTCCAAGAAAGTTTTCAGTTCAGCAAGATGTTTATCCAAATGCTTAATTCTGCATGCAGCAGTCTGCACTCACTCTACCCCCTCCAGCACTAAGATGAGGGGGGTGCTATGGGAGTTGGGGAAGCAAGGCAGTGTTTAGCAGATTCAGATTTCAATTCATCTGAACCCCTTGAAAATGAGGGCAAAGCCAGAGGATGGATCTGCTCTGTTTTACACATGGTGTTAGGTGTTTGTAATGAGCTTAGTGGAATTAAGAACTCCTTCAGTACTTTAAGCTAGACACCCTTTTGAACAATTTCTTTTGTAAAAAGAAAAGAAACTATGCAACAGGCACTATTGAGATATAATTTCTGAACAAATCTGCACTGCGATTTCACCAGAAGGTCTGTAAGTGGAGTGCAGACAAGTCCACAACAAATTTGTTGAGATATCTATGAATGCCTGTCAAAGCTATTTATATTTTATTAAAATTTTTATTTTAATAAAAGGTAAAGTCATCAAAGAACCCATGCCTAAGCAGAGTCCACTGGAGAAACTGTAGGCATATCTGTACCTTATTCATGCAATGAAATTCAGTATCGAGTCTTACACCTGAAGAGCTTTTAATGAATACAGTGAACAGATGAAGTTTGGCTCCATCTTCAACAGGTTTGTTTATTAGTTACTGAAAGTCTAACAACATCCCAACAACCATTCACATGGAATGTGCAGTTATTAAAGCCATAATAGTGGAAGAGACTGTAATAATTCTTGAGTCTGGTCCTGAAATTACCTGCCCGAACAGCAATTTTTCATACCAGATCCCATTTACATCCCCAAGACTTGGAAGTTGCACACAATTCCTAAGGAGCTCATACATTTTCCAAATTGCAGCTAGATATGAATGTTTTGACTGGTCTCTGGGCCTAAGCTGTAGCCCTGAAGATTTTGTCACAAATCTTGGGTTATTTTGCCCTGCAGAAATCCCAGCTCCTGGCAGAAGTGATCTGGCAGTATATCAGCTTTCCTTTGTTTACTTTTTGAAGCCTCAAATCTTCTTGGTTACACAGCAAAGCTCAGCAACATAATCTTCTAGAGGCTTAAAAATCAGAACTCAGATAAAATAAAGTCCCTGTTTCCTAGACCTAAAAATCCCCTGATTTTTAAACCAAGCTCATTACTCCAGGGATCTCAGCACTGGGTTTTATAAAACTGGGACTGCAGTACTGATTGGGGGTCTCCCAACATCATCAGCAGTGTATCTCTCCTGGCTTTCAGTGGCAGCAGATTTGACCCAATGTGATTTACTAATCACAGTTTGTCAAAAAGACTTTTCAGCTGGCAGCATTAGCAGGAGACAAGGAGTTGGGAAGCAGGTGTTATGTTTTAAGAGAGAGGACTGTGCCTTTTTACTTTATAATATAATATTTTTACTTCATACGTTTAAATTTCACGTAAAGCTGTCACAAAGACATTTAGTAAACAAGGGAGGGAGCAGTGATGCTTGGGCCAGCAGCCTCTGTGATTGCAACTGCAGCTATGACTGGAGACTACTGTGCTGGGACTTTCCTGCAGCTGCAGGGCCTTGCCAGCTCCAGATCTGCAGCGTAAGAAGACTACTGTTGTCCTACTGAACTAATAAAAGGCAGATGTAAAAAAGTTAAGGCCATGTTTACATTCCCCAGTCAGCATTTTATTGCAGTAAAAGGTGACTGGGAGGGCCAGGGGATGCCTGAGCCTTGGTGGTCCTGTGTATGTTTGCATGCACACTCCAGGTTGCACTCCAGGCTTTGCTGGGCACTCCAAGTGCAGCTGGAGAAGCCTGACACCTTTTCATTGCAAATGCTGCACCCCAGCACTTGGCATCCTACAGCAGCTGCTGGCCCACCATGCCCTTGGGAGCAGTGACCTCTCAGAAATGTGGGGCTTGCAGAGACGACAGTTTTTCAGAGGGTGCAGTTCCTGAATAGATATCATCACAGGAGCATTGCAGGAGAATAGCGACCCTCCCTTCTCCTTCCGTATGGTCTCAGCACTTTCTGGGTGTTCCCTCCTTCCCCCAAAAGGAAAACTTCTGTCATGATCACAAGGATTTCGCCCTCCTAGGCCAATTATTGCACTATTCTAGTCAAGGTGTAAGACGGAAAAGTGACTCCAAGGTGTACTGTGCCTGCTAGAGGTGGGGGTCCTGCTTCCCTCCGTGGGAAGGGCATGGGGGGCAGGACCAACAAAAGCAGCAGAAGACTGAGTCTTCCTGACTTTCTTCCAAAAATAATACTTGCAGAGAAACCTGGAATTATATATAAGTAAAATTGCCTTTTGATATTACCACGTAATTTCCACTTCTGGCAAAGAGATTTTTGCCCAGGCTAATTTGGAGACATTTCCCTTCACCACATTGGCACTGCTGTGTCATTTTTGATAGAAGCCTCATTCATTGGGAGAATCAAGGCAACTCATTCCCCTCTTGCTTCAGCAAACAGAGCTGTTTGTTGAGTCTCTTGAAAGACTGTGCGAACAGATAAACATGCTACACATGAAGTACATTAGGTGGAGGTGAAATACAGATGATTATATTTAAGGACTTACAATAGTTGTTAAGAGCTTCTAACCACAGACCCTGGCAGGGCTGGCCCTCGGCTTGCAGTGCATGTCTTGGCTACATCCTCAACTGACTTTCTGTTTCTACCCCTTGAAACAGGGCCAATCTTGTCAGTCTGGTGTCATTGAGAGAAAAAAAAAAAAAAAAGAAAGGGGGAAAAAAAAAAAACAAAAAAAAAAACCAAACACTAAAAATCAACTCTGTTAATAGGATTATAAGATTTGGGGCATATAGTGTTGTTGCAGATCATTTATTTTGAAAGCTGATTTCATTTTAGTGAAAACAAGCTCAACCCTGCACACTGGGGGTTTGCAGCCATGATGCCAAACACAATCATAGCTGGTTTGAAAGATGTGATTGCTTTTTAATGTGGAAATTTCACAAGGTTACAAAAGAGGAAAAAATTAAACTCCTTTCTTATAACAAAGTCACCCTGGGATATGCACTACAATGCCCTGACAATGTCCAGATACTCTGACCGCATTGCAGATCAGAAAGGTGGATGAGTGTGATTTACACCATTTTGCAATTGGGATTTTTTCACACAGCTAAAAAAACTGGGAAGTTTTGAGCAAAAATAAAAACAGCACTTTAGAAAATGCATTGGAATTGCACAAACACATCCCAGGGGTCAAGGAAGTAGAGTGTGGATGACAAAAGTGTTCAGAGGGAAAAATGAAGGGATAACATGATCTCCTCTTCATGCCTGACAACTCCAGACCCACAGTGGAAGCCCATTCAGTGCACTGAAAACTAAGGTCCTCCTCAGCATAGTAGACAATCTTTATATTTGTTAGACATTCAGAATAAAAAATTATAATCATCATCCCTGGCCTTTTCAATAGCAAACTCCCAAAGGGCTTAAATATATTCTAGAAATAATTGCTATGCCCCATTTTCCTGGGTGTTAGATGATGTTCTGTCACCATCTCAGAAGAACCATTGTTGTGACAAAAGCCTCATGGCACAGCCTGGATGGGGCTGAACAGGGAAACAGGCACTAGCAGGAATGTCCCAGTCAGAGGAATTTATCAGAAGGACCAAAAGGAATAAATTTTTCCAATGTGCTTTTAAAAGAGTGATGAAGGGGGTAAAAAGGTTGCCCCTTTCTGAGCTGTGGGGGCAGTACAGACTCATAAGCTCTGTTCTCCTTTGTAGTGAAGATGCTGCTTTTGATTTACAGTGCAGGAAGTGCTCTTCCCAAAGGCAGGGGTGAGGGAGAGGCTAGATCTGGAGAGAGACACAAAGGAAGGAGCTGAAGCACTGCCTCAGAGCTGAGGATTGAAATGACATGTGCGCTGTGGAACCTTTTTCTTTTCAAAGCAATTTGCTATCATTATATTGCCCGTGCATTTCCAATACATGTCAGCCTGTTCTCTTTTAACTTGGTGGGAGGGGAAGGTGCTTTCATTGCAGGGCTCCTTACAGAAGCTCACCAGACATTGCTATTATTACATCTGCTGGGCACAGCACAGAATGATGCATGCTCATTAAAAGAATGGGGTTAGAGGAGAGCAAATTTGTTCAGTCCCTGTTAGAGAATGCTTGAGTGGGCTTAGGTATTTCCATATACAGAAGCATTCCAAAATTTAAAAGCACGACAGTTTCTATCCCTGTAACTTCAGTTTGGCTTCTGTCTGGCATTACCAAAATAATTTAGCTTTGTTTACCAGGATCCTGTCAGCAGTGAAAATCCAGAAAACTGCTAGAACAGCATTTATTAAGGATTTCATAAAGTTGTAAATTACAAGATCTCCATTAACTATTTCAATTATGATTCCTCTTCAACTTTAACTCACATGCTTCTCTAAATATTGGGGCACAGTGTGTGGTTCTGTATCTGCATGTATGAAAGGAGAGGTGAGGCAAGATTTGCAACAAAAATTCAGATTTCACTTCTTCAACTAGATGCTCTCTCATTCACGTGCTGGCAATTGCTCCGTGTGGCACCATGCCTGGTCAACATGCAGAGATTAATTTAGTCTGTGTTTTTGCATTTTCAGCTATTACAGAGAAAACTGTGTAGAACAGAACAATGTAATGTTGGTTTTCTCATCTAACCCCAAACTGCCTGAGTGTGAGCAAGCCCTTTCACCAAAGTTTTCCTTCTGTTCTTGCATGGCAGGCTGGTAGTTGGGAAGGGCCTTTTCAGTGGGAGGACAGCCAAACCCAGCCATCTCTGACTGCTTAGCTTTGGAGTCAGAATTCCTAAGGGTACAGAGAAGCTCTGCAAATTCTTTGGTTTCTTCTGTGGAATTGTGAAGATGACATCAATCAGTTCCTCCAAAGATGCAGAGGAGAGAAGAGGTCCCATCCACTCAGACTCATGGCACTTAACCACCAGAAAACTGTGGGCTTCATAATACAAGTACTTGAAATCATCCTGCAACACACGATGAAGGAATTTCAGGAAGAAGCATCAACAATAGCTTGCCACTGATTTATGCCTACAATGCCTCTCTCCATAATGACAGCTTCAGAACATACTGGCACAGCCAGGCCGAGAGGTGGGCTTGGGAGATAACATGGCTAGAATTTGCCCTATGGTTCACTGTGGCCTCCTGAAGGAGTGTTGAACTGTGAGGAGGCTCTCTCTTGTTCCCTCTCTTTTTTTTTTCCACAGAAGTCTGACTAACAAAATCAAAAGCGCAGCTTGAAACATACCAACTCACACAGGTTTCCTCATCTCACGACAGACTATTGCAGCCTTAATGGTAGGCTACTAGACTAGAAGCAGTCTTTCATTGAGTTTGTCTTACTGAGAGGAAAAACTGCTTTGTGTAATAACTTTATGGTAAATGTTGGCAAAAGATTTGCACTGCATACTGAAAGAGAGACATTTCTGACCACAGCTCATGAACCGCATTTATTTACTCTGGCATTTGTCCATTATTTGTTCATAGGCTTTCTGTCTCTGCTAAATGTGTTCCAATTTTGGGAGCTAAATCATTGCCAGTAGTTTCCAGGACATTCCGCTAGGCTAAGCAAAATTGCCCTAAGCAGTTGTCAGAAACCACTGGAGTAGTATTTTAAACACAGAGTTTTTGAGGAAAATAAAAGATATCAAGCGTCCTATCTGTCTGGATCCTGTGTGTTGTAAGAAGTTATGGAACAGAAGTAGAGGGCTTAAACTCTGCCTGACTTTTCTGAACCGTTTTCCATACATGGAGGACTTACAGCACTGCCTCTTTCCTGAGCCAGTTTTTGTCATTTAATGAACCTATCTGATTTTAAAACAGGATAGTAATTGAAAATATGAATATGTATTTGTCAGCAGCTCTCGAGATAGAAGTCGTGCTCAAAATTCCATCTGGAAAATCGTAGTTATTTACTTCTTTATAAAAAATGGATTACAAAATAAAGGAAAAAATCCAAGACTCTTAAAATTGATAGTCAATTGCTATCAGATGGCCCTACAAAAATGTGTATGTACAGATCAGGTAGGACAATAGTATGGGAAATTAATTTTCTGGTCCAGCCTGATGCATCTGCTCACTGTCCTATATCCAACAGAACTCAGAATGACCTCATGTATTACCTGCCCTGACAACAGTCTAGTGAATATTGCAAAATAATCCCTCAGACACTGAATGCTGGTTTGAAGTAAGAGTTCCTATATTTTTCTCTAATGCTCTTTTTCTTGGCATTAAGATTGTAACTGAAGATAGCATTATTGCCCATAAGAAAGCTCAGTGCTTCTTCAGGCTGTGTTGAATTCCTGGCCTGCATGGCAAAGCAATCCAGACTCAGTGCAAGCCCTCAGGGAACAGGAAACTGGCCTGCTAGTGGTCTGAACTTAACTGTCTTTCATTTTCATCAAGTGTCCACTTTTTGATGTGTGTAACAGGGTACACTGGTTATTTTCTCTGCTTGTATCATTTCTCTTTGTTTTTCTCCCTGTTTCAAACGGAAAAAAGTCCCAGTTTTCAAATTTCTCCACCAATGAATCGGAGTAATTTCTAAGCTCATTTCCAAACACACTCCTTCTGCAGACAGAACAGTCAGTCCCACCTATGCAATGCTGGGGGAAGTGGTGGCAGTAATTTACATAAGAGCATTCTGCTGTCCTGCTCCTTATCCATCCTGTTAAATCCCATCAAGGGTTTTAACCAGCAGTTTTATCTTAACAGAGCATCTCAATGAACTGCCAACAAAGATCCCACTCTAAATCAGTGCTAAAATATAGGGCTCTTTGAAAAAACGTGGGTAGTTTTTCCTTTCAAAATATATAAATATACATATAAAAATATTTTATCAACACTGAATTTCAGCTATTATTGTTTGAATGGTTGATTTTTTTTTAATTATTAATCTGTTTGAAACCACATGAACCTCTGCAAAATGCTCTTTTCACACAGCAAAAAAAAAAAAATCATGCTATGTCTTCTTATTTTTCCTCACACTGCCCAAATGCATCATAAACACAGCAGTAATACGAATATAGTAATAGCAGTAGAGTAAGTAATGACACTGATCTTAATAAATGGAGCATCTCAATGGTAAACATTTTACTTTGGCAAAAATTGGCCATTTAATCTCTATGTGGGTAATTGTTTATTCACTAGCTAGAAAAAGTACTTTGCTTCCTGTGTTTCAGCCTTAGGGGTTTTTTTCTTTAGCTTCATGTGTGTATTTTGTTAGAGGTTTAGTGGAACTCCAGAGAAATGGATGCCTGGTTTACCTCTGTCCACCCTTCTGTGGACATCAGCAAAGATTCAGAGAGATTAGGGATGTATGATTTGACAAAATCTGCACCAAACCTTAGCTGTTTATATATTCCTGCTCACATATTCCTCTTACTATTTTATTTTTACTTGCCATTTGATGAATTTAATAGGTGCAGGTAAGATTCCCACTGGTTCACAAACCCCAAGTTATCCCTGTGTTTTTAAATACTTACTGGTAGTCTAAACACAGTGCTAGGTATTAAATATAAATACAATGCTTTAAATATTGTGTATTCTATCTCCAAGAATTTTTCCTATTCCCACCAGTAATAAGGAAATGCAAATCTAATTGCAGTTGTAGATTTATACTGCATGGTAGTTCATTTGCTTTTAATTTACCACCTTGCTTCAGTGACACCTTTGTTTCACGTTCTGTACTAGTATTAGAATAGAGGACATGGAAAATAGGTAATTTTCTGAAACCTTGCATAATAAAAATCTTCCTTAATTCCCCCTTCAATTCCTGTGAGCCCAAGCAATGTTGCAATTCCCTTGAAGTCTTCAAACTTACGATATATTCAAATAATACATTCTTATTCTGTTTGAGATATGGAGCTACTTGGGACTGTAAATAGTTATCTTGTCTTCTTAATTTTTCTCTTGCTTGTTCTCTGCCAAAAGGCAACACTGAGTGATGCACTAGAGTAGATTTTCTANAAAAAAAAAAAAAAAAAAAAAAAAAGAAAAGAAAAAAAAATAGAAGGACTGCAGTGGTAAAGCAAAAGCATCTGAAAAAATCAAACAATGTGGATTAATACATTCTTTGTGGGCTGAAGGAAGCAATGGAGTCAAGGAAGGCCTTTAGATGTTATGTTTTACAATACCTCTGGAGGCCCAAGCCTCACTGTAGGCTGTTTTCTTCCTGCCTTTGGACAAGCTGAAATTAACCGGTAATAACACAAAATTAAAAGCGCATGTATGTGTCCGTGAGGGTGTGTGTGACTTTGCTCTAATTCCACTCCTTCTGTGCCTTTTAACTTTCCAACTTTCAAATGGCGGTGAAGAGGAGACAGACAGGTATACATAGCAGCCACATCAAAATCTTGGTGGGGCAGGGGGAACATTTGACACCTCCTTGTTTCAGTGCCCCCTGTCTGTTTTTAATTTCACTAAATCGCTCCCGTCTGGGGATTGTATATTTTCAGTGGCCTCTCCCAGCAGTGCAGAGGTAGTGTTAGAGTGCCAAACCCCAGCTATGCTCAGGCGCGGGGCTGCAGATTTACAGGAGGCAGGAGGGGAGTCAGCTCATGGGATGAGCCATTCGCCCAACTTAACTCAGGCCTAAAAGTGGTAAGTAATCTCACTTGCCCTTTTCCCTTTATAGCCATCTTACAAGGGAAGAGGTGGACAATCTGAGTAACAAGTTGGCTAATAGTCTTCTCACATTGCAGTTTTGACAGTATCATCAAGGTCCATGTGTCTGAAATATCACCTGTTGGTGAGGGGATGCTGAACTGCAGTTGCTGCTCAGGACAATAAGGATTGTGTTGGCTTGGGTAGTGAGTTTGCTTGCTTTTAAGAGGCAAGCAGTATTTGGCCCTGAGCACCTCCAGGAAAATGTATAGCTTGGAAGGGCAATTTGAGGAGAATTTCACTGAACAGCTGTAGGCACAGTGGAGACTGTGCATCCTGTCCATTTCCATGGAAGCAAGTGAAGGAAGCTCTCGGTTTTGTTAAGAGAAAAGTTCTGGCCCAACACAAAAAGCTCATGCAATCTTGGGAGGAGTTGCCTCATAGCAAGAAAATGAGCAACAAGACAACATTAAATAGGGAAAAGAGTTCTTCAATCAGCTACTCCAAGGCTGAACATCACTGTAATAAGGAATAACCCTACATCCCTCCTCCTATGAGCATCTCACCAGGGTGATCCTCTCAGAGGCACTGAATAATGAACAACAATTTCAAATACTTACGCCTGAGCAGAAGCCCTTCATACACGGACCTATGTATGTAAAGGATGTAAAGCAAAGCCATTCCCTCTAGTATTAGTTTGCACAACTCACATGGATTCATCTGCTTGTGCATGGATAGGGGCATGAGACAAGGTCAAAGTGAAGCTCTGGTCAGACTTCAAGCCTGTGTGGCTGCTGGGAGGATTGTAAAGCTCTGCCTCTAGGAGTCAGGGAGCTAAAATAACCCTCATGATAAAGCCAGCCGAGACACATCATGAATTACTTTTACCCACTATATCTTCTGCAAGAAGTGGGATTTGGCCTCAATGCAGCAAGGAAACTATGGTGGTAATAGGGTGCTTTGAAAAACCACATTGTGCCATTGCATGGTTCTGAGGATACAATGAATGACTTACACAAAAGACTAGTAAGAGTATGAAAAGGTAAGGTATCTGAGTCTCTTCCACTAGAACTTTATTGCATGAAAGTACTGCTCTTTGAGATCGGAAGGATTTTTCCTCCTCCCCTGAACTCACTGAGTTCTCTGTGACTTGAGCATTACAGTGGCTTTGACTGTAACCATTATAATCATTTTCCAGTGCTAATGTTGTGGGTTTAATGAAAGGAAACAGCAAATGGTGTATAGACTCATATACACAAATCTGCACTTCATTTGCACAAAATAGCTTCTGGATGGTTTTCCTCCATGTTTTTGGTCAAAGCCACTCTTTTTGAGAAATGATCAATGTCTACAACTGTTTGCGCTTCCATAGATAAAGCAGATGCTATTCATTACTGCCTTTGCTGTGCATATATTGCTACTTTCTTAAAGCAGCCGCAGTGGGTCATGTGCTTATTTTTCTTTGAATCCTTTTGTTCTTAAATCACTCCACTTTTGCTTTCAGAGTATGTTGAATAATTAATGTTGTAGTAGCAGCATTATTGAATTAGGAAAGTTACTGGTAACTTCCAAAATCATTGAGACAACCAGCAAATAAATACAAACCACTTCTTTAGAGTAAGATGTAGTGAAGCAGTGTGATGGTGTTGAGATAAGAAGAGGCCAGGCTGATGTGAGCACCTTTAAGGCTGTAGGACAGACTTACTGTTGTGTACATGTAAAGCATAGCAGCTCTGATAACAACGCAGATGTTTTGAACAATTTTGCATTGGAGTAATATAACTGCAATAAATAATAATGCTAAGGAAAACCAAGACCTGGAATGGGCATTTGGAAGGAATTATGTTCTACCAGTTATATGATCATAAGGAAAAGAAGTATTCATGAGTTCATAGTTTTGGTGTATTTAAAGAATAGAGATTTGGAATTGATATCTTTTGGGTAGGTGCTCAGCATCTGCCAGGGATTACAGCCAGCAGTACCAACAAAAACTCACCAGGAATGGAGAGAGATTATAGATTTCTGGAGTAACCGTTTGCAGTCACCACTGGAATATCTAGTTTGCAGCAGAATTAGCTTACTGTTCATGATGATACAAGAGAATGTAATATAGAAAACCTCCAGTTGAATGTGAGTTTATATGAAACTGGAAAGCAGGATTAAGTTCATTTTCCTACATTCACACACAGAAGGTTCTCTACTGGCTTTCTAACAAGGCCCATCAAGTTTTGATATGACCCCGTCCCTTGTGTATTTTGTCACAACACCTTGGTGGACAGCACAGCCATGGGGGTCAGACAACTGCTTGCAACACTAAACCTTTAAAACTCCTTTGTGCAGAAATGAAGGACTGAAAAGACTACAGGGTAATGAGAAATAATATCTAGTATCTCCAGTTGTCTCAGTTTGCAATCTGATGGGAGGAACCTCTGTGGTTATGGCACTCCATGTTGTTTGACAGCAGTAATAATTATGGCTTTCCTCAGCTAGGTCTGTCCCTGCGTACACTGCAGAACTGCTTAATTCTTCTCTCTGCAGCTCTATTTAGGGTTTCATAGATATCAAGAGACTCTTGTTAGTTGCGTCTGTGTACTCCTGAAAATAAAGAACCCCTTTGTTGAGTGCTATAGTGCTACATACTTTCCTGACCTTAAAATGTTTTGTTGTTCTTGGGTTTTTGGGGGGTTTTTGGTTTTTTTGTTTTTTTTTTTAAATGACTTATTCCTTATTAGAGCTGAGTAGAAAAAATTGTTTCCCTATAGAGTGAAAGACCTCACCCTTTCAATATGGTCCCTGCTGCTGTTCTACTTCAGGATGCTACTAAGGCCTTTCAAATAGGGTCTGCTCTGAGCAGTCAATACCCAGGGATTAAGTCTCTTACTGGACCTGTTGAAGAACTGTGTAAAAATATTCCTATAAAGAAGAAAAAAAAATTATAAAATCTGCTGTAGTCCAGGATCAGTTCGGTGTGCTGGAAGAGAGTGGGATGCTTTTGCTCATTTCCCTGGCTGAAGCAGTTTCACAATATAAAAGTAATGACATATCAGTCTGGGGAGATACCTGGACTTCCATCTGCTCCACCCAACATGATGATGTAAGTCCTGGAGACTACCAACTCAGGCTCTTTAACTCTCTTGACTAATGATTGCCTTGCCATCTATGCAAACTGGAGCACCTCCAACAGGAGAAGTTCTCATTTTGAAGGAGTCAGCAGCCCAGAATCCACCTGGGCTGTGGGGTGCTGATTTCCATGCCCCTAGGTCAGCTTAAGGCAATTACAGTCGTATGTGTGGTCTGCTGTTTTGGATCTGAATATCCTACCCAGTAAGTTCTGGCTGCCCTGAGGCAGCAAATGAGGGTCTCTAACCAGGAATTCATTGAACCCATGACCATCTTTACCATTGAAAGTTTGGAGTTTGACAAATCAACATTTTCTGACTTGAGGACTTTCATCTGTTTTCCCTGTCCACTTTGCCTGTGGTTCTTCAGAAGGCTTCTTTACTTGGATATCTTCATTTTCCTAAGAGGTTTTGTTAGGCTGATTCAAGGAAAATTATTGGAGACTACTTCATCAGCCTTTCCTCAGCAAAGGCTTTGCTTTTGTTTTCACTGTGCTTTTGGTCAACTTGTAGTTATGCTCAGCCAGGTGTATAGAACCCTGAAGAGTTCTCTATCTTCATCCCCTACCGCTGGTAGGAAACAAATTTATAAAATCCTTGACAAATGTTATACATGTGTTACATCTCCCCTGCTGAGCAGGTGTACTTGAGGTATTATGAGGAGAAACTGGAGGTCCCTTCCATGGGGCTAGCTGTGGGTAGAGGGTGAGGACAATCCTGCATAGAGGTGAAGAATGGCCCTGCCCCCTAGAAAAACACAAAAGCCAAAAGAGAATCAATCAAAATCTTTCCCCATAACAGAACCACCCTCTTTTCCTTTATTTCCTTCCCTCACATGCCAAAACTGGTATCTGGAAGTCTCTGGTGTCCTTGTGCTTGTGTCGAAAAGAGGGAGGGCATGAGTCATGCTAGAGCCAGCAGAATTCAACTGCATTCTCTCCCTCCTTGCTCAAACTCACTGCTGTTTTGATGTTCCAGCTAAAGAAAATCTCTTTGGTTTTTTTGTTTGTTTTTGGTTTGGTTTTTTTGTTTGTTTTGGGGTTTTTTTTGTTTGGTTGGGGGTTTTTTTTGTTTGTTTTGTTTTTGTTTTTTGGTTTTTGGTTGGTTTTGTTTTGGTTTTTTTTGGTCCTTGGAATCAAGCTTCCCATTGCTAGCCTTGGGAGACACAGAACACCCTGGCTGGGCAAGAGCTCTTTATGGTTACTTCTAGTGCTCAGAGGGAAAAGAGAAAAAAAAACTACAACAAGTTTATGGTAATTGCTTTAATGAGGCAAAGCCTTTTAGAATGCAAACACACTCAACAATACACAAAGAAACAATCAAAAAAAAAGTGTTTTATACAGGCTGTTTTATAAGGAGGTAATAAAAGCAATTGTTTGGCACACTAAGTTGCATAAACAGGCTCACCATGGAAGGTGTTTGTATGAGAGCAGGACTATGAATACTTAATTGCTTTCATTATTCTTTTTTTCAGTACAAAATACTGCAATCAAAACTTAATCCGTGGATTGATTTTTAAAGAAAAAGGTTATATTCCAGTTTCATTATTGTAAATATCTTTCTGTGAAATGGTATTTCATTTCTTTCTCCTTGTAAGGAAGTATAACAGTGATTAATATCTACATCCCTGGCAATTTCAAAATGTTTTTCAAAGGCAGGATCACTATTTCTCTTCATATGGAAGGAAGAAGATCAAAAGGTTCAAAAGGTCCACACTAATGACGTGATTCGAAGTCATGAAAACCTTTGGTGAGAACCTTCTGTGACTGAATGAAGTTCCAAAAACAATGCAGATTTCAGACATATTTTCATTCACACATGTCTTCTGACAAACAAATGAGTACAAAGGAAGAATGTAAGGAAATACGAATTTGGGGACCTCAGTAAGTTGCAAGTACAAAACTGAAAAAATGTCACCCATTTTTCCTTACCACTCCAGAGGGTAAATTACTCACATAAAAGGCTTGTATGAATTTGAATACAATCTGCTGTGTCTGGAATGTTGTATTTTGCATCTAGTGATTTCTTTTTTTAAATATGTGCTGTTACATTTGTGCTTTATTGGCATCTAGACCAGAGTAATTTTCGAATACTTTAACATAAGAATTTCTTTTCATTTCCTCTGACTTTTTGCTTTAGGAAGAAGTACTGAACTGTCAAAGACCTGTTGTACGCATAAACTGGAAAGATTAGGGAACAAGGCTGTCTTATACAAGAAAATTGATATCTGGATGAAAAGAAAATATATTCATTAATGGTTTGTACTTCAGAGGCTGAGAACATTGCTGTGAAATAACATAACAGAGTAATACCAGAAAGGCCAGAGTCACTCTCAGTGAGAATGCCTGTTTCTAGGAGAGAAGTGATGATTTCTGTTTTCAAACAGATGGCAAAGGATGACTTTAAATTTGGTAACTTAATTTACCTATTTAATTAAAATAATCTTCTGCTACAATACACAGAAAGAAGCAGCACTTTTCTATTCACTAGGCCTAAAATAATGTTTATTCTTGAAATCATCTGACTGTTGGACTTCCTGTTAGTGCTACAGAACATTTGCCAACTAGAAAATGTAATTTTTATTTTCACCTTTCTCATCATTACATATGGCATAATGCTGTCAGGAATCAAGCAGGTACCATTAAATATTTCCTGCTCACAATTTCATGATCACATTTTAATAGATTACATCACTAATGCCCCAAAACAGTTCCCATCAAGAAAAAAAAAAAAATATTGACAAATCATGAGCTCTCATTATGCCCTACTCCAGAGAAAGTAATTTTAACTTTTCATCTCACTACAGTAGAACTGCTGTCCAGGAGAACAAAGGACACTTAACTAAGTTGGTGAATATTTTAAACCACCTATGAATTGAATGAAGAATATAGACTTTCCTGCAACTAAACTCTGATCAGCTCATATTGCTCATGGTCAAATCAGTCTTTCAGGCATTTATTTGCAGTGTCCAAGGGGGCAAGACTGTCCAAGAGGCCAGTCAACTGCTGATCTGTCAGTAATGGATCTTTCTCTCTTCTTAGATGTTAAAACCAGACTGTTTGCTGGCATCTATCAGTCTTCAACAATTAAAGGAAAGATGACATACTGGGGAGGAGCATGTGTGCATGTGTGTGGCTGTATATATAAGAAAGAATTTTACATACTTAAAAGGGGAAAACAATGTACAAATTGTGTCCAATAATATGTAGGAGGTATATATATATATACACATCCTCCACACATATACATATATACATGACTGAATGCCTACACATATTTTAAGAATATATATATATATCTATGTTTGTATGTATGCATTTCTTCAGGACAAAACAAGTTCGATGAATTAACGTAAACACCATGAAAAGCTCCTTTTAAACCAGTCAAATTATGGTTTCTAACATTCTAGTATATGTATGTCCTTACTTTAATCATGAAAAGAACCAATTGCAAAAGATTCTAAATGTAACATGGTCCCATTGAACTCCTAGCAAACAACTTAATGCTGGTACTCAAGGCCAAACTTTTGCTTACAAAGTAAATGGGTATCTAATGTGGATTACCTATTCTGTATAATTATCTAGCACATTAATCTGAAATTTTAAGAAATACAGACCATGCTATCCTCTTAGTAATCCAATTCTTCAAGGATCAGAAAGCAAGTCTTCAATGAGAAATCCAAACATGCCAAAACAATCTATAATATGCTACAGAAGTAGAATTAGAAAGACAAGTCATTCAGTCTGATGAGGTAGATGAGTATCTAGAAAAATGCTGAATGTTGTCTGCTATCAACAGCCTTTAAGATCAAGGAATCTAGCAGAGGCAAACTGAAAGTTAGTCACAAGCTAACACCTGCTTACAAGGATGTGTGAAAAACAGCCAGGAACTAGTCATGAGGAACTTACTAAAAAAGATGTGATATTAGCCAGATCCCCCAAACTAATCAGAGAGGCTTAGTGAGATGTCACCATACGATTATCTGACTGATCCTAAATGCACTGATTCTAAGATCGAAAAGTAGAGTTTTGCCAATGTGTGTTTGTTGTCATAGAGGAATTGTCAAATTTCCTTCACAGAGGGGCTTTGTTACAGGACTCAGTCTACAGTGAAGATAGTCACAGATAAACCATACACTGCTCCTTTGACCCTCTCCTGGTTTGGTTTCTCCATTTCTAATATGCAGCTCTTTGTATCGGTAGCTCAGTTGAGTTAATCCTCTAGCAGGAAATCCAGCTAAGACTCTATCTCTCCAGACCAGTGAACACCTTCACAGTGATGTTTACCAGTGGCACCTCCCCTGCCACAGCAGCTTGTTCACATGCTGTAGAGACTGAGTAATGAGAAAAATGCAAACGACTACCACGTGCAAGCGTACTGATCAGGGTACTGACTGCAAGCAGCAGCCTGCAATGATGCTGCATTTTCAGTAAGGGCCTCAAAATAGCAGGAATCAAAGTACTGAGCTTGGCTTGTTTTTCACTGCTGATTATGTATGTTAGCTAGTAGATGAGCTATCATTCTCTAGACATGAACCTGCATTGAAACTAGTTGCCTGATGTGGCTCAATGTGATGTAACACATTAGTGACTGTATCTCAATAACATGCAATATCTCTCATCTTTACTGAAAGAGTCTGCATACTGATCAAACCCATAAAAAAGGCTTTACAAAGCATCATGATCCAAGTCTTTGGATGGTTTAAATGGGCAGAGTAACTATGGTTAACCCCCATTTCCAACAGCTCTTCCTCTTTACCTCTGTTTTTATCACAATTGCATTGGTAAAGTTGCTTACTGAAGAATGAAATAAAAAGCAAGTTTTCTTAGAAGAAGTGCTGCCCAAGAGCAGTTTGCATTATGTGCTATCTGGAAGCTCTTCTGTGAAACATTGTAATAATTGCTTTTTCTGGACTGAGTCACTTACTAGTAGCAGCTAAAGTTAAAGGATTGGAAGATTGCCTGAAGATGATGGATGGGTTTTCCCAGATAGTAGATTTCTGGTAATTTTCCATGGCAGCTGCAAATTTAAAAATAATATAAAGTTAAGCAGTGGTAGAAAAGAATTAACAAATATTACATGACTATTGATTTGATCATTAATCATCCTAAATTAATGTTAAAGTGTTATATATGATGAGCCAAACTTTGCCCTGGGGTGTATAAAAATGTTTCTTATTGATTACAAATGGGAAATTGCACATGTATGTGACACTGACTTTAGACTACTGCTTATTTGTTTTGCTGGGGTTTTTTTAATTATTGTTGGAGGGAGGTAGAGAAACTTTTGTTTTAGGAATCCCTTCTCATGCTAGAGATTTGGAAGAAAATTATCAAGAGCCATTCTCTGATGTGTAGTCAATATCTCAAGTTATTGCAACAATATCTCTACATATTTTTAAAGCTGAAGATCATTAATTCTCTCCAGAATTCAGGAGTCATTTGATCGTCCTGATGTTCACTTTTCAGGTTGCTGCAGTCAAAAAAGAATTTCTTTTTGAACAGAATGAAGATTTTTTTCCACCACTGAAATTCCTTTGAAGCTAAAACACCATGTTTTGTAGACTTTGTCCTTATTTACCCAGTTATTTTTTATGAAGTCACATAACTTCTTCAGATGAGTAACTAGAGAGGAGCTGCCAGAGATACACATGTTGAAAAAAACTCTAACCAAAACAATCAAATCTGACACAAATGAAGAAGTCTTGCACTCTGAGATACCATAATGATTCCTCACTTCCTCTGCTGAATCTGAAGATCAGAAAACATGCAATAGCCTCAGCAAGCTCATAGAGATACACAGGTCTTTACCTTGTAAACACCTAACTCCTCTCGGTTCCTTTCATACTTACCTAACACTGTTATAGTAATTGCTTAGGCATATTTAGGTTATACTCACTGCTAATATTCATAAATATTAGCTATAGAACATTACTTAGTCTTGTATTTAATGTCTTTCAGACTTTAGGTACAAATACTCCACAGTAGTTGCAGTAATAACAATTTAACTTGCATGCCAACTATAGAATACTGGTAACATCAGATTTTCCCAGGGAAGATTTACTTCTGTTTATCCACAGGGTTTGGTAATAAATACATGTATTTTGGGGCTCTAGATACATTAAACATACTGAATAGTCAAAGCTTGTAGAAGCTAATTTCCCTGTCATTGCTTTATAGTTAAATTGGTTACGCATGTCTCATTCAATTATGCAACTTGAAGAATATCAACAACATAGGTTCCTGATTTCAATAGTACATATGCTGCACATAGCACTTACAATGGATCAGCTTTTAGCATGAGACACTGAACTCATCAGGCTTTGAATTTTGGAGTCACAATTTCAAATGCAATACTATCTCTGTGTGTGTCATTAACGAATTTTCTTTTAATGCTTTCTGTATGTATACTATAATATGTAGTACAAATCAAAGTGAAGACTGGAAGGTAACTCACAACGAGTATCTGCAGTTAAGTATTTGCCCTATTAGATTCTTCACTGATATAAGCTTACTCAAGTAGTTATTCAATCAGTAAGAAAATGTGCACAATAGTCAAACAAAGTATTTGCTGTTTAATCCTGATGTAGAGAAAATACCAGGTATATTGTCAAGTCTCTTCAACTGGACTTCTTTAATGGTATTTGTTCTATGTGAAATGCACTCTGCTAGTACAGTAGTACAGAAGGAATAAGGATTCTTTGGAAGGGTTGAATTAATATCCATGTGAATTGACATACTATTATGATTTTAGCATTTTGTAATAGCAATAAAACACATATCAAATGGATTAAAAACTGGCTGACAGGTCTCAGCAAAATAGGCATCAACTGGGATTTCTAATTGAATGAATGTTCCCAATGTTCCCTTGAGTTCTGTATGAGATTTCATATTCTTTAGCAACTTCTCCAATGGTCTTGTAAACATATCCCTAAGTACAATATCTGCATGACATGAGTTTGGTAGGATGATATACAGTGATGGACAGTTAAACAGAAACCAGGAATGGTATAGGAAAGAACCACAAAGTTATTCAAAAAATTCCTTGCAGTGAAAAAAATCAAACTAAAATAGAGTTCCATGTTGATTTTATCAGGAGGAAAATGGGAAGAGGTGAGTTGTACACATAAGAGATTCACAGAAGAGAAATAACAAGAAAGGACTCTTTCATCTAGCAGGAGAACAAGGATTGTAAACTTAAGCAAGACAAACTGAAAGTAAAGTGCCTTTCTAAAAATAAAGATATTTATGAGTTGGAAAAAAACTTTCGAGGGATACACCAGATATGTTTTATGATCTCTTAAGGCCAAGAAGAAGATATGCTTTAGCCAAAAACAGATTTTTTTTTGTTATATAATAGTAACTGGAGATAATGTAAAGATATATAAACAGATAAATTTATCATATTCTGTGAGTATGAAAGTATGCAAATTCACCAGAGTCAACATTTCCTCATCTGACTGTGATATGTCTTGTTAAGAAAATGGCTTATTAAGAGCTATCTTCTAAGGAGGTAGATTATCCTGGTTTAATCTGACCTTAAGGAATATTATGAAATGAAAGGTTTATCAAACATTTAGAAAGTATAGTAAAGTCTAAAATACAACTTGTCTTTCAAAACTGCAAGTTGCTGAACAGAGAGAAGCCCTTATTTGGTACATACAAACCTGAGGTAAAATACAGTGAAGAAATTGAATTCATCTAAGTTTAGCAAATATTAATAGACTAAGCATGAAAATACTGCCGTTGTATATGCTCTGAACTCCACATGTGCACCAGTGCTATTTTTAAAATAACTAGGACCATAATATATCTTCAGGTACTTTCTACTCCTATCAAATAACAATTAGTAACTGCTAGCAGACTCCCCTCTTCCATTTTGTAGCTTATTATATCTTCCAGAAACTTGCTAGGCCAGTTTCATTAGTGAAAACAGAGAGCAAATCCATTCAAAGCAATGTGTCTAAAAGCAGAATATGTCTGTTTGCTTTTGCATGGTTAGATCAAAAAGCTCCATTGCTCTTCTACAGCTAAATAGCATTTTACAATGAGCTCTGAAATTTTTGGAGAAGTCAGATTATAATGTTGTTTTAACATCAGACACACCATTGTTTAGATGCAGGATCACTGCAATGTCCGGTTTCCAAAAACTTTAGTTTTTCTTTTGATATTAAAAAGACCACTGAAGTAGTCCACAAAGAGCTCAGGCCTCAGGAAAGAAGTCTGAAAAACAAACACTATTAAAGATTGGTAAGACACAATTATGTGGCTGACAATTACATGTGATAACAATTAAAATTATCTGATTCCAACCACAAGGCATCTTAATACAGCAGATCTCCAAGCATGATAGGTTTTGATTGATGTTGTCAGCAGCCTTTTGAATGTTACAGATACCTTCAATGCTGCGGAAATCAGTGGAGATTACTGATCTCTTCCTAAACTGAAGTTATTTGCTTGTACCTAAATACCCTAGTTCTAACTGCTCAGTAACGTGAAATTCTTTTTTTACTAGATGATTAGATACTCGTATACATGGTGTCCAGCTGCTTACTTCCAGCTGTAAATAACTTATCTAATATATGCATTGGTGGTTTTAACAAAAACCCTAGATGTTTTCTGAGAGGTCTTTCAGTTACCTGCCAGTACATTTCTGGGAACACACATCTGATCACAAGCCAGATGAAGCACTCCAAACAGTTGCTGAAGTCCATGTGTTGGTTGGCATAGGGGAACTAACCAGGGAGAATGAGGAGCTGCCAAGGAGCTGCCACTGAGCAGCATGAGGTTACTTTGCTGCCAGCTTTAAGTCGCATTAAAAAAATAAGGATGAATTAGTGATTGCTAAACCAACAAATCATTCTCCTATTGGAGGAACCCCGTAGGACATTCTGACTCCAGTGGTGATATACCCAGTAGGAAAACACATTGTCACATTGCCTAGAATGGGCATACAGAAAGCAGAGGTGATTGGAGCAGGAATTTGGAGTATTTTCATGGTGCCAGTCTCCACAGATGTTCTTGGCTTAGCCTCCTGCTCCTCATTCTCCTCTAGACCAGCATGAGGACACAGCCCAAAAGCTACTCCTCAGATCTGTGATGCAAGTTTCATTGTTTCCTTCTGTATACTGTTAAGTAGGAAGTGAAATATAATGTCTTAAAAACAAATTGAGAAATAATACTATACATTTGTTAGAGGGACAGTTTTTGCTACCATTGTTGTTTAAAACAAAAAAAAACAAAAAAAAAAAANCAAAAAAAACTTTTTCTACTTTGGCATCTAAATCAGGATTTCAACATCACAGCTGGAAAAGCATTTGTCTTTTCTAACCAGGGCTGCCACAAGCACAGCTCTCCCACTGTGGGTTGTGGAATCAACAGCTTATTGAGAATGAAAGCTGAGTTAAGATATTGCAACAATTTAGATGGTGTAGTTGAAGGTGAGCAAAAAACCTTATGCATTATTCACATTAGTTTCAAAGATTGGTATCCAGCCACAATACAAGATCCTGCCAATATATTATAACTATAAGGGGGTTTTAACCTATGCATTGTAATTTCCTCATTCTTTATAACAGATCACACTGAGGATGAAAAAACATACGAAGCAACAAAACTCATAAACAGACAATACAATTCAGCAGTTATTCTTGACACCTCAGTCATGAACATGTTTCTGTCCTGAGTTATCAGTTCCATAGTGTATGCCACAGTTTTCCCTAAATGGCCTTTCCAGTAAGTTATAGTCATTTGACTGCACAATGCACATCACCTTACTTGGAAGGAAATATATTTGGTTTCAAATAATAAGAAGAGAAGAATTATCTAGATAGTCCACATTAAATTGGAATCACATATTGTTCTCTGCAAGAAAAATTGCATTTGTTGTAGTTATGCACCAAAACTGTTAGCACCACAGGAGAGCAGGCTCCCCAGAAGAACAGCAATGCACCACATTGGAGAAGTACACCACATGGATGAAAACTCCATATCCATACAGCTCTAAACTTTCAGCACTAATCAGACAACCACATTCCTTGTCCTGAACTGCAGAGACATCTCAAAACAATCAAGTCACATGATACTTAGACTTTAAGGAGATAAGATCTCAATGTTGTGCAAGAATACATCAGAAAAAATGACCAAGTCATAAAAAGAGCCATTGATAGAGTGACCACTATAAAAAAGTCACATTATTCAAAAACCTATGTAGCCATGCATCTCTAAAGATGTAGCCCTAGTCATATTCTCTGAAGAACCAAGTGAGTAGAATAACAGAGCTAGTTTATATATGTGTTTTCCCTGATGTTCAACACTATACACTCAGAAGATACTTCACAAGTACATTTGTGCAGCTGAAGCATGAGCAGAGGTGATTTGCATAGGAGCAGGGCTTCTCATTTTCTTCATGCAGAGCCTAACACAAAGGGACTTTGATCTTTAGGGGGATCTCTATCACAGTGCAAAATAATGATGATGATAATACAACAATAATAATAGGTACAGATAGCAATGCTGAACCTTGAACATGTATCCATTATAAACACATAAATATTCAGTTGTCTACTATAAGAGCACAGGTCATAGACTCTTTAGCTTCATTTCCCTCCTATACATCCAAAAGTAGTCAGAGAAAAATATGGAAATATATTTATTAGTAGGTAAATATTGTCTTTTTTAATTAGTGTAGCAGAAATTTTGGAAATCAGGTTGCTAATATATACCTGAAAATAATACACTATTAGAACCCAACAGAATATTTCAGATGTGGAATAATCTACTTAAATAGCCAGAAGAGCAGACAGTTTCTTTCAAAATGGTACAGAACAGGTTGTGAAAGATCTAAATTACCTGCAGGGTTTTGAAAAAGCTAGTGTCTGTCTACAAGTCAACTGGGAACCTCAAGTTATTATTCTATTGATGCTAGATACGACTTTTTGGGTTTGTATGTGGTTTTTATTTGTGGGAGGGTTTTTTTCTTTTTGCTTTGTTTAATTTTGTTCTAGGAAGTTTGTTTGGTTTGTTTGTTCTTTGTTTGAGTTGGGTGTTTTTCAGAACAAAGGATAAATAACCAATCTATGGCCTCCAGGCCAGCTTCCTAATGTCAGAATACCTTATCCAACCAATAGCCACATTTTGCTGTCTGGTCCTTCACTAAGACCTTCAATCACAGGCAAAAGATGAGTTGCAAGTTGCTAAATTGACAAAAATGTAGCCAGAAGCTTAGTCTTAGCATTGCTTTCACCCAAGGCCCTGTAGCCTCTACACCAGGAATTGCATCTGTCCTAACTCAGGCATGTCCCCACCCCATTATGAATGGGCAATGTAAGAGATCCTATGATAAAAGTGTCACTGAATTTCAACCTTGATACAGGCACTACCTCAAACTCCCCATCCATTGCCAAAATACACATTTGAAGTTGTGTGGAGTGCCTTGTATCACAATGGTTCATCCACAATGTCCGTATTTGTGATGCATAACACTCCAAGGACAGAGGGGCTAAAAAAGGCCTAGACAGTAAAACACTCAGAAGGTCATAAACAGTGAGATTTTCTGCAGACCTGATAGCAGAAGACTAGGCAGATTGAATGTGGAGAAGATAGTGGTCTGGTGAAAGAATTCAAGGATGCTGAATAATACCAGTGGAGCCGCATGGAAGAAGCCAAATGTTTCTTTTATTTTCTAATCAAAAGGAATCAGCTGAACTTCAAACTCACTGAAAAGTGATGATCTAGTCGTTCGAAGAGGGATTGAAAACAGGGAGGTGGGGCTGCTTGCATAGCTTTGCTTGGCATGGTTTCACTGTTCACAAAAATCAGTGGAAAAAAAAATATTCTGAAACTCTTTCTGGGCATTTATTAATTATTTTTGTCCCTTGGATTACAACACACATAAACACCAGCAACTCTTTTGGCTGTGTCAGTCTGGAGCCCTTTTCAGGCTTTCCATGTGGAGTTCCTATGAAGCTGTCCCACTTGATGCATATTGAAAGCTTCTCCCCTTGGAAACGGATTTGGGCTGGTGCTTTGAAGGGACATTTGAAACCTGCCCATGCTGCCTTGCTTTTTTCTCTGTTCTTGTTGTCAGGCTCACCATGCTGAATCATATCTGCATCTAGATCATAATTATTTTTCTGAAATGTCAGCAGCTGTTCTTTTCACCCCCATATGGTGCCAGATTTAGGATGAGGTTTCCCTAATGCATAAACTACAATTGTGGGGTTTGACAACCAAGGTATCAGAGAGATGTTATTTTCTTGTAAAAACCCCTGCATTTCCACTGTTGTAATGAAGAGGTGGGTCATAATGACCCATATGTTTCTTTGTATTTCTCCCCAAAGAAAGTCTATTACATAAGTGAATCCTTGTCAGCATGGCTTTGGCCATCAGATGTTGTTTGACAAGGGAAACCGAAAAGCTTTAGCAGCTAATAGCTTCCTAACTGTAAGGTCCTTATTTGCCTAATTCCAGATACGTTTTTTGATAGACAAAAACCTATCTTTAACCTCTATTCTCTTCATTTAAATGTAATTTCATTGCAATCCTCAGATAGTTTTCTTCCTTTTTGCTGCTTAAAGTTACAAGCTCTCTTTTAAAGTCAACTAAGAAATCCTGAGGTATCTGAGAAATAAAAAAATAGAACAAACCAACAAAAACCCTAGCAGAAGTTGAAAAAAAGTCATGAAAACCAAAGCTCTATGTCTACTTTCATTTATAGATGTACATCAAAAGTATTTCCACTATCTATTATCTGTGGAGATAGAAGATAACAGGGTCAGTGAGAGGGGAATCTAGTCCCAGCACCAGTATTTTAATGCCAAATAAAGCAATACAGAGATAAATGAAAGATAAACAAGTAGAAAATCCTATAAGGGGTAACATGGGGTGAACATGATGTACTATTGTTGAAGATTGGGAGAAAACACATTGAAGCTGGTAGAAGTAACTATCACCCTTCATCTGAGAGAACAGAGCCAAGTAGTTCTTCGATGAGGTAATACAGGTTTCTGAGACAAGGCAAACGTACACCCTAAATCTTGAATAATGTAGGCAGAAGGTACTGATGGTTATTGCTTTGGGTAAGGGTGTGTTTGTGTGTATGCATATACAAGAAAACAAGATAACTGAAACAAAAAGAGAAATAAGCTCTAAACACAGCAGCTAAACGGAAGCAGTCTAGGTATAAATGCCTAAAGGGAGAACTTATGGAGGGTATTGAACACAAAAAAAAAAAAAAATGCTGTAAGCAAAGATATTGTCTTTGGTGGTTTGATTGCACCTTCAGGCAGAGAAAGGAGAGTTGACATGTTCTTCTCAAATAGGTGGAACTGAAACCAAGAAAGGGCCTCACTCCATAGTTTAGCTTCATAACCAGAACAATCTGGATGTGTGGCCATCTGAGTCAAAAGAAGGAATATTACATATAACAAATCCGACTAAAGGAAAGACTACAGACAAACCTCTTCTATCCTGAGAAATCTAAGGATGTTGTAATGAATCCAATCTTCTTCTAATGAATAAAATTAATTACATTGTAATGACTCAAAAGCCACATGCACAGAAAGTATTGCAAATTCAAAATGCTTTAGCAGATAGAAACACAGACACTATTTTTAACCAAAAGAAACTCCATTGAATCTTAAACCAGCCTTCAAAAACTAGCCTGAGAAGACACTATTGTTCTGCAAGACAAGACTTTCAGGTTCAATGAGACAAAAGTGGAAGGTGAGATCCAGAGCAATATTCTTCTGGAAGTACAAAGTCCCTCCAGGGTAGGCCTCATCTTCAAAGCTGGCTTACACAGCTAAGTCCTAATTAGGTGCTTAAGGTCCCATTCCCTCTTTACCCTGAAATAAGCAGTGAGACCAGATGTTATGTACCAAATGGTACATAAAATGACAGAGATGGGTCTACCTATTTTGCTGATTTCAACCCTGCCTGTATAAGCCTTTCTGATGAAACAATCAGATGAGATGAAAATCAGTTGGAAAGATGAGCACAGAAAGGACCTCGGCAGTAGCCCAAAGTGTACCTGCTCTACCCTTCCCATGGCGCCAAGCAGCACACATCATCCTCCTGGGGAGTAATTAATTTGGATCTCTAGTGCTAAAACCATACTGCACTTCCACAGCTGTAACTGAAAACAAAATAGGTCTGACTGGAAGCTATTCTAATCCTTCATGAAAAGAAGAAAATCTGTAGGATGACAAACATCCACAGTTGTTATTTTATACACATCTTTACTTTCCATGTTGCTGTTCTCTGGGCATTGTTTTATCCATTTGGATGACACTCATCTCCTTAGATTTAGGTATCTAAGAAATTGGTATCTAGGATAACTCAGTTGTCTATGCCTCCTTTATAATTATGGAGGTAGATGCTCAGTCTCAGAAACATGTCACCATACTCTAATAGAGTAATCATAGTTAGATATTTATGAAAAATAGCACAGCCTGTCTTTCTCCATTGACTGAAGTGGGAGCCTAGACGCCTAGTCACTATGGATACGCTACTTTGGGACAGTAGCAGACAAGTTACACAATCACTAGTTCTTGTGTACTGCACCATGATACACCACCAAATTTTTCTCTGGGACATCTGTGGTTACTTATGTAACTTTTCTTGTGTGTGTCAAAAAGACACCGTCAGATGTAGTGAGCTTATAAGAAAAGATCAGTCAAGTACTCTGAGAGAAAAGAGCCACCAGTAGACTGCTTGGATGGGTGTCTCACCTGATGAACAAACTTCACATGGCTTCTTTCCATGAAAGAGCGCTCCTTGTTATTCAGTATTCCTCCACCATACAAAGTTGTGTGTGGTAGGAAAAAGCAAGAGCACCTTTGCTGTCTCAAAAAGGTGTGGCTTGTTTAGGTTAGACTTGAGTGCTACAGTTGTCTGAATGAGGACCAGTAAGAAATTAAAGCATTTTGATCTGTCGGCCATTCTGTAAGGAGTAATAAGCAGTTGTTTTATTGTTCCTCCAGCGTAATGTACAAGGATGACTTGTAATGAGGTAGAATCCAGGATAAATAGCTCTTGCTATAGTACTTTGCCTTCAGATATCTTAAGAGGTAATCTGCGGTGGGTATGCTTGCTGTAAATCAGAGGCTATGTCTTTGCATTTAGAAGTCACTATTATTATGTTAAAGGGTGTATCCTTTCATAGTTCAAGTATGGCATTTGGAAAGAAGTAATTTCACCTCAGAGTGGAAGCTTCCCTGGGGCACAAATCTTCAACACTGAAATTTTCTATGTGTACTTTGACAAACGCATGCCCAGTGGGCATGCACCAAATTATGCCTTTGAAGCCATGGAAGCCTTTCTGTGGGAACCTAGAACTTTGAAGAATTTCTCAAGGGAGAGGAAGCAAAGCCAGCTGGACTCATTTTCTATAGACAAAAATTTAATTGCTAGCTAGCAGCTACTACATTAGAAAAGAAATCATTTAAGAGACCTGGAACACACTGGTGTGAACCCTTGTTAGAGGAATTGGGTGACAGCCTGACTGTGACCCATCCAGATCCATCTCTTTGCACATTCTTTTTAACTTCAGTATTTACTGTCATGGTAAAATGTGATCATAATTATAAGAACCAACACATCGTCGTCATTACTCAGCACCTAAGAACAAACTGTAAATACTCTGCTTTTGAGTGCAAACCAGCTGAGCAAAGAACAATTTCTCTAGAGCTAATACATATGAATTCAGCAGACTTACAGACATGAAATTAACTCATTACAGTAAAATTTAGGTACAGCCTCTTCTACAAGAAGTGGTTTATTCTCACAACCCAGTGGCTGGACTTAATCTTCCTCGTTCTCTGAGACACACCCTTGCAGTCCCTGAGGGGCAGTCTCCTCTTTGTGATAACAGATACCTGTCCTGCTCCATGATCTCTTTTTTTACTTCATTATTCTTCAGTGCTCTGAAGTATGTAATATTTAATTCACATAAACACACGTATTATTTTACCTAATCACCACATGAGATACAAAAACTGCTCTAAAACAGTGTTTTAAGAGTAGGAATTATGTGTGTGCGTGGTGTGAAATGGTAACTCACTGTTAAGATAATGTTTCTCTATCAGGACTTCAGATAACAATTAAAAATCTTACTGAGGGAAATTGCCTCGTGGAAGAAGGCCCAGGATATAACCTTACCACTACTCTAAGGTTAGACCTAATTGGCAGACAACAAAGCTTACAAATTCAGAGGTTGTTTGGTGCTATCTGCTTTTCTCCACTGACATGTGAGTCCTCTCCCTCTGTTACTCTTGTGCCTTATTTTCACTTGTATGTAGACCTCCAATAAGATCAGTCCATCATTGTGTTGGACTCTGTGCCAACATAGAGTGAAAGCATTTCCACTACACAGTTTATTATCTTGACAGAAAAAAAAGAAGGAGATAAAGGTTTCTCTTTTACATGGAGAACAAATACTCTAATCCACAGATGCATTTAGATGTTTGGGTGATTTGGTTCTAATAAGTCAGGCTCACAATGACATTAAAATATCTTCAAGCACCAGTTGAATGGCTCTCTCCATGCACATCCTCTTACTCCAGAGTAAGGGTGAAGTAACCAGATTTGTTTCACTACAATTAAAATCAGTATTGCCACCATATGCCTAACACTGCTACCAAAATACCTATTCCTGTGGTGACCTGCATGAGGGAACTGATGAAGATTTAAAGCAATCCAGAAAAAAAAAAATCAGTACAAAACAAAAACCTCACATATTTTAAACTAGATTAGTTGCCTTCTCAGAGATACAATTCCATGGCAGCAGAGTCTGTTGCATTGGCTTAATTTGCTCGTGTAACTGTAGTTTGGGTCACATCAGCCTATTTGCCCTGGGTAAGAGTGCACACAAGGACAGTCACTGCTGTTCAACTGAGACACAATAGCTTGTTAAATTGTCATAAACTGATCATAAGTCTGAGTCCCAAATGGCTTACCCGAGGTCACCCAGCAGTTTGAGACACACCCAGAAACAGAACAACATCTCCGGAGTCCAGCCTAGTATCAAATACAATGGCACTTTTCGTCTCTAATTGCAACCAATTGTCACTGTCTTCTGGTGGGTGTAACCAGGAGAAAACGGACATGGAAATTAACTGGGACTGTCCAGTGAGCCATTCCAGTTTCGGCGAGGCATGTTGTCAAGGCTTCATCAGGAGAACTCCATGGTTTCACCAGGTTTTGCTTCTCCGTAGGCAACAAGTGATTAGATACTGTTGAGCAAGGCAGAGAAAAGTTCCTGTGATACATGCAGGTGTTACTGCCAGACAACATGTTTCAGGAAGAGTGGGCATCAGCTGCAGAAATAAAAAGTACTTGTGATCCTACAGAAGCTTGTTCAATTCAGTGCCTTTCTTTCTTATGCACCAGAGCACTGGAGTGCTACATTTAGTGCTATGCAGTGCATAATTTATTAGCACTGTATCAATCTAAGGAACAACTAACATGGGAGATGTAAAAATGAAATACTGGCGCAGAGGGGTCTAGCATCGGAGGAACACTGCTTTCCACAAGGCATGTAAACCCTAATTAATATACAAAGACTCTATTCTTTTCCTGTGTTTAACTCCTCCCCTCTTGCTTCTTTTCCCTTTAACCATACTCCTTTCCACCCTCCAGTTTACAGTAGCATATACAGGCCTGACAAAAGCTCACACAAATAAATGGCAACACATTCGTTGACTTCAATGGGCTTTGTAATAAGCAAAGGCAGAAGAAAATAGGTGATTATTTTTCCCTTTCCAAATAGCAAGTTCCCTTCCCCCTTCCCAGTGAAACAATCCACATAGTAGTCAGAAGTGTTTTATATGTGCAGTGCAATAGCATAATTAATCCAACCCACTAAATGACTAGCAGCAGTTGGTCTCTCTAATGCTTGGAAAATTATTTTAAATAGCTTTCATATACACAAAATAGGATTTTTTTAGATTGTAAATACCTAGAGTCAGACATCAACAGTTGTAAGCACCATATCTGCACTGACTTCAGAAAGGATAGTCAGTTCACACACATAGAAGAACTGGCCCGAAACAGCACTTGCTAAACAGTCAAAATCATTTTATTATCCATGAACTGTTCTCTCAAAGCCATAAATGTAGGGTCAACCCCACTGTTGCCCTTCAGCCAATTATCTAGGCATGATCCTGATTAATGACTCAGCTGGCTCTTCTTTGAATTCAAGCAGACGAATCTTCATCTATCTTCCCTACTCTACAACCATATACAAAAAAATCCTCCACCTCTTCCTCTTGATTCATTGAACTCAGGACTTTACTCATAAGAGCAGAAATCTCAGGTGTATTTAAGAAGTTATTTTATTTTCCCTCATCACTACCTGCAAGTTTGTGTGCTTAACAAAGGGCTATGGTATCGGGCAGGGGGGAGGAGAGGGAATCCACTGCTGGTTTAGTGTTCTAGCATGCTCTGAATATCTAATATTTGAAAAACTGCAAATTTGTTTGGCAACACTTGGACAAAAATGATCCAACCATATTAAAGTTTAGGTCATATGCAAATGCTCTTATTCAAAATGGTGTACAGAATACTATCTTTTTAATCCTACCACTAAAATATGATTTGTGGCTGTTCTTCAGAATGTCTGCTTGATTAAACATCCTTGGAAAAAATGCATGGAATTGTAATAAAGAATCGTAAAAACGTTTCTTTTAATCAGTAATTAAGTAGCAATTAAGCATAATTATTACAATTTGTATCTAATTTATAGTATCAGTAGAATGAACAGATGTAATTTATCCTCCACTACCCAACAGTACTTGGCTTAAGCAAAGCCAGCTCATACCTCCCTTCACATTTGCAACACAAAAAGGACGCTGTGGATGGTGAGCAAATGTGTCTTCCCCAAGGGGTGGGAACACGCAGATGTGGGGTAGGAATTGCTCAGTCATCTGGAAGCCTGCGAAAGTACCTGTAGAGACAACATAAGGGCTTCCTACTGTCTTCAGCAGATGAATCTTCCCTTTAAGTCAAATGATAAAAACCTACTGCTTTTTAACCTCATGAGGAGCCCACTTTTGTGTAGCTGGTACAGTAACTCTGTTCAGTGTTCCAACCAACCGTTGCAAAACATAACCATAGGTTTTTTTAATTGCATATTATTAGAATTGATCAAGTTATTTTCATGTAGTGGTTGGGGGCAGTTCTTCACTAACAGCCTAGAAAAAAATACGTAGTTTACTGATAGGAGAAAAATGTTTTCACTATGAACTTTTGATTAATTTTCCTTAACTCTGTAATTTTTAAATACTTAAGAAACATGTATGTGATCTTGGACTGCCTGGAAGCAGCCAATCAGACTACTTTCTACTATGGATGCTTTCAAATAAAACTGTAAAGAAATTTTCTTTGTTGTCTGACTTTGCTTAAGGTTCACCTAAGACATACATGACTTCAGGGTAAAAAAATCATTCTTTACATGCAGCTGATTACCACAGAGCTGTATCTGGAAAATTATATGGTGGTGGGCCATAAAAGCACCTTAGCAAGCTCTCTGGAATCACTCAACACAGAACAGGTAGTGTCACAGCCTAGAAGCACTGCCATTTTTGTAGCAGAAGCAAATTCATACAACAGGCCTCCTGCAAAAGATGACCTTCTGAATCTGCTTCAAGAAGAAGTAAAAATTATATGTTTGATGGATCTGGAAGGTTCTTCAAGCTCAGAAGTCTGCATGCATGTACCCTGCCCTTACTCTGATAGCATAACTGTCTGAGAGTTGATCCCCTAAGCACTTCTGCTGCTTGGAGAAGAAGATGCCCCTGGGAAACTACAAAGATGCCCAGAAGGAGTTGGAATAAACAAGTATACTAGTACTGAATCTAAGTATCCTTAATCCAGAATTATTTGGAACTTGAAAATGCAAAAGATCTTGTTGAGAAATTAAAATCTAACTTGCTTAAACCAGAATTACTTTGGAGAACTGAGGAGGTCTTTGATTTTCTCAGTAGCAGAAGCCTCATAGTTTGTGGATCTGTAAACCAAAGATTTCAGGGATTCCTAAGCTCTTAAGGAGCAATGTCAATCTGTTAAAAAGATTCTCATACAACAAAAACTTTATGGTTTTAAACTGAAATTAGTAATTTACTGACAGTTACCATCAAGACCTACTCCTTTGAAAGTGACAATAAGGAGACATGCATATTCAAATGTTTATCTCTTTAATGTTCCAACACTAATCTCTTAAATGAGGTTAATCAGAAAAGAGGCATTCTAATTCTCTTGTGGGGAAGAGGAGGCGCCAGAGTCCAGGTGATAACTGGGATGTGAGTTAAAGCCATTCTCATGAGACTTTGGTTGTGTTTGAACCCAAATTGGAGGGGGTTTTTGGGTACTGTGTCTGCCAAAATTCAAAGAGAAGACACACTTCTGCTCTCAGAGAACAAAACCAAACTATGAACAACCTTAGTTTAAAACAACAACAACAGAAACAGAACAAACAAACTAAAACAAACAAACCAAAAACCCAAACAAAAATTCCAAACAAACAAACAAAAAAACCAGCCAAACAAAAAACCTAACAACTTTATAAAAATATCAAGCTTGCTGATTTTGCTTTGGTTTACATAAAGATTTTTTTTTCTCACACATGTGTACCTTGAAGCTAAAAGAAAAATAAGATTCTGAAGTTAGTCACTCAAAAGGCAGAAAGTGCCAGACATGAGCTTACATATGCAACCCAAATTCAGTTCCTTATGTGGACTCATGATTAGACATGCTTTAATCACATGGCCACATGTATTTTTCCACAAGACAAAGACAGTGTGAGGTTGACGACTTAGAGGAGCAAAACGTAATATTATGCACTGTGTTGGACAGTCACGACAAAAAAACAGAATTACCAGGTCTGCATGGCAAGAAATGGCTTGAGACGACCCGTTCTGCCCTGAAAGGTGAAGATGAGAGGCTGTGAAATGCCCTGCTGCCGTGTCAACAGGTTCCTCCCCTCCACCGTGCCAGTAACCTCCTGCACAGACATGTGAGGAGAAATGATGCTAGGGAGGTAGCAGGCTGGCCTGCAGCAGCGTGGCATGCTACACAGCACCAGAGAAATCGCTGACAAACAGGGGCAGACTGCAGTCAAGGTTGTTCCCTAGCCTATGACCCATTTTGTTTTCTGTGACAATCTGGTTCACATTACAAGTTCAGCACTAAGTACAGTACTGACAACATTGTGATGAGTTTTGATGGGGGTTTGGTGTTTTTAGTTTTTTGGTTTGTTGGGAAGTGGGTTTTGGTGGTTCTGGCATTTGCTGGCAATTCCATGATTTTTGTCACCTCTTCTCTAAATATTTCTTTGTTCAGCCTTGTGCCTTTGAAACTCTGTATCCAAGTCTAGTTACCTTTGCTTTTCTAGGCCTGAACTTTTCCTAAACAAAGGACCTCCAAATAATTGTTGCAACTAATCATCTGCTGCCTGAAAATGCGCTGGCACTGTCTGAACCGCAGTGGGTATTGCAGATACTTGTGTTGATTTCCAGAAACACTTCAATGTGCAAGCATTGACTTCCTCGAGCCCAAGTCAAGTCCCCACATTAAGGATGGGTGGAGGGCGGGCTAGGGAGGCGGGAGAGCCCAGACAGAGGCTCTCATCTCCCACATAATAGCAGGAGACTGGACCGCAGTGGTTTTAATCTCATTCCTCGAATTTAACCCTTTTTACTGCAGCGAGGCGCCTGGCAAGGGGAGTCCGGCCTCCGCCGAGGGAACTCCACTGCAAAGCGCTGGTTTCGCTGACGGGGCGACCCGGTTTCTGCCAGAATCACCCGCCAAGCATCACGGTGGGACTCGTGGCATTGCCCGCCGTTCGCACCAGCACGACAGGACNAGCCCGGCCGCCGCCGTGGGCGCGGGAGGCGGCACTTGTCCCGGCGCGGCGCGTTCCCGCCGCCCGCCCGGCGCCAGCCCCGCGGGGCCCGGGAATCCCCCCAGGTGCGCTGCTCCCGGAGGCGCCGCGGCCGCTCCCACCCGCTCCCCGGCAACTCGGCGGGATCCCGGCGGGGGACGCTAGGAAGGGAAGCCGCGGAACTCTCTAAGGCCGCTCGCTGCTTCCTCTCTGGGGAGCAGCGCCTCGGGGATCCACGCTGCCCTGGCCCTTGGGAGCGGGCTTGGGCAGGGAGCGGACCGGCGGATCCAGCCGAGGAGTACCGCCTCACCCGAGTGTCCCGCAGACAGGTCGCAGGCACGAAAGGCTTGGGGCTCCCGGCCCTAGAGTTGCGTGGCCGGTGGGTGGAAGAGTTGGGCACAGCTGGACCCTCGGATCCCCGTGTTTAGCCTAATCTAATAGCAGCAGTGATTAGAGTTTATTATTATTTGTGCACTGATCTTTTCAACTGAAGGAAGATTTAAAAATCAATAGTAAAGTTGCATGCTTGGACGTATATGGAACAGCTGTTGGCCAAGGCCAATAAATCAATCTTCCTTTTTCTTTTTCTATCCTGTTTGTTTCTCTGCCGCCCCTAGAAATTTCTTCCTTGCAGAAGGGAACTCACATCTAACAAGATACCACTTTGAAATACATCATACTTGAATCCAATGTGATAATTATAGATTAATAGGAGGTGAAAATCTGTTGAAATGACATAGTGAAAAAAATCCAAGCTCATCAAATATAGTATGACATCAATAATACTATGGTCACTTAAAATCCTGTGTTTGAGAGAACGCTGCATTGTCTTCTCAACCCCATGACTCGCTGGCACCAGCTTCTAGTCAGAGAAGTTCGAATTCAAATTAAATTATTTTGTGGTAAGCAGGCTCTCAGACCTCTGAGAGCTTTTACAGCCCTAGTCAAGGTATGGCAAATATTTCCAAGCTGACACAGCAGCAGCCTACAGGCAGAAAAGTAGATTAAATGTAAGTGTTTAACAGGCTTCACACGTTTCATGTATTTGGATTTGAACTGAGGAACTGAGCTGCGCCTTGAATCACCAGCAAAGGAAGAGCATAATTACTTGTCATTATATTCATTCTGATTTATAAATAATGTTTTTGGCTTTATTTTATTCAATGTTTAATTTAAAAATAATGATTAAATATTAGCCCTTGGGCTATGTGCTGGATTATAGCCAGCTACGTTATTACTTCTCCTTGGGACTCCGGAAATGTCTAAATGGACTGGGAGGGAAAATGAAGATTTCCCACACAATTAGTTATGATGGAAGGACAGTGCTATGACAAGCATAGATTTTAATTGTTCTAAACCGACAAGGTATTTCTCCAGAAGCAACACATAAATGTTGGGAGAAATCACATTTGCTCTAAGGTGATGGTGCACGTCCTCTATATCCACGCAGAGGAACATGCAGCACTGCGTTCCTGGGTCTGGCTGTATACAAACATGCACGTAAGGAAATCGTGGGTCCCTGCACATGTGCACACACCCGTAAATTTCTCTAACATGTTTATATGTTGCGTGGCTCGAACAGCAGCTGGCTCGAACAGCAGCAAAATAAGAGTTCCCTGATTTAGAGCACTTTCCAGGTGCTGCAAACACTGATGAACTAAAATCTTTACGTAGAAAAAGAATAGTTCTCTCACACATACACATGTACACCCCTCGGGGGAAAAAAAGGAGAAAGGAAGAAAAAGAGAAAGAAAGGATAGGAAAGGGGAATTCGATTTATTCTCATTTGTTTATCTCTAGATTTTCCCCCCTTTCTGCAAATTCATTTGAATAGCTTTCAAGCTGCAAAATGGAAATGTGGCTCCTGCCCTCTATTTCAGCAGCAGCGTCCTGGCAACAGAGCAATTTTCTATCATCAAGGATAAATGGCATCGAACAGAACATTCTGATAAAAAAGAAAAAAAAAAAAAAAAAGCTTTAGCCCAAGAAGCCCATGATTGCTGCCCTTCCTGTCTATCATCCCTTTACAAAATCCTCTCCTCCAAACCTGAGCTGCATGCTGTCAGAGCTAATAATGTCTTCTAAAGAAAAGGGGAAGAAACAGCATTCATGCACAATGTTCCCATTTATTACATAGAGTGCTTATTTAAAAATTGCAAATATCTTTGTTTGGTTCAGTGCAAATTAAAACCAAGACGTAGGAAGTTACACGATGCAACAATTATTCATGTCACAGCAGAGCATCAAACTCTCATATCTAGCTTTTCTATTGGTTAATGTGTGCGTGAGTGTGTGTGCGTGTGCATGCGTTGTGTGTATGTGTGCAATGCAGGGAATATCCCTTGTTGTGAAAATAAAAATCACTTCAGGTAAGTCTGTGTTTTGTTGTTTTAGAGCATGGGGGGTGGGAGAGGGTGTAAGTCATTACTGATATGAAGTGGGCAGAGGCTGCGCTTGTGCTGTCTTTGCAGTTCCATGGAGACGTTCAGCAGCAGGACCCGTACGAAGCCCGTCAGGAAGGCTCTCTAGGAGCGGGGCACTTCGCTGAGGTAGCGGGCTCTCCCGATCCGTCCGTGCCGAAACCGCCGCTCAGCCCCCGCTCCTCGACCCCCTCCAGTCCCCGCAAACGCGGTCCCCAGTGCTGGTGCGTTCCCGCTGGGTGTCAGCGCCGGGAGCTGCCTCTGCCTGGCTATGAAAGGACTCTCGATAATAAACACAGCTTCAGAAACAGTTCATCCGAGTGGAACGTCGGCATTCAGAGATTATTCTGAGGAATACGGGGCGGGGCGGGGAGCGGGGGGGAAGGGGCGGGTGCTGGAGGGATGTTTCTCCTGTGGTCAGAACCCCTCGCCGGCCCTGCCCGGGGGCGGCAAGGCAGGAACAGAGGTGCCCCAGGCCGGGACGAGGCAGGGCACAGCAGA
>VXAU01003853.1:294256-304910 GCA_013399695.1 Formicarius rufipectus | reverse complement strand
AAAAAAAAAAGAGAGAGAGAACTGGTTGAAAACTGAAAATGTACTGTAAGATTAGAACATTACCACGAAGCAAAACCTGCATGCTTTCTCAAAATGCAATGGGCTGCGTCTCAGAAGAAACCACCGTCTCTCACGCGAAGAGCCCCCTCATCCGCACAGACCCGCACGCAGTCCGACAGGCTCTCGGATAAGAGCAGGAAAGACAGACTGAAGGATTCGCGGCCAGACCCGCCGCCGGGGGCTGGGCTGGGGAAGGAAGATTCAGTGCTGCCCCGCGGCAGCCTCACCCACTGAGCGAGAAGGACCTTTCCCCGAGCAACCTTTCTGTATATATTGTTGAATTTTAGTTGTACATATACTTTGTATGTTTTTGTCTTCTTTCATATATAGAGTAAAAGCCACAAAACGCCCACTTGGCTCATACTTCTCTACACTGTAGCGGATTCCCACCTCCCCTGAGCTGCCCCCCTAGTTCAGCCCGGCCGGCGGGACCCTGTGCCCCGCTGGCCTGTGCGCACAGACATCCCTACCAAAGCATATATCTGCTAGCAAAGAAAGAAAATAAGAAGTGGGGGAGGGGTGGCTGGTGGTTTGGTTGGCTTTAAGGCTACAACTTAAAGACAGGAGATACCGAGTCCACAAAGATATGCCTAGAAGAAATTCCTAATCATCCGGCCATTTCTGCTGCGATTTCACTGCTCCGCTGTTGAGCAGAGCTGAGCTTTCTCGCCGAGGCAAAGATTAGAGCCCTGTCTTTCTTCCCGAAGGTTTGATGCTCCAAATTATTAAGAAAGGAGGCGCCCTCCTTTGTTTTTAAAGAGCAAACAATGCAAGCCGAGGAATGTTTTACAAAGCCCTGAGAGGTGCCCAGGCACACAACACGCTGTCCAGCCAGCTCCAGCCGCACCAACTTGTGGAAAGCACAGCAACTACTGACAATGAAAAACCCTTTCCTCATCCAAGCTGGGTGCCCCATACTGCGAGAATTAATGGCTAGAGACCTGGGCATCCTTCAAATTATGAACCTTGAAACCACTGAGCCATTTATCAGAAGTCAATAGAGATCCTCAGAGTGCTCATATAATGACAGCTACATACAGTCGTGCAAAAGGACAGTCACTATAATTAGACACAAAGCAAAGACTACTTACCAATATACCAGTTTTTTGGGGGGTGTTTTTTTGGTTTGGTTTTTTTTTTTTTTTAGCAACTTCCACGCTCAGTCAGTCTTCAGAGTGGTTTAAAACCGATCAGTCTTGTCATTTTCTACCATTCGTATTGTTACATTAGGAAAAATGTTTTCTTTTCTTTTTTTCCCCTTCCCACTGTGAAACTTTGGGTTCAGAGCTCCCCAGGATCAATTCTGAACAAAGCCTCCAGCTGCAGTGCCATCCAATTTGAAGCAGACATTGGGGACAATTTAAGGTTTTTATCCACAAGAAGGTTTTTTTCCATTCTCTTAAATGCAGCCATAATTAGAGTAATTTTTCATGTAGCCCGCTGATTACAGCGTTTTTACCGTCAAAGATAATTACCTGTAATTTTCTTCCACTTTTAATACTAAAAAGCCATCTTTATTTAGATTCAGGAACAGGAAAGGCGAAACAAAAGAGGAAAATTATTCTGTTATTCATACACAAATTGCAGAGACGTAGGGCCTAAAATTGAAAATTAACCAAAATTATAATGCTGAAAAGAATGGAAGAGGCTTCAGAAGTACAGCTGGTAGTGGGGCTCACTGAATTATTGAAATGACACTGGAGAGAAAGCTACCATACATTTAAACCAACAGCATTGTGTGCATCTTTCAGAAAACTCCGCTTCACAACCCCCACGCCGGCCCCTGTGTGGGCTCGCCCTTGCCCCGCAGAAGGGCGCGGATGCCCTAGTAAGGGAGTCCCACAGCCCGAGGTGCCCGGCCCAGCCGAGCCCAGCCCGGCGGGTCCCGGCCTCGACGGCCCCCGCAGCCGCCTTAACCCTTTCGCTGCATCCGCCCAGCGGGAGCCGGCGGCGGGCAGTCAGTCCGCCCACGGGGGCGGGGGGAGAGGGGCGTTCGCTGCTTCTCGTAGGCTTGCGGAGGGCTTGTCCTCGCCTGCACGCTGCGCGTGGGTCACGATGCGGAAACCCTCCCGTGCGTCGGGCCCTTCTCCTCCACGAGTGATTTCTCAAATAGGCTTATAAAAAACCCAGACAACAAGCAAGGAAGAGAACAAATAAACGATAATAATAATAAAGCCCCATTAGCTTAGTAGCGTGGGAGAAGGTGGGAGAGGCAGGCCTTCCCGGGAATGGGGTGGGAGCGAATAGCAGCAGGGGCTCCCACTCGCGAGTCAGACGCCCCGGGAGACTCTCGTGAAACAGCGTCATCTATGGATGGAGCAGTGGCAGCTCCCCAAGCCAGTGCCAAATCTGCCGCAGCCGAGCTGCCAGCGCCGGCTCCGCCACCGCCCGTCCGCCGCCGGGCTCCGTCGGGCCAGGGCCGCGGGACGGGAGTCGCGGGGAGCCGCGGAAAGGCGTGCTACCACCGCGCCTCTGCCGCGACGGGCGGACGGGTCTGTCCCCGGGCTCGCACGGTTTCTCCCCCGGCCGCCGAGTCCCGCGCTGCCCCTCTGGCAGCCCGGGATGTCGCATCTCCGCCCCGCGCCGTCCGCAGCCCGCGGCAGCGCTGTGGGTTAAGAGGGCGCGTAGGTGTCGGAGTCCAACCCGGTGAGGGAAAACATCGGAGCGAGAGTGACCGCGAAGCTGAGGGAACGAAAAAAGACGGAGCATACCTCGACGGGCAAGGCGCAGAGCAGTCACAAACCAGCCACAAACCCAACGGAGCCCAAGGACTTACCCCTGTGAAAATCTGCTAAGCAAGGATCGGGATCTAGAAATCTATACTGAACAGAAGCCGTGGAGAACATTTTTCTGAGTCTCAGGGCTGAAGCTCTTTCTCTATATTCTTGGTTGAGTGAGCACATCCAGGTGTGAAATTGTTTGCACACCCCAGCACCTCTTATATTGCCAGCAAAATTAGCTGTTATTACTGTCACTGTTTAGTGATGGTTAGCTTGATAAAAAAAAACCCTGCTGTAATCAAGACCTGGCGCATCTTTGCAAATTACAGATAATTGTAAACGTCCAGATTATGATAATAGCATCCTAATCCAGCCTGCAATATAATTATTACAGAGTGTTGCATCTGAAACTGTCCAGTAGGGCTAATTCAGCCATTATTTAGACCCTATTTTTGCACTGCAAATGGGTTGCTGAGTTGAAAATGTACGATTGTAATTTCACGGGGCACTCAATGAGTAATGGTACAGGGAGAGAAAAATACAAAAGTGAAATGTGAACAGTAGCGATCAAATCAAACTCTGAAGGACAAAAGACTGTTTGATTCATAGAGAATGAGAAGAGCGGGAATTAAGAAAACAGCAAATCAGTGGTCTGCAGCATTACGTGTCCAAATATCAATGAGTGTGAGTCTGATGTGCAGTCAGGGACTGATGCTTCGTCTCCCGCCTTGCATCAGTCCACCTCTCGGCTCGGCTCTTCCCGGAAGACTCTCCCCGGCATCCGAAGGATTCCCGCGCTCTCCACCCATCCTCAAAAGTGGGTTCGGCATTGTCGTGTGCCTCCTCTCAGGTGACTGAAAGTCACTTTCGGGCAAGAAGCCTCGGGAGCCTCGGAATCAGGGGAAGGAGCGTGCGGAATGTGGGACGCCGGGGTCGAGCACTCTTTGCGGTGGGTTGTGGAGCCCGAGGCCTCCTGCGCTCCCCTGCACCCGCTGGACTAATCTTCAGGGGTCCTTAGGGAAATTATCACAGAACCGACTCAATTGTAATTAATTAACCGAAAGAGCCTGGATAACAGGACTACCTGCAGCTAGCGAGGTTAACTCACCGGGTTAGCTTGCTTTCGACTCTTGATTAACTTTTATTAACCCTGGACACGAAATACACAAACCCGCTTCAGTTTTTTAATGGGCTAAATCATCAAAGCGCGGTTGCCGCCGGGCCGGCAGGTCCCCACAGGATCCGGGTGCAGGGAGGCAGCGCCCGGGGCAGACCCCGTGGGCAGGAGGGCTGCCAGTCCCCGCCCTTGCTGGCCTCCCCGGTCAGCAGCCGTACCTGGCAGCCCGCAGTTTTCCTCTGCGCCCTTGCCTCCATGCGAATTAGTAAAAACAACGCGAAGAAAGGAAAGCTCAGTGGATACCGTGAGACAAAAGCCCTATAAAACGCATTATATGGTGCGTATCGAGGAGACTGTAAAGATCTCCTGGAATGGAGGGCCAGCTTCGCAGACAGGCGGACGACGCCGCTGCAAAGCAGGTAGCCAGTCAGGATCTGGCTCGGTGAAGCTGTCTGAGCCACCCTGCAAAGCTCAGGTCGAGGTTTAGACTGCCTCTCCGGGAGTGCGATGAGGCAAGTGGCAGCGGGAGAGGAAGTCATCCCTAGAATACCCTTCGCCAAGTGCTCAATTCGGTCTGGGGCAGGTTCCCCGGGCCCTAACCCGAAGGGAAATAAGGAGGTAAGGGAGTTAGGAGTTTTCCCCATGACCTTGAAGGTCATGTCCGTGGAACGTGTTCTCACAGAGAGTCGGGGCGTGGGTGAGTGGTGGGAATTATCGGATATGTACTCCAGGCAGATAAACCATTGCTTATCCTCCCAAAATCTCATGTAAATAGACGCACCGCCGAACAAAGATCGGAAACATTTAAGTGATACAACACAGATTCTACCTAAAAAAAAAGACAGAGAAAGAGAGGCTTAATGTAACTCCTCTGTTCCTTTTTCACGGCTCTTGTCTATAAAACAGGTTATTGCGTTACTGAAGGCAATCACTCAAATGACTGAAAGAAAAAGGGGGGGTCCCCCCCCCCCCGCCCCGATTTTCCTGAAGCAATAGATCTCCTTTCTGTAATCCACAACCGAAACACCTAGAGTCTGCTAGTCGCAAAATTGCGTGGCAGAAATCTTTAATCGATGCCACATGTGGGATGCACTCTGGGGACACAGCGCTGCCGGCGGCGGAGCTGGCAGAGCGCGGAGGCCCGCGCAGGCAGCGCGGTCACGGGGGAGCGAATGCACCGGGGAGATCGAGGGGAGCAAGAGGGCGACAGGATCGCCTGACGAGCGGGCTGCCCTGCAGCGGTGACAGGTTGGAGGGGGTGGTTTTTCTTTCCCCGAGGAGGAGCGGGAGGGAAACCGAGTCACTTGGCGAGGAAGCAGCCCTTCCCGGCTGGAGGTTCTGCCCGCTGAGCTGTGTGGAGATGTCTGGGCATGGAAAAAGAGGGGTCTTTGGCGGAAGCGGGAAGGTGCTTCCCCCTTGTCCATAGGCGGGGGTGGACGGCAGCGTGTGTGTCTGAATGTGGGTGTTGTGGGTGTGAGCCCCAGCCGGAGTCAGTGCAGCCGGGGGTCGATCTGCTGAGGATGTGAGAGCCACAGGGGTGCAGACAGTATCAGGAGCTCTCGATCTGGGGCAGCGGCAACTGCAGTCTGCTCTGTGTGTGTATGTGTGTCTGCGCGCCTGTGTGTCTCTGTGTGTGTGTGTCAGGCCCTGTGGCTCAGCCCTGGAGCCGCTCGGCACCCACAGGAATGTGGCTCCTCTCGGCTCCCCGAGCTGCCCCGGCTTTACATGGAAGTGGCAGCCAGAAAAACAGAAGGAAGGGGATGAGGGTGGAGGGGCAGGGGGAAAGCTCCGAGCCAGCAATCCGCGGAACCCAAACCCAATATTAGACAAAGGACAGTTCATCTCATCCCTTTCCCGCGGAGCCAAGGGAGAAGGCCTGGACAAGCTAGGTTCCCTCCGGCCGCCGTCAGAGTCCAGGGGGTGCGCACAGGCGAGGAGAGGCGTGGGGTGTGCCTGTCTGTGTGTGCGGGGACGGGGGGACACGAGCATCCCCTATCGGCTTTCACGGAGGGGCAGGCAGCCGTAGACCCCGAGTGTTCACTGGGATCGGGGCCACGGCGACATGGAGCCCCGGTGAGAGCATTTTTTATCCTGTCTCGGGAAGGGAAGTCAGGCCCTCCCCGACCTACCCAACGCCATCTCGATCTGGGAGGAGAAGAAATTAAGCAGGGAGAGGGATTGGCATGGAAACCGAGTGGAGCTGACTCGGCCGGCTCTGGGAGGTGAGCGGCGCCAGAGCCCAATCCAGCGGTGGCTGTGTGAATTCCCATCCCTGCCTGGCATCCTGCCTGCCGGCATCACGCCGTCCTGGAGCTGTTCCTGCGCTGTCCGCCCGGGCCCTCCCGGTCCCGGCATATTACCGTAACCAAACAGTTCCGCAGCAGCTCCTTAAAGAAAAGGGCCGGTGGACCGACCTGAGAAATTGACTTCCATATCTTGTGTCCAAGCCTTTCTGCAAAGGGAAGTGACCCCGAAGGAGGGGGAGAATCTCTTACTGCAGGTTGAATGCTTGTCTAGAGGGAAAGAACGGAAGAAAATGAAAAGGTCAAGCTCTTTTTTTNTTTTTGCACAGGGTGGAAGTTAGCAGAAGAGACAAACCCGAGCTTTTCATCAGCCCCAAAGTCGCAGAAAGTCCCTGATACCTTGGGAGTGAAATGAGCAGGAACCAGTTCCCAGAACCACTGAACACGGGGGGAATAGCAGCTCCCGCCCGGCAGCAGGCAGGGGTGGGCAGCTGGTTGCGGCCCACGGCGCCCTGGCTTTGGTACCCCCGCACCCTCCCTGACGTTCATGGAGCACAACCGAACAAACTGGTCTATTGTACTGCAAGAGATTTACCAACCCCCAAACCTGTTACAAAACAGCAACCCCGGGCTTCTTTCTTTGGGGAGAAAAATACTCACGCACACGCACAAAATATGGCAGGCAGGAGCAGAGGGAGAAGAAAGGAGGGGGAGGACAGCAGGGAGGAAGACTGGAGACAGGTAAGTGCGCCCCAGGGCTGGAGCGTGCCTTTTCAGGCCTTGCCTTCCCCCCGCCAGCACTCTCCCCGCCAGCCTCGGCTGCCAGAGGGGCATCTTTTATCTTGGGGATCCTTCCAGCGATGCCTTTGGCAAAATCGTTGCTGTTGCCGCACCTTGCACGGCTGTGAATTACCGCCCCCCGCTAGGAAGGGGGGTCTCCCCACGGGAATGTGCGCCGCTGCGGGGGCCTCGCAGGCTAGGGTTTCTGCTGGGAGAGGGGCCCACCCTTCATGCGAATGGTCCATGTCAGTGGGCAGTGCTCTGTCCACCCTGCCGAAGCCGTGCCTCCAGCGACGGCTCTGCTGCACGGTTTTTTTCCCCCTAAATAGTATAGGTAGAGATAAAACAAAAATAATTAAAGTACCTCTGCTGTGTCCCTCCTTTAGTCGCAGCTGCCGCAGGCTTTTACCAGGAGCGACGGTAGCGGAGCCCTCATTTTATCCTTTTCTGATATTTAGTGGTTCCCTTTGACGGAAACGTAATTTGTATAATTAGCCGAGCGCACACGGGCGACTGATGGGCTGTGGAGTGTGCAGCTCTCGACGCTAATTGCTCTCAGAAAAGGATTCGGGGAGGCTTAAGGCGAGAGACTTGCTTTCTAGAGTCAGGATGGGCAGCTTTCCGTTTAGGTTAAACCACTAAGGTGAGATAAGGTGTACGTGGCTTTGCCAGTGCCCCTTTTCCAGCGAGGAGCGAACACCACCGCCTCTGAGCTCACCCGTGAGGACCTGCAAGAGCCACATCCTGCCAGCACGCCCGGACTGCGGTGGCACTGCACGGCACTGGAACCCAGCTCTCAAACTCTCTCCTCTTTTTGCAAGCAAATTAGTATTATATTTTTGCCCTCTTATTAATAGAAGAAGGGGTAATTTAGAAAGGTTTATCATGGTCGAAATAATTTTATTTTATTCAGAATATACAGTTTAATTGCTCTATCTACAATTATTTACAGGGTTAAAATAACATTGAAAAATGTCTCTGGAAAAGTTGAGGTCATAGATTTCAAGGCACCATTGATAGTGTCCACAGCTGAGACAAAAAATGTCCGTATTGTATAAAAAAGGGTTTTCTTTGAAATGCAATAAGTTACATGCACAAGCTTTACACATTTTAATCTTTTGGATTGTTTGTTTGTTTTTTTCCCTTTAAAAATTCCCCATATGCATTCCTTTTGTTTTTATTCCTTAACAGTAAAACACAGGAGTCCGAGGAACAAAACAAAACAAAAAATTAAAAAATAAAATAATAAAATAATAAGAGTCAGACTCTAATAAATTGTCCCAGAGGCAAGCGCTAATGGGTGCTGTAGGGAGCCATGGGGTTGGAGGTGGGAGTTGATGGAGTTGGCAGCGGGATACCAGGAAGTAGAGCTCTCCAGGTAGCTGGATGCAGGGGACGGGTTGGAGTTTGGAGGGTGAGCGTGTGCGTGGGCATGGTGGCTGAGGGAGCGGGATGAGCCCTGAGGTTCCCAAACCGCAGGTGACTGTGGAGAGTTGCAGGCCATAGGGTCGCTGGAGCTGGGGCTGTGCTCCGGAGGCATCTCCCCGTTTTTCATTATCTTCTTGATCTTGGATCTTTTATTCTGAAACCAGATTTTCACCTGGGAGCGGGGCGAGAGCAGAGGAGAAGGAAGGAAAGAGGGAGTGGGGAGGGAAAACGACCATTAATGCCCGCCCGGCAGCTGGTGCTTCGCGGCTGCGGGGACCCGCGCCCCGCCGCCCTCCCGCCCCTCCGCCGGGGCCGATCCAGCCCTTCCCTCCACGCCAGAGTGAACCCAGGCATCTGCGACCCGCTGGGGCCCAGCCGAGCCGCTCGCGGTACCTGTGTCTGCGTGAGTCCCAGGGAGGCGGCCAGCTCAGCCCGTTCGGGCAGGGCGAGGTACTGGGTCTTCTGAAACCTCCTCTGCAACGCCGCCAGCTGAAAGCTGGAATAAATAGTCCGGGGTTTGCGCACTTTCTTTGGTTTGCCGTTCACCATCCGCACCTCGGGCTCCGTCACCTCCTTCTCTGCTGGGGCGCAAGGGCGGGAGAGAGATATAGAGGTTAAGGCGAGGGACAGGCTCCCCTCCGCGCCGTGCAGTCTGCGCTGCCGGTGACCGCATCCCGCCCGTGGGCCGGGCAGCGGCGCCGACCCGACGGGCCCTTGCGACTTCCCCCAGGGTTTCCGCGCCGGGCGGCGGCCCCGCGCAGCCTCCGCCGGCTCCTCGCGATGAGACAGCAGGGCCCCGTTCCCTGCGCGCAGGGCCTTGGCCAGCCCCGGCCCTCCCCCGTCTCCCGCTCCCATCCCGAGCATGTTGCCGGGCGCGCAGCGCTGCGCGGGCGCGGGGCGTGCGCAGGCGCCGCGGGCTTTAGGTGCCTTGCTGAGAAGAGCGCAGCAGAGACTGACCCAAGACATCTACCGCTTCCCCCGCACGGCCGCGCCTTCTCCCCGCCGCCGCCGGCGTGTCCCCAAGCGCCGCCGCGACCGCACTCGTCCCAGCCAAGCCCCAGCCTCGTGGCTTCGTCACAGGATTGCTTTTTTCCCCCTCCCTGTCCCCTTCTTTTATTTTATTTTTTTTTGGTTGTTTTTCCCCCCTAGCAAGTTACAAAGAAGTTAAGGAAAAGCACTATAACTGAGGCGTTTTTGGTAAAAAGCCCTCCCGGCTTCGCAGCCCCGCCACGACTGGGCTCCCCCTCCCATTCTCCTCCCCCGCCCCTCCAGCACAGAGGGAAGGAAACTTTCTTTAACACCGCGAACCTGAGTTTGAGACACGCAACAAGGCTCGGCTATTTTCTCCCTCTTCTTGCAGGGGGAAGAAAGAGGAAGGCAGTCGTGGGGGGCCGGAGACAGCTGATAAAAAGTTTGCTGCTTTAAAGCACTAGTTCTAGGATATGTGTTTTAGATCGTGCGGGTTGGTAAAACAAACAAACAAACAAACCAGGAACAAAACCCCACAACGGTAGACCAGCTCTCCACTTTTAAAAAATAATTCGCCCCCTCCTATTTCTTTATATTTAATTCCCCCTCTCGTTCAGGGAAAGCCGCATCTCCGCGGTCCCTGAGTCAGTGATCTGCAGCGCGCCCGCTCCCAGTCTCCCCAACGCCGCGGGAGCTCCTCGCATACCCCCGGCCCCTGGCCCTCACCTGGCTGGCTGGCGGAGCTCTGGACGCGGTTGTAAGCGCCGCTGTACTGGTGGTAAGGGCTGGCGTAGCTGTAGTCTGCATAGGCTTTGGCAGGGTAGTTCCCGGCAGATCCGTTCATGCCATGGTACTGATACTGGTAGGGGTTGAGTGCTTTGCCGTAGGAAGCCGAGGTAGGCGAGCAGTAGCCGTGCGGGGCTCCCCCCGCCGGGCTGTAGTAGTCGGAATCCGTAGACGAGGACTCGGGTAAAGTCGGAGATTCTTGGGACGGATGGTGCATGGCTGCAGCCGTCTGAAAAGGACCCTGGAAGTCGCCGGATCTAATGTTGGGGACCCTTCTGTCAAATACTCCTGTCATAGCTCGGAGCCGGCGTCAGGCTAGGGCTGGCGGCGGGGCTGCTCGGGTCTAGGCAGACATGTCTGGGGGAGGAGGCTGCGGCGCGGTGTCTGTCTCCGGCAGACTGCTGGCTGGGGCGCAGCATAGGCTTGGTTAAATCCTTAATTGCGCTCTTACGCACAGCAGGGTGGATCGGGTTCCATTGGCCAGAGCAATCGGGAGCAGCGACACCCTAACTCGTCCAACTAGTTTAGCACAACAAAGCTTCGGCTTAAAA
>VXAU01003853.1:232596-286248 GCA_013399695.1 Formicarius rufipectus | reverse complement strand
TAAATTTCACAGATCTGCAAATTTCCTATCTTTAAAATGTTTGCACAGAGTCAAAAAGAAAACAATAGAAACACAAATCTTCAAGCTAAGAGTTCCAAGCTGGCATGAAAAATGGCAAGAAGAAGATTGTAACTGTAACTGTAACCACAAGATTACTTTTAAATTCCTTTTGTCTGAAAAATCTGTACTTTATTTATCAGGGCAAAACATAGTGTAGAGAAGACATTTCTAAAGATTTTCTTGGACTGTTCAAGCTATATTTGAAGACATATAGACTATAACTGAAACACATAGACCAAACTAATATTGTTTTACATTTTGGCATTTTTGCAAACTTCTTTAATTATGTCATTTTAGTATCTTAAAACAAACAGCAAGGAAATAGAAAATACTTCTTCCACAGCTGTGTTTACTACCTTAAATGTGGTTTTTTTCTCAACCAGGCAACCAGTCTGAGATAAGAGGTTTCCCTGCTGTGTAACACAGCATAATCAGAAGCACATACAGCACCTACCTGGAGTATTCCAACATACAAGAGTAGTGGGAAATCAAAGTAGTAGAATGGAAAAGTCAATAGCTTTTTCCAGTGAGACACATTTGATACAGCAGAAGACATAGTTTTAAAATATATGAATGTACGTAAGATCTTGGAGAATTCCTTTGAGTGGAAATTTTGTTTTTACAAGAAAAAAAAAAAAGAATATTCAACCTTCCTTGAAGAAATCCAGATTTTACTAGAAAAGTTTTTAAACATATTCTTATTTTATCATAATGTGCATGATGATTTCCACTTTCAGGTGAAATCAGCAGCACCCTCAGAGATTTCCTTGGCAGTTTTAATCTGCTTGAGTATCTGTTTAGAAATTAAATTGAGATTTTTCTTACCACCAATTTTATAGAAGAAACAACTTGCAAATTCACTCCAGAAAAGTATTTTCCCCTTGAAATTAGCAATATCGGGTTTTGATTTTCAGCCATTGCTGATATGACATAATCACTTTTCAAAAAGTTCAGACATTTTTAGGTAGGATTTTATTGTTTTATTTTATATTGTTTTATTTTATTACTGGAAACTCTGTTGGACCTTTCAGAAACTTATTTTGAATTATGACTCAAATGTGGACAAATTTTTCAGGTCATGTAAAACATATATTTTTCCTGACCTGAAATGAAGTACTTTGCTTCAGTTTTAAGTGGTGGTGTGTTGTGTTTTTGTTTTGGTTTTTGTTCTGGTTGGTTTTTTTGTTGTTGTTTTTGTTTGTTTGTTTGTTTTGTTTTGTTTTGTTTTGTTTTTCAGTTCTTTGGTTCTGTAAAGAGGAAATGAAAGCAATTTTGTAATCACAGAATTAAAATGTGTTGTAAAACATCAGTGTGGACTTTTCAGACTTCCATACTATTTTGTCTTACTTTTATTTTTTATTCCCCCTCCCCTCCGGTATGGACAGTTAATGATAAAAACCTTCCAAATCAAGTGATGGAATATTTTTGAGTAATTGAATTTACAGTTATTGTTAAAAGACAACTTTGGCTGAAAAAAAGTGCTCAGAATCTACTTTGTTGTATAAATCAAGTACTGGTAAATGTATTATAAGCCCCGACAGCAGACAGGCACTTAGAAAAGGAGGGCCATGCGGTTGCTGAGGAAACTAGAGCACAAGACAGACTGAGAAATTTGGGGCTGTTTAGCCTGGAGAGGAGAAGGTCACATGGAGATCTCATAGCAACCTTCCAGTATGGGAAGTGGACCTACAAGGAAGCTGGAGAGGGACTCTTCATCAGGAACTGTAGGAACAGGACAAGGAGTGACGGGCTCAAAATGAAAGAGGGGAAATTTAGGTTAAATATATGTGAGTTCTTTACTGTGACAGTGGTGAGGCACTGAAACAGATTGCCCAGGGAGGATGCCCCATTTCTGACAGTGTTCAAGGCCAGGTTGGATGGGGCACTGAGCAGCCTGGTCTAGTGGCAGGTGACCACAGCAGAGGGTCCCTTCCAACCCAAACCATTCTACAATTCGAAAAGTTCTTCCTAGCAGCTGAAATTTTAGGCAATCTCGTTTGTCGTTTGAAGGTTCTACCTATGAACTTAGGACAGAATCTGGTTACTAACCTTTGTTAACATATTCTTTGCAGTTTGTCTTATTTTAGCCACATAAAACCCAGGTCTCAGGTCTAGGTCAGTAACCTCAGCTTCCATTGGTGATGTGGGGAAAGACGGATACATCTTAAGGAGGGAATCACTCTCTCCTAGGAGAGACATCATGAGAGAGCTGTGTGCTGGAGTTTAATTTTTGACTCTTCAAACTCCTAGGTAAATCCATCCTTCAGCATGGCTGCCACTGAAGGCGCTTTTCAAAGACATATTCAAACCCAGGGAAAAGGGTAGTGTGATCTGAGGAGAAGCTGAAGTCAAAATGCTCCAAACAGAAGTGATACAACTTCTTTTCAATAATGAAGGTAATCAAACCTCAGGCATCATAGTAAATGTCATGGCAAATTTATTGTCATCAGCAAATCACATAAAAAATGTTTTAGAGTCAGGGTGCTCCCACTGGTGCCAGGGGAGGCAAGCAAAGCAAAGGTAACCATCTACCACATCCCATGGGCAGACCAATGCCCAGATAGTTGCTGAATCTCACCACCTTGGAAGCCAGCTCTGCACTCCTCCTTCTCCTCCCTCAGGTTTTGTTGCTGAGCATGATGTTACAGGGTAGGGAGGTGTACAGCTGCAAAACACTGATCCTTCCTCAAAGGACGTGGGAATTTCTAGGCATTTGTAACCATTACAAAGCAGAAAAAAGAAAGGATACAGGGCTAGATTTGTTGTACCTGTGATGCCTAGTGAGTCCTTTGTTTAGGATGGTATTCAAAATATGGAGATGTGTACTTCCTTAGGGAAGCTTCCTTGGTTCATGGGAGGATAACTGAATAAGAAGTACTTTGTTTTTCTTTCTCTTAAAGAGAAACAACTGTTTATTTACTCAAACAATGCAATGAACCTTTCTATTCCCTTTCAGAAGAAATATGGAATTGCAACTACTTAAAAAAACACTGTCTGCAACACAAAGCACTGTTCTGCTCACTGAGATATTTATAGAGGGAACTAGCACAACTTCTTTAATCCATCACTGATGGATTAAAAAGTGATGTGGCTGGCAAATGCAGTTTCCCTTTAAAGCAGCTTGAGCATTTCTGTCATAACAAACATTGTCCCCCAGTTGTGGCACCCTTTCCTCTCACAAATTTTTGTGTGGTGCTGGAACACACTCAGATATGATTCCCTTTCATTTCTGACACCATTATGTGATTTCATGGATTTGCACTGACAGCATTTCATTTTGACATCATTATAGCATCTCAATTGACTTGCCACACGGAGCACACCAAGACAGTTTTGAGGTGATACTATAATAAGAACAGTTAGAATAAATCGGTTATTGACACCATTGCAAAATAACCTCTCTGAAGAGGAATCATTGTGCATGAACATGAAAAGGCTTTCTTGTTTAAATTTTAATCTGTTGTGAAGTTTGATATTTTCTATCTTTAAAAAATGGCCACGAGATTCGAGCTATAGGTAAAGCTGGCCTGCAACTGGAGGATGCAGAGCCTGGTGAGTGATGGCTGTGATGGTTTGCAAGGGTGGGCACAGCACTCACCAGGAGTCAGGAGGCAGTCCATCCTCTTTGGCTCCTTGGAGGTCAAAGGACTGAGCTGGGCAGAAGGGTGACCAGATGTCTCAGCTTCCACAACAGGAGGCAGAAGGAACCAAAAGGGGTTTGACCCATCAGTGTTAGAGTCATTTTTAAAGATGTGATGAGATTTTGGGGGGGCCATGGTGGTCCCAACTGCAGAGGGAGGCTGGAGAAGTGAAAGGCTTCCCTGGCCATGGCAGCGGGGCTGGAACGAAATGATCTTTCATGTCCCTTCCAACCTAAATGATTCTATGAATTCCAACACATCTCTTCTTATGCTTCTCAGTGTTATGTATTATAGATTCATGGCTGCACAAGCCAGGGTGTTCAGAAGAATCCCAGGTGACAAGTCTAATACAGGTGCCTTTCTGAGGACTCTGTGATTAGGCTGAATCGATGGTGGCAGAAGTTCTCTTGAAGGGATATCCATATAGGCCAACATTGTGGCCACCCCAGGATCATGCATCTCCCTGTCTGCCATAGACAGTGGTAACCCCTCTGCAAAACCTCCGCTTCCACCTAACTGTTCCTATGCTTGGACTTGCTCTAAGTGTGGAAAGATATGCAAGCTTGTGTAGAACTGCATTAAAGGTTACAGAATATTAGAAGAGCAGCAGCACCAAATACAACAAAACTTAGATTCAACAAAATGTATGATATTCAGAAAATCTTCATTCCTCTCTCTTCTGGAAGTACGTTTTAGCACAGCTTCTAATGACATAATCAACTAATTTTTTTTTTGCAAATTGGAACATTTGTGTTGGTAAGGATAGCCAGGGCATGATTAGGAAGTGAGGTGAAATGAGATAACGAATAGCATTACCTACCCTGTTTGAGATGGAAACATGACACAGAGGAGACTTGCTGGAGTCCAGATTCAAGTCAGCAATTTGGGATCTCACATTCATCTCACCAGTGTACATGCCACTATCTCCACCTCTGTGTGGATGTCCTCAGGCAAATAGGAAAACAGGGCTCTATTTTCTTCTTTGCATTCGGTGTATGTGACACCTTTATACTACAATCATATAGTAGGTTGCCTGGAAATAACATGCACCCAAAAGTACAAAAATTCATGATGTGCTTTCAGTCAGCTAAATCCTCAGATAAATGTGAGAGCAAGCCCTGGCTGCATGGGACAGGGAGTAGGAGTGAGAGGAATCAGATGAGGAAGCAGTGAGCTGGGAATACAGTTGTTCAAGACAGTGTTGCATGTTTCTTATTTGATATTTATGGTTCAGTTGATGTAGATCACAAAATTTGCCTGGGGGAAGTTCAACATTATGTTATTGGAATGAGAAATCACAGGTAAATGTGCAAGTCCAGAGGCACAGCACTAGGAACTCAGCAGTGAGACTAGTCTCAGTTGAGTAGTATAGAATTTCTTTCACATGTTTCAGAGTGTGAGCAGCTGTAGCATGTGTGACACAAGCATGGAATAGTGTGTAGGAAATGGGTATGTCACCTGTAGCCTGACCCATGAATATTATTAGGCTTATGTTCTGTCACAAAATTATTTTTTTATAAGAGATGACATTGGACTATTAGTAAAGACTAATTCTGTACTGTGGATGGCTCCTGTAATTGCAGGTGCATTCATCTACAGCAGGTGACACTGCTGTGATCCTTAAACATGTTCGATAGACCATACAGCCCAGAGGACATTGCTGTAGTACCTATGGGCCACCACTGCATAACCTCCTGCTCATCCAAATGCAAGGGTCTGGTGGCCTAGACAGTGCAAGGAGTTTTGAGTTACAAGGTCTCTGTATGTGTACTACACACCTCATATCCCAACTTGGAAACAGCCACAGTTGTGGATATGATGATCTTTAAAGACCTTTCTCAACCCAATCCAGTCCCCAATCTGTGATTCCTCCTTGTGCAAAAGTCTCTCAATCCAGGAAGAGTTTTAGATGTTTCCATGAGCAAGCACGAGGCCAAGCCACACTCCCCTCATAGCTCCCATAGGCATTGCAAGGGAAGAATATTGTTTATCTTGCGCCATCTCAGGTTATTCCTGAGCCTGAGCAGGCACTCATGAAATGAAACTTGTCCTTTCAAATCCAAGCCTGCGCCTTTCAGCTGCCTCACCCCAAGACAGATGTGCTGCGTTCAGCCTCCAGAAAACCTGATTCATGGCTTCATTCACAGCCCACTGCCAACAAGCAAAAGATTTCCATTGACTTCACTCAGTTTTGTGGCTGGCTCCTGGGACTCAGAACATGTTGCAAAAGGCCAGTTCTCTGCTGAATCTGTCAAGGGTCTCCTGTGTTGTCAGAGCGAGCAGAGCCTCAGTGGTTGCTGCCATGGGGGAGTTTTACCCTCTGTATACCACTTCCAGAATGGATGTTGCAAGATGACTGAATTCTCTGTTCATTTTGTGTTTCATCTTTAGCTTGGGAAACGAGCTATAATTGGGAATGCAGCTTTGTAGATATCAGGGCCCATTTACATTCATTAGGTTTATGAAATGATGGTTAAAAATAAAACCTTAAAATGATGTCTCTTGAGTTTTTGCTGATAAAAAATATGTCAGACTTTCTGGAAACCCCTACCTCTGGGACTACTGCCAAGTGTTTGCTTCTCTATTGCTACCATATTTTGACTTCAAATGGAACTTTATAGTTACATCACAAATATTGTATCATACAAACTAGGAAGCTGTTAACATAGTCCAGAATAAAATAGATGAAAAACAACAGACTCCAGCCTCTTTTTATTACACTCTAAAGGTCTAAAAAGTTCTGAAGTATGAAATCTCAATCCTGAGTATTGAAGAACAGATGACCTCACATCAAAACTAGCTGGTTGCTTAAAGAAGCTGTCTAATCCATTAGACATTATTTTTCTTTTTCTGTTGGCATCTGTTGTAGTAGTTTATTTACAATGATTTGTGTCCTGTTGAGTAAGCTGTGTTTGTATAATACCATTGGCACTATATTAGCTGAAACCAATGGCATTCTGGCTAGCTAGCCACAGCTATCAAATGCTTGGAACTTAATTTTCACTCTCTTCTGGCTAAGCATTTTTAATAAGTATTTTGCTGCAGGGTAGAAAATGTCCTAAATAGTCAACAGTATTGTTTGTAGGACTGGACAGGCATTTACAGCCAGATGAATATGGTCGATATGCTTTTGTGATGGAAACACAATGACATCTACTGGCCAATGCAGATGGCTGTCAGAGAGTCTGCTGGAGGATTTTATGCAGAAAAAAAGCCCAGATTCGGTTTTGCAGGGAAAAGGAATGATATCCTCCTGAGAGATAGGATGATTAATCAGAAGAAAATCAGCAGATATCTCAAGGAATACAATAGAGATTGAAAACCAGAAAAGAGAAGGTATTTCACTTATGTACCACTTCTTTATTGTTAGCTGCAAAACAGACAAATGACAAAATATTGGTCAAATCTTCTGACAGTGCAAAGTTTCTCTGTTTTCTTCAGTAGTGGTTGCCAGAGTTAAAAAATGAGTTAAAGCAACTTACACTGGGTGTAACCAGCTGAAATTCACAAACACGATCTGAAATGCATCAACACACCTCTTCTGCTCTTGAAAAAAAAGAGATATGTGTGAGCAGAGCTTTCAGATATCCTAAAATGACACAGTCCTGATTTCTGCACTGCACTGCTACTAGCTCATTTTTCTCTTAACATGATGCAGTCTCTGTAAGTCTTATGCAGAAAATTATACCTAATCAACCCCAAATATACAGTGCTTCAGCAGTAAGGTATTTCTCTTGCAAATAGTGTTATTAAAAATAAATAAGGGAGGCAATCAAAACATGTCTGTTTCTGAAAGTGTAAATGCTAATGATAGCAAAGAGGATAAATTTCCTTACCAGCTCACACTCTTCAAAGTGTATAATTTTGAAATCCCTTGTCTTCCATCAGCTCTGCTCCTATAATTTTTAGTTGTGTTGCCTCAACAAGATGATGCAGTTCAGCAGAACAGCACCTCTGAAAATCATCATACTTGCTTTCTACAATGGGTAGACTGTGCAATTTACTCAGTGAGTGGCACTAGGTTGGAAATATTATACAGCTAGAGTATCAGCATAGCATCCAGAAGAGGAACACACTGTGTGGAAAACAAGGCTTTGGCTTCAGTTTGTGGAAGCAAATCAATCCAGAACTAAGGAATACAGCATGGACTAGATCCAGTCCACAGTTCTATAGGCTTCTGGGTGGTGACAGGAAAATCTAGGCTGTCCAAAAATAGTAAATATTGTGCAGAGAAGCAAAAGAGTATCAAATATGATCAGTATACTGATAAAAAGCTCTGCATTAAAGTTCTGCAGTCACCCTAATCCACAGAGGCTTGAGTACTGTTCTGTTTTGGATTTAGCAAGAGTCAAGAATGTGCTTGAACTGGAGCAGGATCTTTTATAGATTGAGTGCTCCAAAGCTCTGCACAATTATGAATGTCACTCCCTCACTTAGATTTCATCCCTTACAGAGGAGAAGAGGGAATGTGAGTGAAGGGATTTGACCCTTGTGTCACAACCCCACTGCTCAACAATAGGCTTTTCACAGTTTGCAAGGAAGAAAAGTGGAGAGGGAGAGACAGAAGGAGAGAAGGCAAAACACAGAAAACTAAAAACTGGTAAGGCGTTACTTGTTCAGTTTGTGATAATAAACATCTAAAAATGGTCTTCTTCATAGCGACAAAACAGAAATCTGTCATAAAAGCTATGTGACCATCAAAGTTTTGCAGAAAATTCTTACCAGACCATATACAGCAGATGTATCCTTCCGTACATCGGATTTAGACAATGCCTGCAGAGGTTGCAGGGATTCTAGCAATGGGACAACTGTGGGCTGGATTTCCCTTCACAAGTAACTTCAGAATGTCGGAATTGGCATTTGATTCCTGACTGGCAGCATTCCTTTTTAAAACAGACCTCTTCTGGCATGTGAATTGCCATGTTAAACTTAGTGACATTCAATAATGAATAAAAAAATATACCAAATGTAGATTTCTGGGCTGCTGTCCTACATTACTAAACCATCCATGACTTTTGCAAGTGGTCATGTATGTTAGTGGTTTTTACACTGCCATAACCAACTGAGATGCAGCCTGAAAACTGTAAGTGTGACACTTGTGTTCCTGTTAAGTGCTAGTAAAAGGCTTCCGGCCTTTTACACTGGCAAGTGGGTGCACATATATCAATGAGTGCATTCCAGAATAATTCTGGATAATAATCAAACACTCTGTGGAGTCCCCCTAGTTACTCTCTTCCCTAGCTTGACTTTCTCTTACATTTTCCATGAACTTAGTTACATAGAACTATTATGGAAAAATATTTGTTTAGATAATAAAGTGTGGGTGTTCTTTGTTTGTTTGTTTTGTTTTGTTTTGTTTTGTTTTTGTTCGTTGGTTGGTTTGGATTTTTTTTATCCAAACCCCAAAAATCTGCTGAATCTCCACACCAGCAGGAAGATGTTCAGTGGTAACTTTTCCTTGCCTTCTGAAAAGTATTACACTGCTTGGGTTATTTGTTTAAAGAAATACTGTGACATCAAACTGGGCCCTAAAATTAGTAATTCTAAATACAAATTTTTAACAACCGAAAGACTTGTGAAGATATTTATGTTTATCACTTTCAGTGGATACTGGGGATTTTGGTGTGTTCTTATGACAAATGAACATTTTTCACTCAACCAAAGCATGCTAGATGATGTAGCCTCATGCTTGTGCATGGGAGTCAGGGAGAGAATATGATGAAAAATTAGTTACTTAACCCTGAATCAAATCAGCTCATTTTGTATGTTCAAGTTGAAAGAATGGGGAAACACAGAGGGGCATTTAAATACCTAGAAAAATATTCATGAAGTCTTAGAAAATAAAGGTGGGAGAGTTAAACATCCTGGTTAAAAACACAGAAGAAAATCTGTCCTCAGGTGTGTGAGATCACCACTATTTCCAGTCAAACAAAGTGGGGAGGAGTCTTTTACATAATTTTCTGCATTCTTGTCTTCCATATAGAGGTCTGTTGGCATACTGTTTGCATAAATATGCATCTTCTTCACATATGTGTGCAGAGATGAACCAGAGAGCTTTGCATGCATGGAACTGCAGTATCCATCTAGACACACTTCAGGAGTGAGGCGCATCATTCACCTTTGTGTGCTCACTTCAAGACATCCTGAAAGAACTCCCTTTTTTTGGAGCACAGAACCTGTGTGCCATCCTTAAGACAATTCAGATTGTGGAAGTAGTTAATACTTTGGTTCCAATCTAAAGTCAGAACTCCTCTGGGACATGAAAAACTGGACACAGGAACTCCTCCAAGAGAGGAAATTGATGGTGCTGATGTTGAGGCTGCTCCCATCTTGCCGTGACCTCTTGGTCCTGGGTAAATCTCTCAATTTTCTTTAGCAAGAAGATGCTTACCTACTGAGGAAGGGATGATTACTAGGTAGTGAAGGAGCAAACTGTGGAATGGATAAACAACACAGCCACGCTAATTATTTTTAATAGTTTTAGTTCTCATCTCCTCTTAAAGGTGATTTCTCACCCTGTGGCAACACTCAGCAGCCTTTCTCTGCTCCTGCAGTGTGGGACAGTGCTGAGATTTGACTTACTACCATCTGGAGGTGGGATGGATAGAACACAAAACTTTTTTGCTAAATGTCCAAACACAAAGAGCTGTCTTTGACCACTTCTCAACTTTCTCCACCCTGAAAAGACCAATGAGGGAATGGAACAGAACATATATAAAATATGCTTAAATTTGTGACCATCTCCTGGTAGTTGGTGTTCATATGACTTTTGAATGTTTCAGCATATCTGTAGTTCTCTTTGATTCTTCTGAGGTTATATGGGTGGTTACTGGTAGAATTATACAAATACAGTCTTCACAGCTCAGCAATCCTTGGACCCAGATTTGGAGCTCAGTGTGGGTGGCATAGGAGTAAATGCCAACAAGAAGGCTAGGACAGTGTTGTTACTTTCAGAAACAAAATGACTCAGTACAGAGTATTTGCAAGCAGCAATTAAAGAGCCAGAAGAATATTTTGAAACTACTCAAGTGTAAGAGGGAAACCTCTTTTTATTTTTTTTAGTACTCTTTTATTTTTGCTCTTCAATGAATGTTTTAATCTTGCCTTAAGACATATTTCTGTTACTGTAAGTCAGCAAGAGAAAATCAGTATCTTTCAAGTCTTTTGCTGCTAGGGGCATTTCCAACTTTGCTGTGGGAACACCTTTCAGTTCATTTTATGGTTAAGGCTTCAGATCTCAATTGCTGCATGTTCCTTTTGTTGAGGGAGCCTCTACAGTGTATATAGGAAGAATTTTATAAACTCCTCATAGACTTAAAATTAATTTTGTACAAGTAACTTATCACACGATAGAGAATAAAAGTTTCAAATAAAAGCTGTCACAGTGACACAGTGTGGAATAATACAAAGAAGTGCAAACTTGAATGATAATATCAGCTATTGGATAAAGTACTGAATTGACAGGAAAGTCTTAAGTTGTTGTACCATCTCTGTCACTTTCTTATTGAATGCTAAGTTTGCAGAATGTCTCTGTTTCTCAAGTTTCCCATCTGTTGAATGGGAATGTGGTCCTCACAAACAATCTCGATGTACCTGAAGGCACATTTTAAAATGCAAGTATGCAAAGCAATCAGTGAATGTCAAGTACACATGCACAGGATACAGTTTATACTGTGGGAAGTACTGGGATGAGTTACTGGAAAGAAAAAAAAAGGTCACCATATTAAAAGCCTTAAAAATATGATTACAAAGGAAAACAAGGAAATATAGTTTTGGTATGTTACTTTAGAGCATTACAATTACAGTGCAGTTTTGTGTGCACTCATGCATGTGTGTGTATATTTATGTGCATGGACATACGTATGTGGGCTTGAAGGAGCATGTGGTTGCAATTATATGTATATATATTTATATAAAAACAGGTATATGCACATATATGCACCTACTCATCTGGCACATCTGTGGCATATCTACTCTTTAGCTTGTACGGCAGCACATGTATCACACAGACAATAGCTGAGCAGGAATCAAAAGTCTATACTGACAGAAAGAGAAATTGTGATTCATATTCTAGAATCAGAAAAACAATTTTTTTACTTAATCTTACTTTTTCTTATCAATAGTAGTGTTAAACATTTCCAAATCAGCTGTTTAACAAATTTCAGCAACATCATTTTGGTCAGCTCAAGAATTGAACTTAGGATCAGACCATCATAGACACCTATTTCATGGGATTCATACCCTCAGATTTCTCTGAGCTGTTTATAAAAAAACACCCCAAGAATCAAAATTTACTATAAGCAGTTCTACAGAGAGGGAGGAATGTCTCCAAATTTACACTTCAAAATGTCCCACAACCATCATACCTGAGTGGGTTTCAGAGCATATAAAACGCAGTCCTCCTGGGAAGGTTGAAAAGAAGGTGTAATATCTGAAGACCTGCTAGACCAACTAACTTTCCCCTTCATGGATAATGTTGCCTCTGGCTCTGGTAAGGTGTAGCAATTTTCAAAACATGTTGGAGATGCCTGTGGATTTGAAAGCACTTTGAAATCCAGGTCTTAAATGAGAAGCTTTGCTCCCAGGGCATAACTTTGAAAGCAGAGTGCAGGAAGACAGTAAATGAATCCTGGTAAAGCCCTCTGGATGCTGTGAAGAGCATGGTTTTGATATATGAAGCTGAACAACAGAAGGAGTACAATTGTGGCTCTTTTGAAAAATGTCTGAAGTGTTGATCCCCTGAAGTACAACTCATGGTACGTTTGTGCCCCTCCATGCATAAAAAATGATCCCTTGAACTCAGTAAGACTTGCCAGATATTAATGCTGGGATATTTTTTAAAGGTGAGCTTAATTTTTGACATCCATTTCTTAAACAACCTAACATTTGAAATACAGACTGTACCCTAGACCTGAAAGGGATACTCCAATTTTTCAAGATGACACAGCAATTGTTTAGTTTTGGAGCTCCCAGAAAAATCATCTGTCCTGCAGAGTTTTCTTTTCACCAAAGGCTCCAGAAGTATATCAATGCACCGTAAGTTTGCTTTCAAGACATACTGTCAAGGATTCTTAAATATACATTATTTTTTATACCCTATTAATGAATATAAAATGTTATAATTTTCATATGGGGGAAAAAAGGCCACTAGGAGACAAAAGAATGCTATGGGACTTTCAGTTCCTATCTCCCATCAGTGGAAAGTCTCCAACTTTATTCTTTCAACAAGATTGTGATCATCCTAATATCTAACACATTGGACTGAAACAGGTGACCTTTTTTCCCCTACAACTTGTTCTGTGCTTACTATAGCACCTGGAGCTGCAATTGCTCCATAGCTTACAAAAATAAGTTATCTTTCAACATCTCAGCTTAAAATCGAATCTCAAAGAAGTAAAAAAAAACAAATGCAACTTCCACAAATCAGCAAAGAGTTTGTGACCACTAACTTGTTTTTCAGTCTTAAAATTATTCCCATGGCACCTTGCAAATAGCTTTTGTCTTGGTTTAGGAGAAGTGCAAAGCCATAATTCACAATGCAACAGCAATAAACTCATTATTAAAAACCATATTTCACAGAGGTGGTCATTTCCATAGTAAGAAATGTTGTATGTCTTTTGATTACTACTAATCCTGCCTTCAGGTGGCTTGGGGAGGGGGCAGAGGGAGGAACTGATGAACAGTGATAATCATGTTCAATAAAAAGGGTTTAAGAAACCTCAAGTATTTATTTTAAATACTACCCTTTTTTCATGTGGTATCCTATAGCTCCATCCTGAATATCAACCATTAACACGTGATGTTATACAAGAAACCACAAAGGAAAATCCTGACTATCAAGAAAGGTAATCTCAAATATTACCAGATGCAGTGAATAATAAACTTTGGATGAGTAGCCACCTAGATACACCCCTAGCCTGCAGAGTGGTGCTGAATTTCAGGGCAGGGAACACAACAAACAGACACAAATGGTTTCAGAGCTACACAGTTTCATGTTGGATTTGTTTTCTGATTGATTACAACATCAGAAACTAGACAGAGACATGAGATGCCTATCCAATGCTTCACATCAAAGGTGACGCCAACTGTTTCAATGTGAGGCCAGTTAACTATTTCAGAACTTGGCCTGAGTGTTAAACTGTCCTGGACAGATTGGATGCATTCAGAGGGCTATCAAAGGGCTAGAGGCCTGGGATGGGACACGTGCTTTGCTGATAGCATACTGTTTATATAAAAATAATGAATGATGTTGGATTATGCATGCTTCATTATAATCCACAAACAATGATCTGGATTTGTGAAACTGTTATAGCACAGCCTTGAACTTGAAAATCTGTAGCCTCTGAGGACAGTGAAAGGAGAAATCCAAACACTCTCAAAGGCGGTCAAAATTCATGCTTGGCTTCAAATTTTGTGTTTCAGCCTGGCTTTCAGCAAGGAAGTGTGCAGCACAGCCTAGGTGCTTGCACCTCTCCCAGTGGGAGGGTATGGGTTCCCAGACAGGTATGATACAGAGGGCTCATGTTTATTTGTAACATGTAGTCAGTCATCTATGTATCTCAAAAATGAGAAGGGCTCTCTAATCGATCTGTGATTTCTTGGTGGATGGAGGGAGAAAGAGAAAGCATAGTCTTCTTTCCAGTCTCCTTTGCCTCAGTACTACTGCCAAAACTGAAGCAGCCACACAGAGAGCTGAGGAAACTTAAAAAACTTAATTAGGAAAGAAAGCAAACAAAATAATGCTATGGTGTGTTTACTAAGAGCTATAATGCTGCCAGAGAAACCACACAGCTTGCATTTGTAAGCTATGCTTTTAATATAAAACATACTTAATTAAAACAGGAGACAGGACAATAAGCTTTCTCTAACTTCACTTAAACACATGTTTATGTTGTGCTTTAAATTCCACTTGGGTTAATGTGAAGCTGGACTAAAAGTTTGGAAGTGATGTAGCCTAGTTAGCTTTATTCCCTTAGTTTAGACTTTGTGTCCTGATGGCATGTCCTCTGGAACTTCCAGGACCTATTGACACCATTGTTCAGAAGGGATTCACCTGTGTTCACCTCCTGAAGCTCCGAGGCTGGGCTAGGCTTTTGCCTTCACACATATACAGTATTTTCTGCAACTTTTCAAAATATTAATCTACTTAGTTTGGGCATCTTCCCCCTTGTTCTGTTTCCCCCTCTGTTAAAATCATCAACATAATAATTTCTGTGCTCTTTTAGTGTTCTTCTGGAAGGAATCTTAATGGATTTGTGGAAGCATCTTTGCACGACTTTGAGTTTTACAATGACTTACTAAGTAGACCAGGAAAACAAAGCTTTACCAATGAATACACTCTTTGTATTATATTTGCAATAACAAAATGTATGCCTTCAAACTGTATTTATTTCATCAGTAACATTCTGCTGTTAATCCACTTACTATGTAAATTAACAGCAAAATACTGCATCTTTTACAGAATTTTAACGCAGCTGTACAGAACAGCACATGTGGCAGATTAACAAAGTGAACTAGTACCCTATTTACCAAAAAGATTGTTCATAAAAGGAGAAGACACGGTGATTCTAAATACTGACATTTTCAAATTATGTTCAAATTTTCAAAAGTAGAAAAACTGTTTTGCAGTATAGGCAATCTTTTGGATGTTTTCTTTTAATGTCGAAAACAATAATAGCTTAAGGATAAAAAAGATTTCCAGTTCACACTTGGTACCATCTGTTGAAGACGGTGTAGGATTTGCCTGCCATTACATTGAGTTTTGATGCTCTTTAACAATTCTACACAAAATTTTAATTTTGGATCAGTTCACTCAGTTGAATTATTTTAGAAAATTTCTGCTGAGTACTAGATGTTTCTGAAATGAGATTAAAGAAAACTGTCAAAGGTTCATCGCAATCCCCTCTTTCTCTCACAACACTTCCCTGTGACATGCTGGTGCCTGTGTGTTTTGAAATCTGGCACTAGGCTAGAGAGAGGAGGGTCCATAGGTGAGCCTGACACTTCTCTTGGGTAGTGTTGCCTACACTTGGTTTGCTGCAAAGCTCTGCTCACACATATTCAAGTATAAACATGATAAGGTTTAGTAGCTCAATTCTCTTAAGATTTCTAGCACACTTGGCATGTTTCAAGTCTGCAGGAGGAAAGCAGAACTTCCTCAGGAACTGTCCAAAATATTTGTTTTGGCTGATACACATCATGTATTTCCAATGACAGAACAAGATATACTGCAATTACAAACAGCTTAAGCACAAACTGAACCAAAGTAGAACTTCCTTTTAATGTCCAAAAGCTATCAGCACATCACACATGCAGCTAACTAAAGTCCAGAAACAGCAGTCTGTTTCTTTCTTCCAAAATCATAATGCAATGTATTTCTTAAGAAATACCATCTACTATTTGTTTTCGAGAAATACATTGTTATTTGTTTTCATCCTACTGTGATATGCATACATGAGTACCTGAAGCCATCCTGATCAGTTGCACAGAGCAACATATATTATGGCATCTCTTTTGCTCACAGAAACTGAGCTTTTGAAAGGAAACCATCCGTCCTGTTCTCACTATCGTGCTCTGCTGGATATGTGAAGAATGCTGGTTTCACCTGGACCAGATATGGACAGGCAATTGACTCTGCAGTCAACAGCTGCCATCACTGGTATCCTCATCAGCCTGTATTTCCCCAAGGCCTTCTGAAAGAGCTGGTCCGTTTTTAACAGCATCCATGTTTAGTATTGCATGTCCAGCTTTCAGGTGGGTTTTGAAGCAGAGTGTCCCATGCTAGGACTGATTTTGTTTCTGTTGAATCAAGGACAAAGCTTTACTCTACTTTAGTAGAGGCAGAAGCATCCTGTGAATCTCTAATTATCGTGGCTTTTTCTAAGTCATTTATGTAACTATTAAATTTGCGGTTGTTTCCCACAGAACAGGGGTAATTCTGTGTCCTTTTAGTTTACAAGGCACACTGGAAGATGCTGCAGAATGTTTAGTAGGCAAGTTGTGCTGTCATAACAGATCTTTGGCTTGGTTTTTGAATCAGAAAAGTCTGCCTTGGTCTGGAATAGTATGCAAAAAGAAACTGTCTTGAATTTATTCAAATGTTTAGAGAATTTATTAAAAAGTTTGTTGCTCTGAAGTACAAGATGCAATTTTGTCATGATCTGCACAACGCAAAAACAGGAAACATGGGACAGGGATATATGCTCTTTAATAACAGGAAATTGGACTGTACTTTAATATTTACCCACAGTTTAGGGAAGAAGATTTCAGATTTTTTTGTGTTGTTTTTTTTTTTTTTTTTTTTTTTTTTAAATATTACAATACAATTTAGCTTCATCAGGACTACCAATGGTTCAGGAAAGAAATATCACATCATTGCATTCTATATTTAATCATTTATTTTGATTCACGAAAAGAACTTCTCTCAGGATGCTCTTGATAATTAAAAAAATGACAGCAATTAAAACAGCTCAATAAATACTTCAGTTTCAACTTCTTTAGTCAACACATTACTGATAAAAGGAAAAAAAATAAACAAGGAAGTGTTCCTCCAGTCTTTCTACGTTTGGAATTAGGACTGTAGCAAACAACATGGCCACTCTGGAAGATTCATAGGGTCAAAAACTCAGAAAGATGGCTAAGTAACTAGAGCAATTCATGCTTTACCACAGATTTCAGGTGTATCCTTGAGAAAAGGCTGAGATGCTACTCACACAGTCCCAACCATGTAAATAAAGATTCAATGTATTGCCTAAGTCACTCTGCCTGCCTTTATGTTGTCCTATTGCAGAGCAAATACTCCTTTCCCAGATTCAAAGGCATTATGGAGTATGAACAGAGACACTCTGGTATCTTTGTAGCTTCCAGACCAGTGGGAGTTTTAGCACAACAGCAAGCCAGTGTGCTAAAGCCCAGCTGGGTACAGAATAATCCTTTATGGACTATCTAAATCACATATCCCACAGCACATCCTTCTGTTGACCTCTGAAAGGAAGTAGGCCTCCACTTGCCCAAAAAGCAGTGTGGGATGAATCCCTCTCCTGAGGTACCTCTTTCTTTGGTGCAAGCTAAGAAGTGTTCCCAGGCTGTGGAACACTGGGAGCAGCAGCACAGATGCCACAGCGCCTTGTAGAGAAGTAGTGCTGCCTGGAAGCAGACGCAGGCACCTGCAAGCAGCAAGCAAAGCTGTTGCATTCATGCGCATTAGCTAAAATTGTGTCTGGAGTCAAGCTGTGGCACAGATATTTTGTGAACTGATGATTGGGAGGTCATTATATGGAAGTAATATCTCTAACATAATATTATAACTTAATGAGTTCTGATGGTGAGTCCTTTCATACCTATACACAAGGGATATGACATTCAACTGCATCTGCTGCCTTTCAACATTCCCTGATAAGCAGAGACCTTCAGGGACTTTGGGATATAAAAACTGTTAATGCACAAAGACTGACAACTTAGACTGTGTTATAGGTTCAGGTTCTAAAGGAATTTCTCTTCCCCCACCCTCACAATGAGGAGTGAATTGTCCCAGCCCGGGCCATTTGTCTCNACTGTTTGTGGACTTTTGCCCGAGAGAGAGAGAGACAGAGACGACATCGCTAGCCGGGGGGGGCCCCCTTACACCGGGCCTTCTGTGAGGGAGCCAGCGGCGCGCATCCTAGACGTGGGAGAACTTTCCTTACATCGGAAGCTCCAGCCCGAGACCAGCAGCCCGAGCCTTTCGGAGGGACACACCGGAGCTTTTCTTCCCATCCACCAACACCCCCGGGGGCATCCCAGCACCAACCACTCATCTCCTCGCTCGCTGCCCGTAAATACCGGGGACAGACTGTGTGTGTGTTTGTGGGGGGTTTTGATCCAGGAGTTTTTATTCATTCTGCCTTGGTTGTTCTGTTGTCTCTTGAATATACATATATATATCATAGCTAGGAACTGTTATCCTTCCATTTATCATACCTTAATTAAATTTTGTTTTGAATTAAAGGAGATTTGTCTCTCTGTTTTAGTTATAAATTTTTCTAAGTTCTCTAAACTTAGACAGACTGTTACCAGTAGTTTGATAAGCTTACAACTCTATCTTCTGCTTCAAGAGGACTTTACTGGCAAATTCCTCATTCCTCCTCATAGCGCCTAGGGAAGGTGCAAGAAGGAGGCTCAAGAGCTTCAGCTGAACCAGCCTGGAGGTGCACAGATGCTGCAGGAATCCTCCTCTTCTCCTGGGCAGAAACTACCTGCCCCAGAGGATGTGTGTAGTGGATTGATCTTGGTTGGATGCCAGGTAGCCTCCAGGTGGCTCTATCATTCCCCTTCCCAGCTGGACAGGGGAGAGAATAGAAGATGGAAAACAACTCATAGGTAGAGATAAGGCAGTTTACTAAAGCAAAAGCTAAAGTCTCATGAACAAGCAATGAGAAAAGAAAAATGAGAAAAAATCGCTACTTCCCATGAGCAAGTGGTGTTCAGTCACTTCCAGGGAAGCAGGGCTTTAACACGCCTAGCAGTTGCTCTGGAAAGCAAACATTGTAAATAATAAATGCCTCCCCTTCCTCTTTATTGCACTAGCTTTTATATCTGAGCTGATGTCATACAGTATGGAACATCCTTTGGCTAATTTGGGTCCACTGGCATAGGTGGGTCCCTTCCCAGGATCTTGCCCACCCCCAGCCTACTGACGGCTGGAATGTCGGAGAGACATCGCTGGTGCTCTGCCAGCACTGCCCAGCAGTCACCAAAGCACTGGTGTGTTATCAACACCTTTCTAGCTACCAATGCAAAGTACAGCACTGCAGAGGCTGTTATGGAGAAATTAACTCCATTTCAGCCAGACCCAATGCAAAAATGGCATTTGTTCTCTGGACAGAAAGTGTAAAAACTACTGAAGGTCACGATCTGAGTTGGTATTTGAGCCATTAAGCAAGTGCCAGCAGAAGGTTTAAGCAGGTCACTAAAGAAAAAGACTTCTAAAAACCGTACAAAGGGGAAAAAGCTCTCAATGTGCAACATGAGTATGGTGGACAATATATAACAAAATATTTAAATAAATTCTATTAAGAAATGTACTCTGAGATGACTCAGTGAAATTGCATTGCTGCAAATAAAACTGATAAATCAGTTTTTTAACCTCAACTTTTTAAAACTGTGAATATGTTGAAAGACACAGAGTAGACAAAACACATGAAGTCCAGTAATCCTTCCTCAAAGAAACATCTGCAGAAAATACAGTTTGAAAATACAGCGAGACCAATGAATCTGAGAATCCAGCCTCCTCTGCCGGAGTCTGACAGCTCACTCTGCGGGTATCACAGGCATGAAGAAGACTGGAAACTGACAGTGAGAAAAAGTGAAAATATAACCATTTTGGTTTATTTCAGTACCTTTGTGTTACTGGGAACTTCAGTCTTCCACAACTGAAATACTTAGGAGAATAAATAAACATTAAGAAATCGTAGTCAGCAATACACTCTGTACATTGCTCTTTCCTCTATTGCTCTCACATAATGACTTGGATATGGATGATATAATTTCTATGACATTTCCTAGTATCCTGGGAAAGCTTAATGCCACCTGGGCTTGTGGAAATGTTTCCTTGCTGTTTTGAAGCAGCACTTCCATCCAGTGATTTGACTGAAGGGAAGGAGCTTAACACGCACTCTTGAAAAAGCAGGACTTTTGCCACTGCTTTCCCCAAAATATCTATTACTGTTTTCCATGTGTGTGAGTTGGATGTGATGTTAAGCTGCTGGAAAACCTTTATGGAGAACTGAGGAACCGGATCTTGGGCCTAAGTGGGAGGGAAGAGAAAGCAGGAGCTTGGATGTGCCAACGAGGTGCCAAAAAGCTCCAAGCAGCCCCACAGCGGCAGTAAGGTTTCTGACTGTGTCTGCTCTCATCTCTCACCTATGCTTGAAAATAAAGACAAAACAAATTTAGGCTTAGTGAACTACCTTGTTTGTGCCATGTTCTACTGTAGAGGTGTAATGCACGGACGCCAAAGCTGTGAAGCAGTGAAATCATTTATTGGTAATAAGTGAGTCCCTTTTATCCCCCCATGGTCCCACAGTTATCTTCGTCAATGGTCCTGGTCAGCCTTGACTTTGGAACATCGGATTCTTCTTGTTCTTTTCTGTTTCATTGTCTTATACTTCGACGTACTTGCAGTTATCTTGTGGTTTCGTATGCTTAAGGCCTGTTTCTTCTTCCCATGGTTTTCTTCCAACTAATGCTATAATGTCAGCTGTTCTATCGCCTAGCTCTGCTTGAGCAGCATATCGTGCCGCATCCTACCCTGTTGTAAAGCGCGCAGTTAGTTCGCCTGGTGGCAAACACAGAGCTAAAAATTGTGACCTTTATACACATCGTGATCCCTGCCACCTGTACGAATCTTTTTGAAACAGCACGAATCGCGTATTAATCCTCCATCTACTTTTAAAAGCGCTACTTGCAGCTGCATTTCTTGGGCTTGTTTTACACACTGTCGGTCAAACACAGAGGCTCAGAGGCCACAGGCAGCACCGCCCCACCCTGCGCGCTGTGCCGAGCTCTGCCGGGGCGGTCACAGGGACAGCCCGTCCCTCCCGTCCCCTCCTTTGCCCGCCCCGGGGCTCGGCCTCCCCGCTCCGCCCCCTCCATCGCCATGGCCGTGTCGGCGCGGCGCCTCTACCGCCGCCTCCTGCAGCTGCACCGGGCGCTGCCGCCCGCCCTGCGGGCTCTGGGGGACCGCTACGTGCGGGAGGAGTTCCGGAGGCACCGGGCGGCCCGGCCCGCGGAGGCGCAGCGCTTCCTGCGGGAGTGGCAGGCAAGTGGCGGGGCCCGGCGCGGCGCAGGGAGGGCGCTCCCGGGATCGGAGGGCTCGTCCTGCCCCGCCGGGCCTGTCCCCTCGCCCGCGCTCCCATGGAGGGCGAACTCCTGGCGGAGATACAGAGTTCCTTGTAACTCCGCGTTTCGGGGCAGGTTGTCTTTTACGGGATCTCCTTGCCTCAAATGTGTGTGATCGTAGCTATGCATGCACAGGTGTATGGAACAGAGTGACAACGATTATATAATGAGCTATGTATACAGATGTAAAAATATATACATAGAACTGTCTGTATGATTTATAGTAATATATAAATATATATATATTTATAACTGCATATGTAGCGAATTGTATAATTATAATTAGCTAAATACGTAGGTGGAAATAGCTTCTCCGTGAACTGGTGTTTCATTTTTGAGTGACATTTTTTAGTATCTCCTAACGAAACAGATCTTATGTGAATGCTGCTTCCCTGCTGAACGCTCCCTCTCCTGAACTTGGAGCCCAGTTTCACCAAGGATGGAAAAGCAGATCACTCCAAAGTGATGAGGCTGTAAACAAGCTTCGCAAGCAGCAGAGGAGGGAGACTCATAAGGTGCTTTCCCCACATGCCTGGACCGCAGCAGGTGCTGGAGTATTAGTAGACCCCAAAAAACACATATGACAGACAAATGTATAGATGCTTCAAAGAGGGGAAACTTCAACTAAAACATGAATTCACATGCAAGAGACAGATCTTTAGGCAAGCTTCCCAGTTCTTTTCATGCTCATTGAGCTTGTTTTTGGTAGTATTTTTGAATCTCAAAACTGTTTCCCTTTCTGTGAAAAATAAAATTGTGTTGTGCTTTGTCATGAAGTCTGGTTAGCATAGACAGCATCCTTTGCCTCCCAGTTTACCAACTGAATAGTAATGGGGAGGAGAACTGACCCAACCCTTCTAGCAGCTGTAGCTGAAGTCTTGTGGGGTAAAACAATTTGGACGGGAGCATCAGGAACTAGCAGGGAGGAAGCTGCCTGGTATTCTCTTCACAGGAGAGGAATAATTGTATTTTAATTGCCTCTTGCCAACTGATAGATCCTCAAATCAGGGAAATTTGTATCTACCTCTCAAATGCCTGATGCTATTGTAATTCTCAATTGTCGTTTACTTGATATTGCTGAAATGTTTCCGCATCATTGCTTCCTGTTTTAACATGAGCTAAAAAGACAAGTTACTGGTTACTATTTTCAGTGCTAAAATATTTCTTAAATTAGTTTTAGAAAAGGAAATAAATGTTTACATTGAAATATCTTTAGCCATTTCTGTGGAGTAAAAAGATAGTGAAAATACTTCTCAGTTTTAAAATGTTTCAAAAGTAGATTATAGGGAAAACTGTGACAAAAATTAGACTACAAGGAACAGAAGTTGAATTTTGAAACCTGACATTTAGCGCTATTAGATGATATGTTCAAGGAAAGGAAAGTAATTTAATAACTATTTTGAGTGTGTGAGTATAAAGAACTTTGCAAATATGTCTGTCTTCTAACAAGATGCTGAGAGATATTAGCACATAGTTAACATGTCTCTTCTGATCTTTTAAATTATTTTTTTTTTTTGTGTCTACCCCAAATAATGATCTAAGAGTGGAATTTAAATCAGACTTTGACATTTTTGGCCTGTGAGACTTACGTTGCATCTTACGCTATACTGTGGTTCCCAACCCCTTGAAGACTTGAACTAGATAACTGAGGAGGGTGGACTGTAGAGAACTTGGATTAGGTAACTCTAGGCTCTAATTAGGCTCTAATTCATATTGGAGTCCTCTGTCCTGGTTTTTGCTGGGATGGAGTTAATTTTCTCTTTAGGAGCTTGTACAGTGCTGTGGTTTGGGTTTAATGTGAGAATAATGTTGATAATGCACTGTTTTAGTTGTTCTTAGGTAGGCCTTATTCTAAATCAGAGACTTCACAGAGTCCCATGCTCTGCCAGTGAGGAGGTCCACAGGAATGTGGGAAGGAGAATAGCCAGGACAGCTGACCCAAACTGTCCAGAGGGATATTCCATACCACAGAACATCATGTTCAGGGTATAAACTGGGGGGAGTTGGCCAGGCTGGGCCGATCACTGCTTGGAGGTGGGCTGGGCTTGGTCAGTGGATGGCAAGCAGTTAGTTGTATTGTGCATCACTTATTTCTCTTGGGTTTGCACCTTTCCAGAGCAGTGGGATGCTCTTTTGACCAGAAATAGGCTGGAAGCTCTAGGACAGTTCTTGCAAAGCTGGAGTACGTGCAAAGCTGTGGAAGGGCATAAGAGTCCCACAGTTAATGATGAACGAAGCAGTGATATGCTACTTCTTCACATACATGAACCATAACTGTACGCCTTGCTTTCTTATCTATGTTTATGAAACCAAACAAAAAAATCTACCTAAACAAATCACTACAACATTAATACAAAATGATTGTGTAAATATTGTGTTAATTTTTTTTTGTTTTTGAAAAATGCAAAATTACAACTCTGTTAACAGTATTTTGGCATGCTGCATGTCAAGCACTTCACAATTTGCTTGCTCATTAGAGGAGAAAAAAAGAGGTAAAAATCTCCCAAATTGCATTGCCTTAGTGTGTGAATGATTTATATAATTTTCCTGTAAAGACATGAGAAGGGATCCGCTTGTTTAGGATGCAGAGGAATTGAAGGCCTTAGTGTCAGAACCCAACCAAGTAGATGATTAATGTAGTTTTATAGGAAACCTAAACCAACCTGCCTGCATTTACAAAAGAGGAAAACTATCATTTGAATATTCTTGGAAGACTTCTTAAGTGATTAATACTGATAATAAGCTGCAAGTCCTTATACACTTATATAAGTAGAACAATATAAATAGAACTTTTTTCATTGGTATTAGATCAATGTCTTGAAACCTGATGGAAAATATTAAAGAGGGATACAAAGAAAGTAAGCTTTTTTGTTCAGGAATTATGCTTGTTCAGATAGATTCAAATTAAGCATGTGAATTATTAATATATGTTCCTATCTATTTTCTAAATATTTAATATTTTAATTAAAATAATTGGTACTCATTTACAGGAGACTGCTGATATAATTAGATTGATAGTGATTATTACTTTGGAATGCTATTGAATTAATGTTGACAGGTATGATAAGTCAATTAGTCCAACAGTCTTCTAAATCACATGGTAGCTGATCAGAATGTGTACTTAAGATAGATAATATTAAGATAGTATTGATTGCTTCATTCCAGGTTACAAAAGGTAGAACATTCAGCTAAGTAATTTCAGTAACCATTTGTTTCACATATAAGCTAATTCCTTTTTTAATTTTGAAAATGACCATTTTGTACTTGGTCTTTTTAAAAAGCCTGACCCTGTAGATGAGAAGGCCTGAGCTATTTTAAGATGAGCAGAATCATTCTGCAAAATTACATGACATATTCTTACATGTAATAGATTGAATAAATTAACTTTGAAATTCTTTGGCCACTCTTGACTCTGAAAGCCTTTTTATAAGCTATCAAATGAACTGAGACTGATTTGGGAGCTGACATCTGCTATTGTCTACTCAGAAGAAAGGTGACATTTCATTCCTCAGTATCTCTGTGTTTGGAGAACCTAGTCATGTAGCCTCTGAGGAATGATTAATTTTTTTTGAATCAGTATAATATTTGATGGAATACAAATAATTGTCTTTCATCAAATTTGTTTTCAATTACCCCGGTTCCTTGCAGTACTTAGTTTGCTGGAATGGGATGATTGTGACATGCTGTCATGATATTTCTCAGGACACAGTGTCCTGATTGTACATTTTTCTGTTTGTGAGTGGATACACTTATAGAACTTCTTGTTTCTTAATTCTTTGGGCTAATATGATTTTTTCTTCCTTTTATTTTTTAGCCTCTGACACTCAAAAATATGTTGAAGTGTTGACAGGAGAGTTTGAAGAGCAAATAATCAAAGAGTATGGAAGAGCCAGCTGTGGCTAGTACTGGAATCAGACTGAGATGAGGACTTGATGTGTGGGTTGCTTTTTGTGCTGTCTTTCAGTAAATAATATAGATTGCAAAAGTCTAAAACTGCTACTGACTTCTTGTATTATACTCTCAATTTCAGTGACATACATGATATAAGTGATGTTTTCTTTGCCTGACAAAGAAATATGTACTTTTGGGAGTATAGTATGTCTTTAAGGTTTTTGTCATTTTGTGACTTTTATTAAAGTTCTGAAATAGGATTTAAAAGTAGTATTTCATTTTAACAGTCCCATATACCAGAATGAGGTTTCAATTCTTTTTATGACTATCTGGATGAAAACCTTTTTATTAAGAGTAAATTCCTATTGATCCTTATGTATTTAGCCCCCACTTAAGGTGTTCACTCTTTATTAATTTGTAAGAACTAAATTGGAGACAGTTTCCTCTATTTTATTTGGTATTTCTCAAAAGGCAGGAAAGAATTTCACACTTTCCTGAGAGCCATGGAGTTGTGGCTGATAAATTGAAGAGTATGTGGGATTTGGGTATGACCGAGCACAGGAAATCTTAATGCTACTCTGACCTGGCATTCCTGGTGGCTTGCCTTGCTGTAAGATGTAAATCTACCTTTATGGAAGATGAAATTTTGCCGGAGTGCACCCATGATTTGGAGAGTTTCTTGAACCAGTATTCATGTGCAATTGTTCTTTTGACCAGAGAAATACAAGCAAAGGTTGGCCACGTGGATCTCTATTGCAGAGTTTCGTAGTAATAACATTGTTTTCATATGATGGCATCTCTTCCATCACTTCAGTGTCTCTTCAGATTTGGGTTTAGAAGTGGGAGTTTGTGTTCACTTCTCTTCCATGGAGAATCCAGGTGGTCTGAGAGCTTTCTCATGTGGGAAGACTCGGAGCAGAGTGGTGGATACCCTGTGACTTGTGTGTGGTGCATGCCTGTTGCTGGAAGGGGTGTGGGTACTTCTTAGCTGGAAAATGTAATTCTCATTTGGGTTCATCTGCCTACTGCTAAGACCAGTGATTTCTTGGTTGGTTGTTTTTTTTTTTTCCTGTGTACATGCTGATTTTAGACCTTTACTGTATTTTCCAAATTCAAACTTTTAGAAGATGTGGCATAAGTACTCAGTGCTTCTGTCATGATACTGTGCCAGTTATCTCTGTTATCTTATCTATGATTGCATGTAGCTAGTCAGATGGCTGTCTTGATAACTGTTCTTGCCAGCTAGTAGAAGTTTTTATTTACAACTGTTTTGACACGGCAGGAAATAATATGAGTTCTAGGGGTCACATCAGACAGTAATGTCAGTCCCTTGTATGTGCCCGTCACCTCAGGTACATTGCACTTACCCTACTGAAGTGATGAAACTTTCTATAAAGATGTGATTTGCAAATAGATTTATAAATTTCAGATGATTTGATAACATGGTGTTGATATTTGAAATGTGTCATTCATTGAATCCCTACTGAAATTTCTTAGCAGACTACAACAATTCTTATTAGTTGTAACTGAGATTGAGAAGTTTAAATTGCTGTAGAAGTGGGGTAAATTTCTAATGTGTGCAATAGTTATTTCTTCTGTTGAGTACACTGGCATGGGAACTGAATGTGGCATATTTTTGTTAATGGTCTTGCAGTTGGAAATGCTGTAGAAATTTTGCGTGTGTCTACTCCATGGGTACCTTCCTAATGAATGCAGGTTAGTAAAAGCAGTGTGTGATTAGATCTTTGAATGAGAAGATAGCCAGACATAGTGGAAGCAGAATCAGTGTGTTTTCAGAATTGTCAATTTAAAAGGTAATTCAGGTTTCCATCTAGTGGTGGTATAAAATTTTGTCCAAGCCATATGAGACAGCATGTGCATAACCACACTGGCTAACATACCATCATACTTGTGTATGTGTTTGAAACTTAGGGAATCAAAAGCCTTCATTCTGTATAAATTATATACATAATAGCACATAATTCTCAAGGCCTCCAGGTATTTTTAAGTTAGAGCTGCAGCCCGAGTACTCTCTGAAGTTAACAGTTTATCGTATTTGCTGTGAATTAGCAAGATTTCTCTTTTTCGGTATTGCTTGGTAGCCATTCAAAAAAGTTTAACTTGATACAGGTTACAGAAGGAAAGTAGGTGTCTTAAGAAGTTGTCTATAAGTTGTATGTGTGCGAGTATGAATCTTGTTAGATTTCTTACTTCTGTTTACATGTAAACAAAAAAAAAAAAAAGAGGTGGGTATTCTGATTGTTTTGCCCCTCAGTGTTACAGCACTGTTTATTTTTAGTATGTAACGTATTTTACCGTAGAATTGAGAGAACATTACCAGGCTATATTTTCAGATGAATAGATCAAGGTTTGAACTTTGTTGCATTTTAAGACAATGTAGTGGGTCAAACAAAAAACCTGAATATGAATTGGAATTGCAATAAGAATTTCTGCTTCTTTATGTTTTGTTGACACCTTCCTTCTAGAATTTGTTTGCTACTTGTGTGAATAATGTCAGCATGTAGTGTTTTGTAAGCATAGAAGGTTTTACTATGTTGTCAGTGCATTTCCACTATCAACGCTATAAACACTGCCAACTTCCTACAAGTGCTGTCAAGTACCGTATTTTGTAATTACTGCAAGAATATTATGAGTGCTGTAATTGCATGTAGTGTATAAATGTACCTTTCTGTCCTGTGTAGACACAAAACTGATATTTTCTGCAAGTTAAAATGGCATCTGGAGCACATTTGAATAATTGTTTGGAAACTGGTTTTTTTTGGGATTTTGTTTGTTTTGGTTTTTTTGTTTGTTTGTTTTGGTTTTTTTCCCTTCTTTCAGCATATTGTGAAGTGCATAAGTAGAGTTATGTGTATTGGAGGATTTTTAAAGCCTCAGGTTTGTGTACATATGCTTAGGACATACTGATGTGTATACACTGAAGGATGAAAGTGTTTTTATACAGTTCACTAGTATCGCAGTCATTTAATCAAAGATCATTTCTTGCAAGAAGTTGAACCTCACATTTTGATTTCATAATCTTGTGTTTAGTAGCATCTTTATCAATCTTTATGATGTTTTAGCTGTCTTTTGTAATACTGAGAGCTCTGGCTGTTTTCAGGCTGAAGCTGACTATTTACAACCATACATCATCTAAGTGATATCCTACTGTGTATGCAGCTCACTCCTGGCAATCCATCGAGCAGAAAATTTCTGCTGAAATATTTTTTGTTTCTATCTCAATTTCAAACTGCATTTTTGAAGGATCTAATTTGGAAAGCATATTTAATCATAGTGTCTGCTAAAATGTTTGAGTTTATAGCTTTTAAAAGTAATTTCCCCAAGTAATGTTAAGTAATTGTTGTTGTTGTTGTTGGCTGGACTTCACGAACGAAGATTTTGGGATAAGCCTGCGCAATGGATTTTATAGGTGAGGCACAGTGTGCGTGGAACTGGCCCCACCCCCTTTACTCCTGAGGTTCATTTTGCCACGGCCGAGCACGCTCGGACGGTGACAGCGAGTTCCTCGGGATTTGAACCGGCGTCCTCAGAGGAGGAGCCGGCTCCACAGGTGGCGACTTACACCATTTGACCAATGCCCGCCACCCATTTCAGATTAAAATGTTAAGTAATAAGGTATTTCTAATGAACAAGTTAGAAGTGATACCAGAAACAGAGTTACTGAGTGTAGGATTTTAGATTTACTGATACATGGAGAGTTTGAGTCCTGCTAATATGCTGCTTTTGGTTGTTTCAGGAATAGGTTTTTCCAATAGGAAATGAACAGTAGGTCACTGCAAAATTTTCCTTTTTTCCCCCCCTTCCTGAACCAGAAGAAACCTGGTGGAAGGGCTTGATTTTAAGTCCCTGCCACCATTGCTTCTTTGGAGGTGTCATGGATGAAAGTACTGAATTGTTGGTACCTTTGATATCTACATGGAATGAAGCAGAACAATTGGTTTATATTTTTGTGGGCCACCAAACACCATTTAGTTATAATCAGTTTCTTGCTTCTTTTGATTACGTAGTGGAAGCATGTGGTCTTTGATTGAATTGAGGTTATAATAGGTGATCTCTATTGAAGTTATAATAGGTGATCTCTGTTGAGGGAAGAGTTCATATTACATTAGCAATCCTTGAAATTTCATCACCTTCTAACTGAAGTGTGTAATGCCCTTGTGTGTACTCTCATAGCTGATTTTTGACTTGATAAAAGAGAAATATTGTTTGTAAGTTTGCAGTTTTTGAAGTGTACACATGATGGCAGCAAATACTTAAATAGAGAAGGCTCATTCCTATACTGGAAACAAGCAGGATATTGAATTTTCTAATATAAATTATAATTCTCACAGATTCGATTATTGTTAAATTATTTATTGAAATACATATTGAGAATTGTTAACTTGCTGCTGCAGATTTTGAGAATGCTCTTCAATTAAAAAACTGTACTGTGGTTTCTGCCTGGTTTTGTCATAATATTCTCATAGTGTGCTTAGTAGTTTGGATTTGCATTGAGGTGGTTTGCTGCCCCAGCAGTGACACACAGCTGCAGGTACCCTGATTGTTTGCAGGCTTTGGCGTGGCTGCCATACCCTTTCAGAGGAAAAGGACACCGACCACACTCTGTTATCCCTCAGAGGGTTGCTCTGACACTTCTGCCTTGGACTCTGAGTCATGTACAGCAGCTCCTTGGTTTTCACCGGTAGGCTTCTAATATTGTGGGGCTGGAAGGGAGTGAGGAAGTGCTGGGATCAAGTCCTCAGTGGAGTGATGAGAAACACCAGAGCTGAGTCTTTCTGTGATCATGACTTGTGTTTACCAACAACAGACTCTTAATTTCTAAAAGTCCAGCAATTGGATGGTTGTTGGTGTTTCAATCAACACCGGTTAGTGGTAGTTGGATAACTAGATGTTTCTTTAGGTGCAGATCTGATGTCAAATGTGATACATTATAGCATACATGACATAGTAGCACACCTTGGTTGTATCGAGCAGGGAGATAATTACACAGTAGCTTTCTGTCTTTCATCTGACTAACCTGACAGCTGAGCATGGTCATTAAAAAATTCTGATCAGCCGCAATAGTCCCCAGGAGAGTATGCCCAGAGCAGATGGAACCTCAGTATATAGATACAAAACTCTTTATAAAAAAAAGTGTATTTTATTTTGTTTTTCTTTATTTTTTTTTTCTTTCCAGAATGGATCTATTGAGTTTTAAAGCAATTATATTTTTTAAAAGTATATAGGAGTAGCCCAATATGCATATTTTTTTTCACCAAATTAATAAACTTTACTGTTAGTAATGCCACATTTTTGATGCTGTTGCAACATATGTTGGTATTGCATGCTGCTGTTTAGAGTAGGAAGTTGTCTTTAAAAGTGAACATAAAGTATAAAATGATATTTATTCCTGCTCTCATTCCTGGAAATGTGTAGAACTTTTAAACTTAATATTTTTCTCTTTTTGCTGTCACTTTCAAAATGAATAAGACATTTGTCAGTCATCCACAATGATATTTAAAGCCAAATAGTTATAGATTGCCACAGGTCCAGGAATAACACCTCATGGAAAGGGTAGGTCACCTTTAAGCTGTGGTACAAGCAGGCTGCTCTAAAATTAAGGATATTTTGGTTCAGGTTCAATTACTTGTTCTGTGTATGTACTTCATTTGCAGGAGTTTAACTTTGATTTAATGCTTAGAATTAATGTTAAGGTGCACACCAGATCATTACATTCAGTTGTTTTCTAGGCCTCTTGAATTTTTAAACTCAATTGATTGTTCACAGTGAGGTACCCTGGCATCCATTGCAGTGAGTTATTGTAAGAATTTATTGAAGAGGTCCACAATGTGAAGGATTTTAATTAAATAACAAACATGTATTTTGTCCTTCGGTTCTGCTGCTGATTGATTAGTGAAAAGAAATCTCATGGGCAGCACTAGTGGTGTTGTTCTGGTTCATGGGCAATTCAGTACCATCAGTGTAACTGAAAGGCATTACATTATTGAGAAAAGCGTCATCATCCTATCAGTCAAGAAGGAAGTAAAAGTTGGTCTCTGAATAATGTGAACTCTGTGATTTGTCATTCTTTTTTTTCCTTTTAAATTTTGTCAACGAGTCTGATTTTTGTGGAGTGCCTGTCTGCCAGCAGATGCCGCTCCTCAGCAGCAGAAGGTTTTCCAGACTTGACCAGATAGAGGAGGGTAGTTGTATACCTTCTTTTTAGAAACATTGATGACAGTTTTCCTGGGATTGTCTGTTTTCCTCAGCAAGAACAACCTATGCTATAAACAAATATTTATATTTTACAATGGAGTTGTTTAAAGGTTTATTTTCTGCTGCTGCGTTAAACCCTGGGGCTGCAAAACTGGTAGTATGTCGGGTAGGGTGCCTTTGTTCTTCAAAGTTTTGTGTAGAGCACTATTTTATTTGAATAGAGGATGACCCATAAAACTTTTAGGATCCAGAAAACTTCACTTTGGAAGATAGAAAGGTGTCTGTATCAGAATTACTGAAGAGGTGTAATGAGGTGGAAGCTGAAGTCTCAATGACTTGCAGTAGGTCAAGTCCTTACAAAACCTTTATATATATTGGAAAACAGATGTCCCAGTTGTAGGTGCTAGAAAGAACTAAGAAGCTGTGCAGTGAGAATTGACTAGGGAATCATGGTAAGAATATTCTGTCATTTGTATTCTCTAAATTTTGGAAAGACATGACCCTGTGATTAGGTGTCCTGGGGCATGAATAGTGACATACTGCTACCTCCAAACTTTAAACAGGCACCTTTTTAGCAACTGGTGTTTTGGATGTGAGCAAGACCTGTCTTGGCCTCTGTAGACTTCTTCAGTAGAAGACTTAATTGATAATTGGTAAATAATAGTCCAGGGTCTGCTCCACTTCTGTCCAACTGAGGTGATGGATATCACCTTTCCAGCCCTGAAACCTTTCATCTGTATGAATCCAGTGTGCCAGTAATGGAAATATTTGTGATATGACTAAAGAGTTGTTGATTTTTCACACACAGCTACTTCTGTGTTTTATGTTTCTGGTGAAAGAAGATATGTTATATACGTATGTGTATATATATATATGTATACACAAACACGCACATTTCACCTCCTCAGCTTTAAAAATGATGCAGACTACTTGTGGCTGGTGGGCAACCTGTGAAGATCTGGGGATGCCATTTGAGCCTTGGAGAAATAATTGTGAAAAAAACCATCTGTGCCAGTGTCATTGCATTTCTGCGTGTTTCCTGGGAAAGTCCTCCTTTAAATTGTAGTTTGAGCTCTATAGTTTGGGTTTCATTAGCTCTTCCTAGGAAATTTTATGTTTTGAATTTTGTTTTATTTGCATCGTTTTCAGGAAGAATGTATGTGTCTTCATTTGACATTACAACAAACATGTGTCTTAAGGACATTTTCTGTAGCATTGATTGGTATCAACTATCCAGCGTTAACAGGTGTTTCACAAACTTAATTTTCTAAATGTTAACTACTTCTAACCCATGGGGATTGTTTTTTGTTTTGTTTTTAATTCATGTATCTGTAGCTGTGCAGTATGCATGTATGGTGTATTTCAGGGGTTTGACACCATCTACTTCATCAAGGATTTAATGGCTTTGACTTGTAGCAAAGCATGGCAAAACCATAAGGTTCAGTGTGTTTTTCTGAAATTGCAAGTGTGCTGGAGAATCTTCTCAGTGGACAGCAGCTGTAGGTGAAGTTGCAATTCCTTTCAGCTGTTTTACTGAAGTGTGAAGGTAAAGTCATTCGTGTGTCAGAGTATTTGGTTAAGAGAAAGGAGTCTGAATTTTGCAGTTTGAGGAACTTAAGCATTTACCTGTTTGCATTGAAGCAAACCTTTGTATTAATTTTGCTTCACAGCATATTGCTAAATCCCACCCCTTTTAAATGGTGGACTCTGCCACTTGGAGTCTTCATAGATGAGTGATAAGGGTTTGGAAAAAATTAACCCAATATAAAAACTGCACATCACAGAAGAGATACTAAGCCAAAAGCAAGCAGTGTGTAAAATAAGCATTTGGCTTGGGAATACAGCTCCTACAGGGCATGATGGAGAGTCTTTAGCCCCAGCACTGCTGAGCTAAAGGTGGGTCTGTATGGCTGAATTGGATGGGCCCTAGGCTGCTTTGCAGCTGGCAGAGGAACAAGCCTTTTCCAAGCTGTTAAATTCTCACACTCCATAGCAGGGTGGTCACATCCAAACTGCCTACTGGGAGCTCACCAGCAGAACCTGTGAGTTGTTTCACAGAAAGATGGTTATCCTTGATCAAAACCTGTGCCAGGGACTATAACACCAAGCTCCCAGGGTGAGTGGTTGAGGTCTGGTGCCTTCTCAAAGTATTTCCTGGCAGTGCTTTAAGTCATTAATGCAGATGGAGTTCTGACTTCTCTGCTGTCAAGTGCAAGTGTTGCTTTTGTTCTGGATTCTTTCTGATGCATGATCAGGCTCTCATCAACCATTAGATTTATTTAACTTTCTCCAAATCAACAGTCATCATCTCTGGAACCCGTGTGGAGGTTGAGCTGTTCTAAGAAACAGGCTGTGAACTCTGTAGTGCTATTCTGTTGCCTGTCTGGTAAAATAAGGGGAGACTTTCTAGACCTTAATAAAATTGCATGTCAAAGCTGGACACTTTGTCTGTACAGCAGCAATTGTGAATGTTCTGCTCTGAATAGGTGGAGAATATATTCCTGGAAGGAAAAGAAAATTAAGAAAGTTCACCCTTCCTGTCTTTCTAACTGGGAGGGATTGTCAAACATGTCTTGTTACTCTGCATCATAGTTCTGGAAAATGTTATTAGAATACTAACATTTCTTTAAAATCTCATTTCTAATTCAATTCAAAGAGAGCATTCACTGCTATTAGCCTGTTCAGTGTCCTTTTGAGAACATAGTTCAGCTATTGTTCATACTCAAGCTTTGCTTTGATAAGACAAGTAAGGACACTTCCTCATAATTCCCTTTTGCATAATGCCAATTTGTATGTTAGAGCATTTCTACTTTGGGCTTTGTTGTTGTTGAGCCTAAATTCGGTGAACTGTTAAGATGTATTATTTGTAAATGTTGATCAGAAGTTTTTTGGGGTACTGTTACATAATGTGTGTTGTGTTTTAAGTGGAAAGGAAATTTTGTTCTTCTTTTCACTTGCATCTGGTACAAGTAAAGCTTCAGTGACTTTGATTTAGTGTGAAAAATTATAAATACAGTCTGTTTCTTTTCTGAGAAATAGCTGCCAATGAGGTTTTATGTTTGTTATGAAAGAATAGGATGGAAATGAGCTTATCCATGTGTTCAGTAAAAGCTCATGTTCTAATACGTTTGAATAAATCAGCTGATTATTGAATGATGACAATGTTCTACTACTAATCATGTAAGTATGTGAACTTTTCTCTCGGTGAACTTTGTAGTTATTTTAATTATTTTTAAACAGTTGCTTGAGAGAGAGAAAATAATTCTTTGATGTAATAGAGTATATTCAGTATTGGACCTTTTGAAAAAATCTTTGGTAATCCTCAAAACATAATGTCGGGTCTTATCAGTAATCTGATATTCATATTTTAAATATTTTTAACTTGTGGATAATCATGAAAATATAATGTGGACAAATCTTGGCTTTTTAATGAGCAGAGTAATAAAAGAGAGGTGGCCTGGAAGACCTTGACTGAAATGGGCCTCTGAAGACCCCTACTCAGAGCAGGACCATTTTAAATCAGGTTGTTTATGGCCTCATCTGGTCATAAACCCTTTTGATTTTTGCTGTTTTGTATAGAGGATGTGGAGAAAAGATTTGACCTAAATTATAATTTTCACAAGTTAGCTGAGAAGATTCCCAAAGTTTCTCATGTTCAAGCAAAACAAATTGCAGTTCTAAAAGTCAGTTATAACCTGAATCAGCAATCACAGCTAAATGGTACTGAAGTACAAGTGCTAATTCAGCACTCTGAAAGTACACGGTCACTGCCACATGTTGGTATCCTTTGCAGTTCATCTAATCACTTGCTTTCAATCCAAGAGTACTGTGTCCTAAAAATATTGAAAATCATACTGTGTTGGGTTTTGCCTATTAATTTGCTAAGTTTATGTATAAATATAACTCTATAGGTGTGATGTTTGTGGTGTGTTATATATACATGAATGTGTTTAGTACCCTTTAGTTTGGTTTATCTGTTTTTGTATTGAAGCACAAGTCAGCCATATAAATTGCATATGTGGTTGAAATTAGAATTAATGTGCTAGACAATGTGGAGTGTAACTGTGATGGAAAAACTTTTATGGCAATTAACAAGAGCTTGGAAACCAGTATTATACTGATGTGAATGCTGTCTACATAGTTATTAATTTTTATTGTATTCTTTTTAATGGATCATTTGTGTACTTAGGTGCACAAATACATGCTTTTAATGCACAGTAACAAGCATTAGTGGGAATAATTAAAGTGTATGAGTTTGTGTAGATTTTTCCTTTGAAAATCAATTCTATGGTGTTCAAAAGACTTAGTTCCAGTCTTTCATGGTGTTACAATTTTTGGATGCAATAACTAGATTGATGTCTAATGTTTCACTTGGATTTTACATGGTAGTCTAGCAGAAAGCACGCAGCAGTGCGCAGTGGGTTTCGTTGCAGTGTGGAGGAGCACTTTGTTTTATTTGACTTTGTCTTCTTTTTTCACCTTCAGATACTCAGTTCTGTTGTGTGAGATGAAATTCTCATGACTCCTTGTACTATTTAGCATATCCCATTTGGTGATTAAAGTTTTTGGTATAGTGATGCATCTATCACTGACAACTTGCCAAGTTACTTGCCAAAGGTTTCCTTTTTCCTGACTAATAGGCCTTTTTTGTTTGTTTTCATTTGTAATTAGATAGCTTGTAGGCAGCATCGTTGAGGGAAGATAAATTCTGAAAATATAGGTATTTCTGAAAAATTAGGTATGATAATTTTGACAGTAGCTGTGGCAGAACTTTCCCAGGGAAATTCTCTATTCACCTCATGAAATAAAGCATTACCAAGCTGGGTTCTGCAAAGTACAGTGTTTTGCAAAGCTGTTATTTGTAAAATCACTGCTGTAGTGAATACAGCAGAGTTCAGGGAAGATGAGAAGATCTGTTGCATTTTTCTCATAAATAAATACAGTAGAATAAAATCAATCCCATCACTTCTCATAATTGGTGTATGATCTTATTTTCAGTGTTTTTGTCTTTCAAGATATTAAAAATTCATGTTTAAATGGCATGTTTGGACATAGAGAAGATACATTATGTTTTGTTCTGGTTTTCTAAGGCAGCAGTCAGTAGTAAAGACTAGTCCTGAACTATAGCAGCAGGTGGATTTTATGGTTGAATTTACTGTAGTGCATGTACCTGCAGGTCAGAGATCCTCTGGGAAACTCAGCATGCTCAGGGCCAGTGATGCCTGGCCATGGCCCTCAGACCAGCCTGTGCAGGTGCTTTCCGTGTGCAGCCCATAGGGGCAGTTCAGCAAGCAGCCCACAAGTGAGTTTTGATGTAAACAACTGTTTCTTCTAGTCTGCCCATCTTTTTATTTTTTTGTAATAGAAATGATGCATGTGTTGGGATGGCAGAGAAACCCTCGCAATCTGATGCCTTCCTGTGCAAGGCTAGTGCTCAAGCTGTGACCTACAGCATCTGTGTGCTGTGCTCACCTGCTGCACTCCACAATGCATGTGAGCAGGAGAACTTTCTGCTGCATCACTACACATATTTAGTTGGACTGGTCAGAGCTCCCACTCTGGACTGGTGACTTCACAAATGACGTTTATTCAAAGGCATGTGAAACACTGTGCAGGACAGCAAAGCTTGCTAACATCCCCCCTCCAAGATGGAAATAAACCTCTGGTCATAAAAGCCCCATAGTTTACCATTCAGTGTGATACATGATCTACTTGTGCATATGTACACAAGTCTTTCTTTTCAAGATTTTAATTGGCTAGCAAGCAATATCCATTAAGACATATGAACAACTCAAGAATAATTCAAGTTTTTATTGTTAATATAGTATTGCATCACTTTAAGTAAGTCCAGGATAATTTTAAAGCCATGTAAGTGTAAATTGAGATAATTCCTTAGTGCTGAGAAGTTTTGAAACACAAATGAAACCTCTTGAATAGTTTTAGTATTCTCTTGACTGGTAGAATCCTTATTTATTTGCATCATCAGTAGATGGCAAGCAGAGATTTTTCTGGAATTTATGGTACAGTCAATTTGAAAACTTCCCATATACAGTAGAAAAAGAACTTGTTTCTTAATACAGTATAAACAGACAGTGCAGTGGTTTGGCATTGATGCTAATGATAAAAGTATAATTATATTAGTGTGGCGAGAGCAGCTGAGCAGATGTGGATGTACCAAACCGAAATGATTAAGTGATACCACTTAACTCAGAGCAGAGGTAGTTTATCTTGGGAGCTGTTGACACACAAGTAGAACTAGTAAGTGACATTTCCTAGTTGTGATATCTTCTCTACGGGCAGGCTGCTTCTGCTGCAGATGTTCATGGTTTACCGCTGAGTGAAGATCATGGCACTTGGCTGTGGAAGCACCTGTGAGACTGGCAGCCAGAGCACAGAGCTAAGATGGTTTGGCCAAATCTAAACGTGGTGCATCTGCATTTCTGAAAGGTTGCCCTGGTATTTTCCTGGCTCTGGTGTTTTATCATTCTTTTTTTTAAAGTATTGAGGTAATTTAGCGTCTGTTCCAGTTCAACACATATTTTTTTGCTTGGGACCAGACAGCCTATATTTGCACAGATTAAAAGGAGAGGTTCTAGGTGAGTGAGAATTTTTAGGAACAAGTAGGCAATCTGGATTTTTGTTGTGAAATCTTAGGGTTTTGTTAACTGAGTATTCATTTCAAAGTGAGGTACATACAGCTGTAAGCTCTTTGACTGACTTGTTTTTCATCCTTTTATTTCTTCTCTACCTTGTTTTCCCCATCATTTGCTATTTCAAAACAAGCCCCCTTTCAGCAATAGCAGAAACGAAAAAGAAGGAATAGAAAGAGATTACGGTGAATTGATTTGGAAGCGTTTGTTGTGTAGAGATTACAGGAGAGCATGTTCAGGCTTGAATTTGATATGTATTTGATCTCCCCAAGAATGGTACAGAATATTTTATGGAGTTTTTCAGAAGTGCTTTCAGAGTAGATGTCTCTACAGTACTTCACTGAATTTTGAAACTTGTTCAGCAGATGACTGAATTTTCCTTTTTCCTTTTGTTCTTAATCCCTCCAGTCTTCTGTGACAGCCCAGCCCTCACTTGCTGTATTATGACAGATGCTAAAAAAATCCTCTTAAATGTCAGAGCCATTGGATGAAAGAATAAATAGTGACTTGCAGATGATTACAGAAGTTTTTTGGGTTTTCAGACTTGATGCCTGTGATGGAGTCAGTAGAAATGGATGCTCCTTTTTAGCATCTCTTGGAATACTGATTACACCTTTGTTTTCTTCAGTTCACTTCTGTGGCTATTTCTGAAGTAGTTCAGAGATTATATAAAAATCTGCAAGTTAAAAACCCTTGGTAAGATACATAGATATGTAGGCTTTGGATTTTTTTTACATTCAGAAAGTGCTAAAAGAATAAGTACAATTTTAAAAATATGTTTAGAATGGGAACTTTTAAATTTTTTGACCTTTTTTTGTCTGCAGTTACTCTGCAGTCCTCTGCAGTACAGAGGGTTTTCCGGCTCCATATGTTATATCACAATATTTTAGGAAAATAAACCAGAGTAAAGAACTTTCTGTTGTAATTTTGAGAGCAATAAAACTAAAGAAGGAAATGCTGTGACTCGTTCTCTTGCTTGGAAGATATGGAAGACATGTGTGCGATTTATTTAATTTGACAGAGGTATGTTCATGTGTATACAAAACATGTGTCTGGCCTAAAACTTGAACGTCATTTAATGTATTTTGTGTTAACAACAAGAACTTTAAAAATTTGCACTGAATCTAGCAGAAGGACTAGTGCATTAGTATGTTTTGCCTTTTATTAAGTACTGTGAAGTCAATTTTAATTGCAGTAAACAGCCTTCTTTCCGTAAAGTAAGTTTACAAATATAAGGCAGTATATTGTTTGTTGTGTTAAGGAAAATGTCACTTACATCAGTATGCGTTTCTTTTCATGGGGATGTCCCATTGCTGCTATTTAAAAGCAAGAAGAACTGAATTGTAACTCAATGATTGTGTTCAAGTATACTGAGTTATTTCTACAGGGTAGTACTTTCAAAAGTTCCAGGCTGAATGTCATACTGAGATAAGTACCACCCTTATAAGAATTTACCTATGTTTCCCAGTGGCAATATTCTTCTATTTTTTAAATCATGAGTCCACCAGTGTGGACTTTTTCTTTTATTGATGGCCAGTCTCCTATGTAGTGATCTGTGAAGAGCACACCTCAAAATGTTTGTGCTTTGTTGAAGAAGCATGTAGATAAACTTCAATGACTCCTTGCTCATCCATTTTAAATCCCTCCACAAGTACTGAGGAAGGGATTGCCTCTCTCCCTGATTACTGGAAGGATCATGGTAATACTGGCCAAGAAAATCAACCTTTCACTCAGTGTTTTCTGTTGCCAGATTTGCTTTTCTAAGTTAGTATGCCATGTACTGTATTGTAACAGGTATCATAGAGTATGTTCATTTAAAACTGGAGAAGTTTGTCTGTTATCCTAAGAGGTGGATCTGATTTATACACTAGTGACCTTCTGTGTGTTTATGAAATATTGCACTTGACTTTTTACTTAATTCATTTAAGCACATATATTTTCTACAGGTCTGTTAAAGTAAATATTCTGTGTACTCTCAAAAGAAAGGTTATTTATGGTGTCACAGAAATCAATACAAGATGCCTATTAGTGAATTAATTTTTTGTTTATCCTTGAGTTTTTCTTTGTTACTGTATTAGTTTAAGGTTTTGGATCTAATGAGCATCTAGAAACATGAGTAATGGAAAAATAAGAATACCAAGTCTCTCTTGGGGATATATATGTACACTTGAAATGCCTCATTAGGTATAAATTGAGTAGAAGAATATGTGTGGAAGTCCTTGAAGTGTCATCATGTGGGATATATAATCTTCTGCATGTTCTTAGTATCTAGTGTTCTGGAAACTAATGTGGTTGTCTTGGAAACAGGCTTTATTTTCCTTTTGTGAGTATGTAGATACAAAATCATTATCTTCCTTGAAAATCTAGGAGTAATATTTCTGAAAGAAATAACTGCAAATTTGAGATGCTTGATCTCTATTTAAAGAATTGATACAGGAGTCTGTAAATGATGTTTGCATTGTGAACTTTAATTATAGTTGTGTGAGTATGTTGCTTTAGGGTTTTTTAGGTAAAATACCAGTTCTTAGTGTTGATATTTCTCTGGGAATTATATGCAGTAAAACACTTTGTGAAGATTTCCTAGCTTAATATTTAAATAGATATATTGCAGTATAACTGATGCATTGAGGAAGTTAAGTTCCTAAAAACAAACTGTTACTATTACTTCCTTGTCTTGCTTTAAATTAACAGTATGTGATAAATCCTTGAATATTATGTGAGATTATAGCACAGTATTTGCCAGACAAAACATCAGCAGTAGTCAAAAGTGCAGAGTACAGCTTTTTTTGTTAGCCAAAGGTCTGCCATGCACAAAACAATTTTCTTAAAATTTAACTTTTCTGCTCTGTAGCTTTTTTGACCTGTCACAGCAGTCTTAGAGTTTGGTATTAGCAACAGTGTAATTTCATCATAATTTTTTTGAGATGAAGGTCCAGTCTGAATAATTTTACATCTTTTGTTCTTAAATTGTTAAGTGTAGTTTAATAGGTGGTTTGATATATTTTTAATGTATTTCTCTTCCAAGTTCTTCTGTCTCCAATACCAATTTGAGACTTTCTAGTACTTATATGTAATTCAGAGAAGAAATTTTTTTTAAATCCTTTCATAAACGAAGTGTTTCTTTCAGTGAAGCACACACTTTGAATGATACAACCTGTCCAGGGATAGAGAACTATGACAAGATCTTCTTGAGCCCTAGGAACCCACTTAAGTGACCATTTCTTTCATTCTGCCTCCCATCTTTTCCTCCTTTCTTGTGCTACACCTACGTTTCAGATTGATTTCTCTTTTCTGAACTTAATTGGTAATTTTATTTTTGTTTAAATGTTAATTTTCTCTGAAGTATATTCCAATTTTTTCCCTTTTCCTACTCCCTAGAAAAAGCTCAGGCTTTTTATTTAAGGCCAGAGATGAGGCTTGTAACCTAGGTGGAGAGAATCTTAAAGACTGTGACTGTTACTAGATGAAGCAAAAAGCTTTTAGTGGCCTGTATTTTGGCCCTGATGTACAATACTGGTGTAAGTATTGTGCATCCAGAAAGGAAGAAATAATCACATCTTGTTTTTTCAAGGAATGACTGTAGCCATTCTGATGTACTCTAATGGGGTTGTGTTCCAATTTGGACTTAATAGTATTTATTTATATATGTTTACCTTGATGGTTAGGCCATAAACGTCCCACTTTCACCTCAAAATATGATTGCATAAGCCTTACATTATAAAAGAACATTAAAATACCGTGTTATTGAAGCTATAAACAAAGCGGAGTTAGTCCTTGAGCTTTTTTCACATTCCTCTAAATAAATGTCATTTATTCCAGTTTAACAATATTAGTTAACTGTGTTCAAAAAGAGCAGTTCATTTTATACCTTCCTGATCAAATAATAATTCTCCATGCTGATTACCAAGTATTACATAATTGTATTCCCTGGCTCCGTTTTAGCTGAACAATTTTTCATTCTCTCCTCCCAAACTGCAGATGAGCAAGCAACCAAAAAAAAAAATCACCGAAAAACCCAGACCCCTTATGGGAACAGTTCTGTATAGTTACAGTATGTGCATCATTGTGTTACTGTGATCAGTCCCTGAAACTTGGTCTGTAATTGCATACTCTAGTATCCTTCCTTCATATCCTGGGAAAACATGGCATTGTTGAAGTTCTCCAATCTTCCTTTCAGATTAACTTTTAGTAAAGTGTGAACTTTTCTGGTTTCTCCCATTCTTCATGATCCAGTAACATTGTTCTGGAGAAATCTGTTTTACCTCTGTGCATTGTTAGAAATGGTGACATGGTCTCTCCTCCCTAGAAATTTAAAATATACATAATGGAAAGTTATGTGAAAGGATAAAGAGGAAAACTGCAATTGTTTTTATCATGTGTTTCACTTCAGGATGTTGCTGAGTCTGATTTCAGCTTGTTAGGAAAAGATAAAACTCCAGGGAAGAGATAATAGATTCACTCAAGGAAAAGTGGTATTTTTGTTGCCTTTTGTAATTAAAAAAGCACAAAACAAAATAACTAATGAACACTTTCCTTTTACCATAAGCAAGGAAGTTATTGAAGACAGTCATCTACAGCCAGGGACGCAAAGAGAGACACGTAGTTGCTTTTGCAGTGATGAGACTCACATCTCTGGAGGACAGTGAATCCAGTCATCACATCATGTTTAAGACATTCTCCAGTGCTCAGCACAAAGACAACCTACATCTCTAGCTGCACTTAGATATGAGATACTTAGATGTAGGAAGTCCTGTTGCAAGTACAGTGTGTGGCTTGAAGTGGCCTCTGCAAGTCCTTTCGTCTAATAATTGAGTGAAATGCAAACAAGCTTATCCAAGCTGCTCTTCAAAAAGCATGGTTTAGAGCTTCTTATTGATTACAATTGGGTATATTTGTTAGAAAAGAGAGGATAATAACCTGCGTTATTTTTCCTTGGGGGTTGGAGATGTCTCCTGTAGTGAGTTGGGTTCTCCATACTAATGATCTTAAAGGATACTTGAGGAATCGGTTTGGCATCTGTCAAACAGTGTCATTTTTGTACCTGTTTCTGCATTGTTTAAATGAACTCTGTGTGCTGCTCTGCTGTCCCTGTTTCTGCTTCCTTTTCTGGGGTGCCACTGTAGTGGCCCCTCAGCCAAGGGGCAGGGGCAATGACTGAGAGATACCAGTTCTGATTTAATACTGATTTTTTTCTTGTTGGGGATTCTTCAGATGCCCTGCTCAAGAGGTAGTGACACACAGGGGAAAAACAGGGAACTCGTCTTGGGAGGGATGCAGTTTTTACTGTTGTTGGATTAGAAAAACTGCTTAATAATTATTTTTGTTCTTTCATATAATCTGACATTCTCAAAATTTTGTATGGAAATGTGATTTTTTTCCTTTAATTTCTGAGAAAAGTGCTATTTTTTGTTTCTAAATAAGAGTGAGTATTGTTTCAGCATTAATAAAAATACTTTCTGATGCCCTTTTTGATTCTTATTTATAGGTGTCTTAAGTTTCTTAGTGTTCTTATTGCTTAAGCTACTCAGTCTGGGTTTTAAGTGTTTGTGTTTGAAAATAAAACATTTCTGAATAAAACAGCGTTATTTAATATGTTGTATCCTAACTTCTACTTAACAGAACCTTTCTCTTATTAATGGACAGTATCAAGGGTGGCTGAAGTTCAAAATGTAACAAAAATGACAGATTTTGTAGCTTGTTTAAGACATTCTGTACATCTAAAGGCTGTCAGAAGGTGGTAAACAGATCTCAGAACCGAAGGATCTAAAACCAAATTGCTCTCATGAGATCTAGGTAAATCGTTTCAGCAGGAGGGCTAATTACGTCTGTAGCCCATAGCATAGCCACTGGTACCCTGTCCATTAGCTACGGAGCTTCACTCAGGCCAAAGAGCTTGTGTTTACAGTATGTTTAGTTTGTGTGTGAATCTGAAGGAGGACTGGATTATTATTTAAGCAATACCTCAAGATAAGCAGTGGTGAACACAGGGCATGAGTAGCATTTACTCGCTTACCTCTGTTGTTGCAGCCTTTGTGGCTGACTTGACCGCCAAGGCTACCTTACCCAAACTCCCCTGCTGAAGGGCTGTTCTATGGCTTTCTTTAGCATCTTAGTGCTTGGAAGACCTTTCTGGCTTTGAGACCAGAAAGCTTTGTGTTGCTTGGCACTCGTAGTAGATATTAAGAATATTGTTGTTAATGACGGAGATGCTAGAGTGAGAAAACATGAGGCAAATGATCGGTTTCTATCATAAATTAGCTTGTTGCTATATTTCCTTGTATATGCCTGGTCTGCTGTTATATATATGATGGATGCTGAGGTGATTTAAATGCCAGATGAGAAAGCTGTTTTTTCACCTTCTGTCAAGACTTGCATTAGGAGCTGGACATCTTTATTCCTCACAGATCCTCTGCTGTGCTGGGTACCTCAGAGGGAAATTCTCATCTTCATTCTGTTACCCTTTCCCCAGCAATTACTATTGTAGTTTTCCAAATGAAGAGCTCTGATAATGTCACTATATGTCATTACCTGGAATAATTCAAACACCATTTGATGGTTATCATCAAAAGCAGGGGAAGGCTTACTCAGCACCCTTCATAGTATATTGACTTTTTTTAAGTGACCATGCTGTGTTCTTTAGAAAACTAAAAGTGGTTTGAAATTTCAGTTTTGAAACTGATAATACATTGTTCCTGTTAGAGGATACATAGCTGTGTATTCACATCAGTTAATTTATTTGGCAGTAACTGTGTTTTATGCAATTTTAAAAAGGTTTATGGGCTATTTTAAGTAGTCTTATAGGGTGATATGTAGGTTGTTATGGCTCACTGGGTATTTGAGTGTATGACAGTATTAACTATAGTGGTGTATTAAACTGAACTTGTGTGGTTGAATTTTCCTGAGTTTGTTATTGGAATTCTAACTATAGTTACAACTTCAGGTAAAATGTATGATGATGCTCTGGAATTTCAGGAGGAATAGCTCCCATTTAAAAATCACTTCAGTAATAGTTTGTCTTTTGCTGATGCTCAATTAGTTTAACATCAGAACAGTTTTGCAGTAAAAAATACAGTAAATAATTTGCAGAATTCTGTCTGAATGAATATAAAATAATTCATTCAACATATCTTTGCACAAAAATAAGAATAGGTTGCTCCTTGCTGTGCTGTTCATTCACAGCTGTTTCTTCACGCTGCTGTCCTAGCAGCATGTGTTTGATTTTGCTCTGAGTAGCAGCAGAAGAATTTGAAATGCTGCAGGTGGAAGTTAAGTTCCAGGGAATGATGAGGGTGGACTGTCAGACCATGCTAATTTGTTTTTTTGTTTTTGTTTTTTTTTTTTATGTCACCCTGAGAAAATTAAATTTCAGATAATCTGAGAGCATTTTTCTAGTGCCTTACTTTGCCCTGATTTTTTAACAGGTCTCAGAGCAGTGTTTTCTGCTCTGGCTCAAGGAATGTTGTTTATCAGTGCTGTGGCTGAAAGTGGATATAGTAGTTTTGGAATGTATGAATACTTCAGCTTTATATTTCAAGGGAGATAAAAATTTTATACCTTTTATTAAGAGAAGATCTGGCAGGTGAATTAAGATAATTAAGAGAAAGTGAATTGTACAGATAGTTCCCATGAACAGGTATCTGTTAGGACTTTTTCTATCTAACTGAATCTTACTGAGATTTTTGGAGTGGTTTTCTAAAATGTAGCATTATACTTGTTGAGGAGGATGGAAGCAAATAGAAATTATAAGTAGTGGTTTTTTCCAGTGAAAATGGCCAAATGGGATCCTTACTCATTTAATCTTACAATTAAATCATAAATATCTATCAGTATTTTATATTTGCATATGAGATAAATGTCTGTCAATGTGGACTGGGCTAGGTAAGAGTCTGTATATCTGGCAGTTGGGGAGTGGGGCTTTGGTTGTGTGATTTTTGCTTTTATTTTTCTATTTAATCCTTTCTCAACTTTGACAACAAGGCTGACGCCCTTTCTGTAATGTGTGGTATTTTAAAACCTCAAATGTCACCCCTCCCCTTGCCCTTTTAATGAATTAGTGTGGTCTGCAAGTGCTTGTGAATCAGGCAGCAGAGGATAACTGTGGTTTCGTTTTTTGTTTGTTTGTTTGTTTTTTGTTTTTTGTTTTTTGGTTTTTTTTTTGTTTTGGTTTGTTTGGTTGGTTTTTGTTGTTTGTTTTGTTTTTGTTTTTTGTTTTGTTTTGGGGGTTTTTTTGAGCCCAGAGTCAGTACTGACTGGATTGGTCCATGCAGAACTGTGAAGGTAGAATGAGGTGGAGTAGTTGGTGTGTCATCACTGATGTGTTACTGGTCTGTAGATAGCTTCAAAGATCATATTTGTCCATCTGCCTCGTAAGAAATTCTGTAAATCACAAAGCTGAAGACTTCACTAATTATAGTTCTTATCTTGTTACTATTTGACTGAAAAATCATCAGGACAAAAACTAGTTCCTTCTAAGCCATACACTAACTCTACCACGAGGTAATACCACTGAAGTGGTAGGTTTACTGTGGGGATTAACTGTAGTGTCACTGTTCCTGAATGTGCATTTAATATAAAATCAAGAGAGGTGATGTTGTGAAGAACTTTGAAGAATCAGTTTAGTTCAGAGCCCGTTTAATAAAAATTTACTTTTGTTTGCCCCAGTTTGTTTTAGCTATCTATTTTCTTTAAATAGTCATGAATTAAGCTTTGCAGCAGGTAAGATCGTGCTGACTTCAGTGAGGCTTGACATGGCTCATTAACAATGTAGTGTATTTCTTTTAGTAAATATTGTCATTTTGAAATTTATCACATGCACACAAATATTCTTCTCACCCACTTCTCTGGAATTATTAGACATGCAGCTGCAGTACTGGCTTTAGTTACTTTGCTGGTAATTGGATTAATAATTCAGTATATAATAATGAGTTTTCTTTTAGCTGAAAATTTGGAATTAAAATAATGCTTATATTTCATTGCTATAATGTTGTGCTTTTGAATACTCCCGATATTTAATCCTTTCCTAAAAAAATGTGTTACCATGTAATAGTCCTCATTCTTATTATTCAGATAATATTTTTTTAGTTCAGATTCTTACACTTTATTCAGGATTGTGTTTGAAACTTTAAATGATAACTTACTGAAGTAGGAGAGAAGCCTGTATTTTTCCCAATTAAAAATTAACTTTTGGGACCTGTTTTTAAGCTCCTCTTAAGAAAAATGGACATTTAGACTTCCTTCCAACCCAGTGTTTACATGTGTGCTTAGGTTTTAAACATCTGAGAAGGTTCACCATGAGGCTTTTGATGAATTCCATCTCTACAGCTTCTTTGAGAGCTGGTGCTGAGCAGATGGAACTGGGAAGTTCACAGCATCCATGCTGATGGACCTTGGACACAACTGTGTCAGTGGGAGCACTGCCAGCTGAACTAAATCTGCAGAACTGCTGTCCTTGCAGAACCTTTTCATTTAGAAAAGTTGTAATGGTCAGAGATTGCTCCAAAGTGATAAGAATGCAATTTTCCAACTATACCCACATTACTGGTGTGACCCACTGGCCACTTTCATTTCTGCCCTTGAGAAAGTTCTGCTTTTTTAGTGTTCCTCATCCTGGTATTGATGTAATACATACTGACTGTGTTGCCCATGCACTGACATAAATGTTGTTATCCAAGTATACATGGTCCAAATGCTTTCTGTTGCAACAGGATTGTAAGTAAGTCTGAACAAACATACGATCAAAGCACTGCAGAAAGGGGAGTTTTTGTTTGCTTATTTTATTTTGGGGAATGAGTGTGCAATATGGAAGTATTTGTCCTTTAAGCCCCTTCTTATTCTCCCCTAACTTTTAATTTTGTTAACAAATTTCTTCCAAAAACTGACAGAATGACTGAAGTCTCAGAGTTAATGAATTCTGCTGCCTTTGGATGCTGGATGCTTGTTCTGAGAAATGCAGAGAGTGATTAGGCAAAAAGGCTGCAGGACATTTGTCTAATTATAGATTGCTTTTTCTAATACCTTTCAAGAATAATACTTTTCCAGAGGTATCAATTTAAAAAGTGAATCCTATTGTTATCTTGCTAGATTTTAGTAGTTATATTTGAGTTATATATTAAATTATATTTTGTTTTCAGAAGTAGCATATGATAGGACATAATTAATATAATATGCATTTTAAATTAGCTAGATAAAATTGGTGCTAGATGATTTAGTGTAGAAATATTTTTATTACTTTTCTTTTATAAAAAAGTGTAATTTTTGTCATTTGTGTTGATTAAAAGACTGTTATATGATACTGTGTAAGAAAATGTTATTACAGTAAAATGTTGTTGAAAAAAGTTGACCTGAATCCTGCATTTGTCAGTTTTGTGACTTTTATATTCCTTCCTTATTAGAACTATGCAGCACTGATACAGCAACAAATCAGTGAGGACAAACAAAACTTGAAAGAAAAGACTGTATATGGAATCCAGCTCACAGAAGAAAAACTTAATGACTTCCGTGATGAACAGATTGGGCAGCTGAAGGAACTGATGGATGAGGCTACCAAACCTAATAAAAAAATCACCATTTCTAAAGACACAGAATACAAAACCTAAAAGATTTTAAAAAATTGTTTTAATGCATGTGGAAGCTTTTGAAACTTCATTTTCTAGCTGGAGTTGAATGTGGTTTCTGTGAAATAATGGGCACTACCGATGCTGTAACTTGTTTGGCTATTTCGCTTTCTGTGCAAGAATAAATGAAAAATGGAATAATCACAACTCTTCCATGTTAATTGCAGTATTTTTCCTCCCACCTTTTTTTTTTTTTTTTCCCCTCTCCTGATGGATGGTGAAGACTGGAAGATTTTGGTAAAAGTATATTGACATTTTTAAAATATGAAGTTGTTAGTTTTGTTTTAATCTTGGCACCTACAGGGCAAAACATATTTCTGTTTGTGTTTCATCATCTTCCTTCATGAAAAAGCATTTATTTTCTAATGTGGATTTAGTAGACAAAGGTATAGTACTAGAGTCTGTTTTGATGGAAAGAAATGGACAGTGTTGGAAAAACATACTGCTGGTTAAATTGGTTTCCTTCTTAAGTTTTGTTGTGAAATGTGCTTAAAATAAAAGATGTAGTTCATTATTAAATTAACCTAGAGAATATCACTTACTTATGAAGAAAATCCTGGAATTTTTTCAAAGCTAGGTTCAGATCAAACTTTTTGTGAGTGGGTTGTGCTGTAGGTAGAATGCAAAGGTTCTTAAAAAGCTCGGTATCCCATATTATCCAGTAGTTTTTATAGACCATTATTTGTAAATGCCTTCAGCTTCAATCATGGAAATTATCCTGTTGATAATACTACATTACAAATATTAGTAATTTATAATAGGTTGAATCTTCAGTAGGACAATGCATGCCTATTTTAACATGTGCTATTGGGACTAAAAAAAGATTTTTATCTGTTAAGAAAAAACACATCCCTTTCTGTCAAGAAGACTGCTTTCATTTCATCTTCCAAACCTAGTTTTATATTACTAATTTTGTTCTATTTCTGGACCTTTCCCTATCTGTTACCCACAGCATTTTCAAGTCAACATAATTTCTTTGCTCTTGGGGGATTAACAGCTTTGACAAGTAAGCACATTTCCATTTGTCTTGATTTGTAACTACATGCTGTTTCCCAGAGCTATGCTCCTGGACCCTAATGGGGTGGGGGAACAATTTTGGAAGCAGGCTCTTTCTTTCTCCTTTACCTCTCTTCCCAGTTCTTTGATGGGATTGTGGTTTGCAGGCTGCTTTTTTCTGTTGAAAGTTCAATTGCAAGACTCCTATGTGAGGAACACTTAGGTTGCCTTGCTGCATCTGCCTCTGGTTCCCCCAACCTTTGTTGCTTGTACTGTAGGAACATCCTTTACTGTCAAGCACCTAATCCAAACAGGACTGAAGGGCAGATATGACATCCAGACCGCAAGGCTGCAGCTCGTAAGTCCTGATTCTTTGTGCTTAAGGGGCATGGCTGGAGAGGATGGCAGGACCCCTTCTCTCCTGCTCTGTACCACAGTCCTGCCACAGCATCCAAGTGGGAAGCAGATGGGACGTGCAAGCAGGAACCTTGATGATTGTTTCTGATACTACCATTTATGTATTGTTAAAGCTTTTTTGTTTTGAAAGTTCAGAGTATGTCAAAATCTAATCCAACATCAGAGTTTAGGGCATAAGGATGTATTCTGTTGCACTTCCATCAGATGTACACTAATCTGTAATTGCATCACTAAATCTGTTCTCTTTTCATCATCACCGTCATCATGATCATGGCTAGACTTTGCGAACGAAGATTTGGGAGGGTTCTACTCATGCTTGCTGCATCTATTTTCATACTACTTTAGAAATGAGTACAAAGTTCTGAGTTGTTTTCTCTGTGTTGAACAGATTGCTGTTACGCAACTAACCACTGAAAAGCTCCTACCACCCTAAAAAGTCTTTTCAGTTTATCCATTAAGAAAGACCCTTTATATTTTGTTGATCTTAAATCCATTTGGCCCTTCTAGAACTAAAAGACAGTGATAAAATTCACTAATTGATTTGGCTCACCCTTATCTGTTGTAACATTTTGTGTGCTCACCTGGAAGCTGGTAGGTGTTGGAGAGAGCTGAAGTTTTAAGTAGCTGCAAAAAACCCAAGCTGAAGTCTTATCAACAGGTATTTTCAGAAATCTGCCTTATTAAAAATTACTGGTTCTGATATGCAAATACAAAGCTATAAATATTTAAAAGAATAAAATTGTCATTCAGTGTTTTATTATGCCTATAATGTGTGCTTATGCTTTTTGTAACTGGCTGTCCAGCAAGAGCTATTGGGACATATTTATTCCATAAAAATAAATTAATAATTGAGGGTAGGATTTATGCAGAAGTTTCATTTCTTAGCTATTTGGCTTTTAATTTTTTTGAATTATTAGTGGATATTCTATTTGTTGCATATGTATTTATGACATGCTTACTATTCACTGATTCTGTGGCCAAATTTTCATTGGCTTCTAGGTAAAAATATTGAACGACTAGTGAAGGAGATGTGCCTTTCTCTGCATGTTGTAATTTATTTCAATTTTTACTTTCTATTGCAGAGGGAAGGCTGTATCTCCCAATAGACTGATTTACTTGAAGTGCAACCAGAGAGATCTATGTACCTTTGATGTAGGGTGAAAGATGAATCACTTTAAAAACCAGCTCACATTCTAGGGCAAAAGATGTCTCTACAGGCTATCCTGCTTACCTATTGATTTTCAAACCTCTTGGAAAGAGTTTCAAGGTAAATCCTTCCTGCTGATGGATATAGATACAGCAGCAGAGGTTTTGCAGGAATTACCTGGTGAACAGAACACCCATTTCCTACTGCTTCGTGTCCTGGTGCTGGACCAGGCTCAGTGTGCCAGCATTTGGTATTTAAGAACAGTTAAATACTATTTACAGTGAGGAATAATGGTATGGAGAGGTCTTCCCTATTGCATTACATCAGGAAATTTGCTGCAAAGACTGGCACAGATAAAATGGTTGGTGTTAGAAGTGATAATATTTGCACCTGTAAATGATCTGCTTTTGTTCATGGAGGTTGTGTATCTGCTGCAAAACCACTAGCTTTTGTGGGAACGTTTTCAGCAGTTTCAGTGCCCATAGCTCTGCTCTGGGAACAACCTTGACAATGTGAAGACCTTTCAGTTCTTCCAGTGGTTATTGTGTACCAGTTAAGGCACATGAAGATCACAGAATTTAATTTTATTTGGATACAACCGTTCCATAAATACAATACAAGGTATTCTTGTTCATTGAAATTGAAAGCTCTGAGTCACTGCTTGAATTTAGTGTATAAATGAGAACTGAATGGTTTTGCCACTTGTAGCAGTGTATTATGAGTAAATGTCAGGTGTTTCAACTAGTTCATTTATGTGACGTACAATATTTAATCTTCTCTCTAACAATTTCAAAGTTAGTACTTGAAACTATAAAACAAGAATCTTCATTTAATAAAATGACCTTTAGTTGCTGAATATTTGTCAACTTGCTATAAATGCTGAGGAACATAGAGACAACTGTGTATTACCACTGTACTTAGAAAGTAGTTTGTGGAAATATCAACATTTGCAACACCATTTCCAGCACAAATGAGCCTTCTATTTTATGCCAATGACACTCTTTGAGGGCTGAAGTGAAATTTCAGTCATGTGTTAAGTGAGCTAACATGTTTACCATTTATTCCCCAAAGGTTCCTATTTCTGATTTTGACTGGAGAAACAACTAGTACAGAATCTAAAGTAGTGATATGTGTTTATCCTGAGAGATTAACAGGAAAACCAACTGTACTGTAAGCTGGCAGTACTCTGTTGGGAATGTAACAAAGGGGATTTCACTTAGCTTTACTGTAGTAGAATATCGTACAGAATCTGTAGCATAGAAAGCCTGCCAAAGCAATGGAAACTGGTCATGCTCTTGCTTTGTACAAGAGACCCACATAAAAAAATACCATGGTGATCTCAGGAAGTGCTAAGTAGCCCATAGACTTTGCGAACGAATGTTCCGACAGACTAATGTTCCAACAGGCTTTGCCAGCCAAACTGGGGTTTAAACTGTGCGTGGCCAAACCCAAGGCATGCTGTCTGTCTGCATCTAGTCCTAAGCATGTAGCTTTGCTGGGGTTGAAGAGGGCTGCTAAAAGGGCTTGAATTTTCCCTCTTTATGTGCTGTAGAGAGGCAGTAAGGAGCTGTCGGCCAATTCACTTGTTCAAAGTCCATGTTCCCTATGCACAGAGGGATTCCCTCTGCTACTCTAGTACATATTAACGATGTTGTGCTGTCAGCAGTGAAGTCACCTTTGACTGTGATCCAGTAAGTTAAAAGAACTTTTCAAAGCTAAAGAAAATGTCTTCTAAATCAAACACCCAGTTAGAACTGATTTAAGAACTTCATTCCATTTAATTTTAGAATGTGAGCACATGCTACTGGGTGGTGGGAAAATGGATCTCTCATAAATACCTTAAAATTACAGTTTCTTAGTGTCTTTATCCAAATCTTGCCACAATCTTTCCATTGGAAAATGTGAGCTCAAGATGGTACTATACAGGGCTCCCAGAATGTACAGTAAAAATAAAAACTCATTTGGGGCTTTTCTTTACAAATTATGGACATCAACTGCCTCTCATCAACATCCCCTGCCCAGGAGACTGGCACGTAGGGAAACAAAAGCTTTAGGAAACACTGGCTTTACCAAAAAAAAAAAAAAAAAAAAAAAAATCTTCCAAGCATCTCGTGGGACTTTAAGGTAGTTTCCTCTGGGGAGGC
>VXAU01003853.1:60183-229228 GCA_013399695.1 Formicarius rufipectus | reverse complement strand
AGGGCTATAGCCCACAATAAAAAAACAAACAAACAAACAAACAAACAAACAAAACAAAAACAAAAACAAAAACCAAAACCAAACAAAAAAACCCCCCCAAAAAAACCCAACAAAAAACCAAACAAAAAAAAAAACAACCAGACAAAAGCCCCCCCAAAAAACAAACCCAAACCCCAACCCCCAAAACCACAAAAAAACCCAAACAGAAACCCCAAAACAAACAAAACCAAAAACCAACCAATCAACAAAACACAAATACCCCAATACCGAAACCAAAAACCCCACAAAAATAACAAACCAAAAAGGCTTAGAAAATTAATAATGCTATTTACTCCTCCTGAACATATTTAGTGAGATACCTGTGCAGCTCTTGGTGCCACATGAACCTTACCTATGATTTATAATCACTTCTGGGTCTCATTATTACCTCACAATCCCTTCTATTAAAACTAACTTATAACTATGTAATTAGTGATAGTATAGTCATTTGTAAGACCAAAATTTCGTTCCTTGCCTAAGGGGAGCTGGGGAGAGCTATAAACATGAAATATCAATGCTACCTATGGGATTCAATTGCTGTTTTCCAATAGCTGTGATGCCTAATAGGATATTGCTGTAGCACAGATGTTTCGGGAATACAAGGCATGATGCATAGCTGTGATTAAGCTAAACCACACTCTCTGTCTTTCATTTGGCTTCCTTCTAAATCAGGTATAACTGGGTGTTGCACCCTTGCAGCATCCTCTGAGGTCTAAAGGAGTACATGTCCTGGTGGGAGCCAGGGAATGTCCTCTATGGAAAGGGGGTACCTGTCCCCAGGGCTGCTCCCCATGGCCCTCACTCCTGGCTCCTCCCCGGGCAGTATGACCAGCGCCAGGGGGCTCAGAGCAGCCATCTCCGTCCTGTGCATGGTGAGGGAGGGCACTTCTGGCATTGCACAGCAAGCCAGAGGGAATTCCTGATGTTACCCTGCCCGCTGCCCTCAGGAGGCTGAGGTTTGAACAAAGGGTTCATTTCTTCCCCATGTAACATACCAGGCAAAGCATCTCCTGACTGTGGTGGTGTGCCCACAGCTAGCCTTTTCCTTTCCCTTGAGGGCAAGCAAAATGGAAGAAACCGAAAAATGTATCAAACCAAATCTGGTCCCTTCTGTGTTTGTTCTGACTGTAGCTTTTCCAGTCCAAAGAAGGCATTTCTTTGCCAGAACTGTTTGCTTTTCAGCTGAGAAAATGAAAAGACTGGCTTGGAAAAATGAAAATCCTTAGCTCTTCCGCTTTGCAGGTAAGAAAACCTGCTTAAGATTTCCAAACCTGGTGAAGATTATTTGAATTGATACTATTTTACTGCAAAGTCAGAAGCTTTGGGGAGCGCAGGACCCATTACACTGGCCTCTGCCCTAAAGATCTCTTTGCAAATAAGCAGAGGTTTCTGTTGTCACTCTTATGGATCTGTGTGGCTTTTCTGAATTGTTTTTAACATACCACAGAGAGGATTAGGAAGGAACTTCTGTACCGTCTGTCCTGGATTGCAAGTAAGCCTTTCTGGAAATTACTCACGTTCTTTAGTGTGGACAGGCTGCTTAGATGTTGTGTTTTTCAGCCTCAGGGCACTGCGTAGTGCCTGTAACACCAACATTTTAAAGAGCATGGCCTTAAAATGCCACATCTTTAAATATAAAATGAACTTTTTTTTAATGAACATGGGCAATAAGCCCCAAAAATGTTTTTTAGAAATGATTCTCGCTCCCTGTGACAAGTACCAAACAACATCTGCATAAAAAGCACATCTGCTCAGCAGGTGGAGAGGGGGTATAACACAGAGGTAATCTTTGGAGGGCATAATCAGAGGTTGGGGTAAACAGATATATGAGGCTGCAGAGGGTGTGAAGCAGCTCTTGGGACAGCTGCCCTCTGAGCGTCCTGCTCCACGTGCCACTGCCATGCCTTTTGCCATCCCTGGTCAGCCTCCTTCAGCATGGAGGAGCTTCCCAAGCTCCAGTAGTGAGGATTGTCACTAGACTTAGTCACTGCCATAAATAACGATTTTTTTTTTCTCCTCTTTCCATGATATACTGCGCAGATTGCATGCCATGAAAATTCAGAGCTGTCACGGAGCCTTGGCATGATGGTGAATACCTAGTCTGTGCAAGGTTTTGAGTGTATTTTCTTCCCCTTGCCAACAGATGGGACGGACAGCTCCTCCTAGGCTTTGGACCACAGGCCTTCCAATGCCTTTGGTTGCACTGTGTTTCCGTGGTGTTTGGGAGCAGTTGTATGAACCAATTTATAGTACTTGGCATCTTTCTATGAAATATTTATAGAGGTACTAAATTGCAGTGAATTATATTGCTGGCTCATGCAATTCAGATGATAAAAATGCCCTTTCTAATCCGTGGAAAATAAACCCAATCAGCACTGTAGAAATGAGATTTGCAACTGGCTATGTCATTGACTAACTGGAATCCAGGACAAGGGCAAGCACCATTCCTGCAATAAACCCCAGATACAGGGGAGAAAGTGACAAAATTCACCTGTGCCTGTGACCCAGGCCTCTGCTAGTGAAGTAAAGGCATAAGCACATTGGCCTGAGGACCAACCTGGACTTGCAGTCAAAGCAACACCAGTCACAGCTGAGGAACAGCATTGCTCATTGCTCACCCTCACACAGCTGCAGAGAAAAAAAAAAAAAAAAAGCCACAGAGAAATTCACAGTCTCGAGTTCCTCTGCTGGAAGATAGAAATTGCAATGATCCATAATGTGTGTCTAGAGGCAAGAACAATATTTCATTTGGTTAAAGGGAACTTTCCCAATCCCTGAGCACATGCATAAGTGCTGGTGCAGAAAAAAAAAAAAAAACAAACAACAAAAACACCAGAAATGAATTTTCATCAAAAGCAGAGGTGAGTTATGAAACTGTGTTTAATATAGCAGTGATTTTCTCTTTTTGCTGCAGGACAGATTCCAAGAAATGCATGATAGAAAAACTTGAAACAAAAGTCGTCTTTTTCCATGGAGGTTTTATTTCGGTTCCTCCTCTGTGCCTTATTTTTCTTCTTTGATAGTAAGTTGTCTCACCAGAGCCTCTGGCCTTGCCCTGGCAGCCCCACCCCACAAGAAAAGGAGGTTTTGGTGGGTCAGTCTTCTTGCTGCTCCCAGGACACAGTTCTGGGGCAGAGCTGACTCTGGGGAAGATCCCAGCCACCCCCATGTCGTTCTGTGAGGTGGGGGGTGAACTTTCTCCCTATTGATGTGACATCCTGGGGGACCTTGTGGGAATGCTGTAGTTGGTGATCCTCCAGTCAAAACCACACCTGGGACCCCAGGATGTTTGTGCTCCTACCTCAGTACTAAGTCAGAAGCAGAACAAGCTCTTCCCACAGGGAGATTTGCTGGGTTTAGAGATTTTTAAAAATATTTTTATGCAAATTGAAAGTAAATCTGGTAAAAAGACTCAATACCCAAGTTTAGCCAGTCTGTGATATAATCACCCAGAATAGAAAACAACCATCATCTGGAGGGCATGGGTGAGCCCAGATCTGTCTGTGAAGATCTCTCAGTGGGGATTTTAGGCAAGGGATTGACAGATGAGGTTGGGTTTGGGGAATTTGGTAGGAAGCTCTGTGTACCAATAAGGCAGCACATGGTGTAGGATGGGGATGGTTGCCCCTTGGTAACGTTAACCAGGCTGTTCTGCTGTAGGTCATTCACCATGACCTGTGGGTGTCATTGAGGTGCTACAGATCATGAGTCCTCCCTTACTTTGGTGCCTCAAGGGCCCCTGCCAGTCTAGGGAGGTGACAGAGCAAGGGCAGGCAGTATGAAGGATTCAAACCCACTCCTAAACACAATTAATGGGGAGAAGGTGGTGGCTAAATATGAGACAGAAATGTCACACTTTTGACCAGACAGATAAACAGGGTTATTAATCAGAAACAGGTTTTATCTCAATCTGCTGGGTCTCCCAATCACTGTGGGTTGTGCATCATGGGACTGGCTGATGCTTCAAGTCCCCTGGACTGAATTTTTGGTCTCACAGTAGTCCTGCCCATGGCCATGGGTCATGTCATGTCAATGGCCTCTAGGCAGAAAAAAAAGAAATTAGAGTAAGAGAGACAAGTGACAAGGATTGGTTTGATTTGTTTTATATTTTCTACTTTTTTTCACAGGGCTTTTTATTTCAGGGCAAAAGTGAAGTACGGGATTCGATAAGGAGAAGCTGAATGAAGAGGGCTTGAATCAGTGGTGATGAAAGAAAAAAGATCTGGAAAAACAAAACACATTCTTTGTCACAGAACCTCCCTTCCATACCCATTTTGAGGGCAACAGGCTGCTAGATCCATGAGAGACCATGATACGCCAGGCAGCTGGGTTATCGGGGAACAAAGCTATCTTCTTTTTGTAGGAAAGCTACCTCCCATGTTGCATTTGTCCTGCTTTGGGGCATAAGTTCAGCCTTGGCGAAACCAAACACTCTCAGTGGCTGAATTGGTTTTCCGCACCTCAAACTTGTGTGGTTCTGAGATACCGGAAAACATCACCATTTCCTTCTCTCCATGTTCATCTGAGCATTTTCAACTATTAGCATGACAAACTCCTAAATGACATTTCTGTAAGGAGGCTGTTTAGAAACAGCTGTGCAATAATTTCAAGATAATCCTTATTTTAAGGATGTATAGCCTTACATGAATTTAACTTCAAATCCCTTGGATGCCTAATTCCTCATTGCACATGGTGAGTCATCATTAAAATAATAATCACCTTACTGGCTGCTTATAGTTTAATCTTTCAGCAAATAAAGATGTGATTGAAACTTCCTCTTATCAAACCAGTACAAGTTTGTTCAGAAGAAAAAAAATAATTCTGTTATTTTTGTACAAATTGGTATAATGAGCTGTCTCTGTGCTATTATATCTGAGCATTAGCTGACTCTATTATGCAGGATAATACTCTGAATAATTATTACTTATCTGCATGTACATACATTGAATAATAAAATAATTAGACCTTTTAAAACAGAGAATAGAAAGAATTCCATTTACTTTAATTCTGACTTTCTGATTATAAGGTTGGAATAAAAAATGTGGTACTTTATTGGTGTGTCAAGCCACTAAATGTCTGGTATGTAGATATCTGTGCAGGCTGTGAGCAAGGTATGTATTTTGTCAGTCTAGACTGTGCGGAGATTTACATAAGGATGTAAAGTATCTGGGCTGTTGAAATTCAGAGGTGAATGAAGCCTGCTGGGCACAGCCTGCTCTTTCTGAGAATAGCGCTTCTGCTGCCTGCAGCTTTTGGTGCAGGGGCCTGCAGTGCTTGTCCCATGGGAGCCAGCACATCCAGAGAGCAGGAGGTGCTGGGCTCCAGCAACTGTGGAGATCCATCTCTTCTCTGCATGAGGGCTTGTCCTTTCCTTTCCAGCTGGTCAAATTCATCATGCAGTGGAGCAAGCACAGTCTGCCCAGCAGCTCCGGCTGTACCATGCAGATTTGACTCAGCCACTGCACCTCAGGAAAGGTGTCTGGGCTCTTGGACACCATGAACGCACTGGATTCTCCTTAAATAATGCATTTCTGTGGAAGGTAGTTCCCTAGGGAACCTTCTTGTACTCAGACTTTGGACTCTGCCAGAGTCTGCCATGTGACCATGGGGCAGCTTCTGCTTCACAGGAGTGCTGGGAAGAAAAAAGTGATAATAATGTTTAAAATTGTGATATCTTGCTGTACAAAAGGTAAAATGCTCCAGGCCTGGTATATTTTTAGGTGTGTCTGAAAGACACATCATGTGTACTTCAGACATGGAATCATAGAACAGTTTCGTTTAGAAAATACCTTTAAGATCTTTGAGTTCAACTGTTAACTCAGCACTGCCAAGGCCACCACTAAACCATGTGTGTAGATGCTACAACTGCACTTGTTTTAAATACCTCCAGGGATGGACCACTTTCCTTGGGCAGCCTGTTCCAGTGCTTAACTACTCTTTCTGTGAAGAAATTTTTTGTAATATCCAACCTAAACCTCTCCTGGCTCAACCTAAGGCCATTTCCTCTCATCCTGTCACTTGTTATCTGGGAGAAGAGACTGACCTCCACCTCACTACAACTTTTTTCAAGGAGAAGAGTCAGGAGCTGGGATGTAACTCCCATGGCTGTCAGCTCATGAGCAGGACCTGGGGTGGGGTGTAAGGCAAACACTCTTCAGAGCCAGGAACTAATTACACATATGGGTTAGGGGTTGTCTTGTAATGTGATTGCAAAAGCAGACAGACACCAGGGATCATCAAAACCTCCTTATTGTACTGGTGCAAACAAAATGGAATCAATGTTTACTGCAGTAAACAATATTAAAATATTGTAGTAGGGATACTACAGTTGACACTTTGAGCTTCATATTTTTGCATATTGCTCATGATTTTCAAAAGCTGTATTTTTGTATATCATACATCCAGTTCTCTTACCTTCACTTACAGTCCTGCATGAGCAGCCTGATCTGACCAGGCAGGTCATGCATGTACTCTTGGCATTGGATTGATTTTGCTTCATTTGCCATCTCAAGAGCGTGATCTTCTGACTTGCGTATACACTGCACAGTGGTCCTGAGGAATAGCAGTAGGTGTTATCCATTTCTTGAGCAATAATTATTTTAAGGGGAAGTTTGCTGGCTCCCTGGGTTTTTTTAGGATAGCTCAGGAATAACTGAACCATGTAAGATAATGAAGAGAAACCAATTCATCTCATACTCTCTTGCAAATCCCAGACACTGAGTTAATCACACAAATGATTAGGAATTCGAAGCAGACTGGTGGAACATTTTAATTCTGTTTGTTGAAAGCTGTAAATGTAATTGATTTACATTTCTCTCCAATAAGTTAATTTGAGAGAGTGTTCCCATTGTGAATAATATCAGATTCAAGGCTGTAGGCCTACAATTCTCAGTGGCTCCACTGGAGAAAATACAGATCACTCCTTGCTGTAAAAGGATCAAAAGGATAAAGACTAATGACTGGTAAATGTTGTCTTCCTGTAAACAGAAAATTACCAAATCTGATAAATGCAGTACATTAGCACTGCAACACAAGAAGCAACATGCTTGCCATTATTCCTGGTAAGTTAATGGAGGAGTGCTGAAATTAAAAAAAGAAAAAAATCTGCTTTGGATGCAAAGTCTCCAGGTTGATCCAGAATATGTTTTGGATTTGAAAAACCTTTGTTTTCTGGAAATATTACAATTAACTGAAGGTTTGATATATGAAACATTTTTCCATCACAAGATGTAGATTGGCTGAAGATGAAGACCTTTAGAAAAGGACATCTCTTGAAACAAAACCTTTTGCTTTAACTGTAGTGAGGTGATAGAGAGGGAGGGAGGGGCCTGAGGTCTGAAATGCAGCAGACCCAGATTCAAACTCCTGCTGATGCCACGAATCTTAATCTTCAGTGGCTTGTCTAAGCACTCTCTAGTGTGTCTTTTTCTTTTTTTAAACTTTTGTACTTTCAGAAAAATCTCTTTGTCATTTTTGCATAGAACCAGATCTTAAGTGATTTTTTTTTTCCATGTGAAAGAGAATTCTTGTTTCCTGGAGAGCTGTATGGACCGGGAAAGATTCCTTGTATGCCACTGTTGCCTCCTGTTTCTACTGCAGAAGAAAACAGTTCAGAGACTGGAACAACTCAGTGTTCATTTTAATAATAATAATAATAAAATCCATAACTTGCAAAAAAACCCCACCCTAAGCCCCAGACAACACGGGGACAAAAGCACCCTTATCAGCATGATGTAGGCAATTGGGTGAAAAAAGCAAGAGAGGGGGCCTTATTCATAATGAAATGAAATTTCGTTAAAAAATGCTTTAAAGCATTTCAGTAAATATTAACAATCGCTAACATGGAAAAAGTTTACTTCTGACACAACCTAATCACAGCGACAGGCAAAATAATTCCCCTTCTTAATGTGACTAATGCAGTTTAAGGGTTTGCCATCTGTTTTTGCAATTAATCACACGAATGTTGCAAGTATGTCTGCCCTTGCCAACACTTGTTTTCATATCTCCTTTGCTGTTGGCACAGCTTCCCCAGCAGCGGTGAGGCAACAGGGCTGGAGCACAAAGCCTGGCTCTCCCATCCAGGTAGACTCCTTCAGTGCAGGAGGCTTAGGGTCACAAGCCTGTTTCTTAGGGAAGAAATTTTGTCTTCATCTATTTGTAAAAACTTATGAGGAAGGCTCCTTTTAGCAGCAAAATTTGAAAATATTTTTAATTACTTTTGGTATCAGCTACTTGTGGGTACTGCTACAAAAGCAGCTCACCTGCAAAGTAGCTTTTATATATCCCTAGTAATTCTAACACTTTAAGAGTTCAAATTTACATCTAAATTCCTTTGCTAGTAACTGAACCATAAAATGTATTTTTAATGAGGTTATTATGAAGGTGCAATTAGCTACCATTGTAAACCTGAGTCTTCCCGGTCTTTGGAAAGAAAGAAAATAGTAACTTTCAAACAGGTCTAAAAATTCTACTGTGTCACTAGAAAAATGACTATAGAAAAGGCTATATATTTTCTGATCCATCCAGTGAATTTTAGGGATGCCACTGGGATGCTTCCATGCTGTTAGGATGCATGGGACAGAAACTGTGTGGATAGGTGCTTGAAGGGTGAGCACATTGTCTTAACTTCCTTCTCTGCTGAAGCTGCATTGTGAGGATGATAAGTCCTCCAAACTTCTGTCTTTCCAGAGGTGGAAAACACTAATTACTTCTTAGCTCAAGGATCTTGGCCATGACACTCAGAAACAAGAGAGTATATGGCTGTCATAAGAAGTGGATGAATATTAGAAGTTTGCTGGGAAACAGTTAATATTAATGAAGTGCTAACATTTTGTTAGATTAGTAAAGAAATAGAAGAGGACCTTGTGCTGTGAAATTGTACCCAAAGTCAGTGGTGACTGACTTTCAATTACAGATGGGGTGCAGTTGTTAAAGACAAGGACTTGTTAAATATTGCTATTCTGAGACAGAATCAAGACCTAGGACCCCATTGTTTTTTTCATATATGAGGAAATTTTTATGACGATTCTGATGACTCTGGGAGCACACTGCATGGGGATCTGGTGGCTGGCTCTTCTAAAGCCAAGCCAGGCTGCTCTGCATGCTTATCTGGATTAAAGTGCTTCAGAAGTGCCCTAATGCATAGGTGAGATTGCTAAGGCTCAAGTTGTGTTCCTTGGGAATAGGCAAATTCATCTTGCTGCAGAAACAGTGGTATCCCACATAACTCATTCATCAATGCTTTCTGCCAGGGCAACATTTCATTGACAGAAAAGAAAAACATTTTTAAAATGGTCCTTCACAGGATGAGCTGTTGCCCTAGGCTATCCATCATAGTGATTCATTGCAATTTCATTTCTTTTGAGAAGTACTCTCACTGCTGCTCTAGACCACTGTGTACCAGCATCTGTCAGATTGGCTGGACTGGCTTGCTCCATGGGGAGTCATGGTGTCAGTACGATACTGAGATGTATAAAAATGTGGAATTATTGATTACTCTCCTCCCCAAATTTCAGATTAGTTTGTTCAGACAGATGAATGCACTTGGTGTGATTTGTTAATCAGTTTCTTATAAATGTTCTAGTTTTTCATGGCTGAAACCACTGTGTTTATTCATACTTGGTCCAAGAGCTGTTCTGAGGGATTTTGGCTCTCAAAACACTTTGATTCTCAACCTGAGCTTCAGAAATTCTGGAAATCTGCTAGTTAAGTAGGTGTCATATTTGTGGTTACTCTACCACGTCAATAGCCATCAACATATGTCCTCCATTAACCAGCTCTAAATCCCACAAAAGATTTGGAAAAAATGCTGAAATACCTGTTCTGTCATTCCCTCCTCTGTTCTTTCATCTTTTGATTACCCTGTGTAAACTCAGCCTTGAAGTTTAGCTCACACAGAGAAGTGCTGAGGGGCAGCCATGTCCCAGGACCAAAGCTATGCTGGCAAAGCTGCTGGGACTGCCAGAACGGGCACCCAGAGCTGGGAGGGAGCCTTGGACAGAGGGAAGAATCTCCATCTCCAAGCCCACAACGTCGCTGCTTCTGTGATTCATCCTGCTCCTCTGCATGGTGCCTGGGAAGGGACATGGGGAGCCCTGGAACACTGGAGCTTTTGCTGCTCAAAACCTTTTCCCACAGCTGCACAGACATTCCTTGCTGCAACGCAGCTGTTTGTGCCTTGTAGTTAGCTGTGGTCTGTGAACTGATTTTTGTTTTGAATTGGTGTCTATCTTCTGAACATCCACATGAGAAAATAAAAGTGTGGGGAAAGGACAAAATATTGCTCAGTGCTATTTGAATTTCTTATAAAATAAGGACCCCGTGTACTTTTCTGATTGATTGCTTGCACAGCAGCATCTTTGAAGGAACAACTGTATAAAGTTTGCTTTGTCTAATTAATTCTGGTGACTTATCAGATAAATAAATCATATTCAGTCTTTCATTTCATAATTTAATTAACTTATATTTAAGGCAATCCTTCTTTAGTATTAAATATGCTGTTTTGTTTTGGGATCAAACAAAATAGCTGTGTATCAGATTACCATATGTTTTTGCATTTCAGACAGTGACCTTAAAACTTGTACAGGACTTAATGGTGGTGTTTAATAAGCTTTACAAATCCTGACTGTTCCTGGTAGTGGCAGATGACATATATGCTTGCAAACTACATCTCTCATGTCTGATTTTAAGTGTTATATTTTACGGCAAATCTGCTTCAATTTATCCAAGGGACAAAAGGCAATAGCAATTGGGATAATTATACAAAATCAGCTGGCTAATTCCTAGTACTTGTGCTCATGCAGCAGAGAGTGTGTCCTCCATGCTGAGTACAGCATTTCAAATGAGATGGGACTTCAAGGGTTTGTGTTATCAGTTCATAAAAACAAACACAGTATGCTTAATTTCAAATTAACCAACTTCCAATATTTCAGAGGTAATTTAGCACTACCTAGGGGCATTAGCATCCCAGATATAAATGTCAACAAGTACAATTAGAAATAAATCTACAGGTTCCAGCTAACAGATTAAATTACTAATTAAACTAAAATAATCACTTTTGACCAGATACCTCAATTGTGTGTCCAGAGAAGGACAACAAAGCCGGCGAAAGGTCTTGAACACAAATCTTATGAGGACCAGCTGAGGGAGCTGGAATTCTTTATCCTGGAGCAAAGAAAGCTCAGAGGAGACCTCATCACTGTCAGCCTGAAAGGAGATCATGTTGTGGTGAGGGTTGGTCCCTTCTGCTAAGTAACAAGCAACAAGACAAGAGGAAATGGCTTCATGTTGTGCCAAGGGAGGTTAGGTTAGATATTGGGAATAATTTCTTCATGGTAAGAGTTTGCAAGCACTGAAACAGGCTGGCCAGGGAAGTGATGGAGTCACCACCTCTGGGAGTATTTAAAAGATGCATAGATGTGGCACTTTGGGACAGGGGTTAGTGGTGGACCTGGCACAGTAATCATTGGACCTGATGGTCTTAAAGGTCCTTTCCAACCTAAATGATTCTACAGTTTGATGATTCTGTGATCATAGTGCCCCTTATTTGAAAAATTTGGCACTCTTACACCATCAAATAATGGAAAAAATGGCATTCAAATGCTTAGCAGTTCTCTCACATATAAAATACATTTTTACTGGCTTCATTTTGTCATGGTGTGGAAGTTTATAATACATTTACAAGCAAGACATTTAAAAAGTGTGCAAAGCTTTTTCTCTTTTCTGGCTTCTTCCCAGTATGTGGGAATTTTGCACTTTTTATGTATTGGATGGTGTTTCATGCCAGATAGATTCAGAATAGATGAGAACCCAATAGCTTAATCCCAGGTATTTCCGTGGGAGTTAGGTTGAAATCTTCTGAATGTGTAGTGACACCCTGCTATTGCTGGATAACTTCACTTGTGGACATTTTTTGTATCCAAATTGAAAATATCTTGTCAGCTTAGCTTGATGCACTTTCAAGGATGGAAGAGGGGATTACCATTTGTTGCAAATCTCTAAGATAGGAAGGATATCAGGGGAATAACAGGAGAGCAGTAGAGCCAATTCAGACAAATTCTGACTGTGAGGGTTGAGAGAGGGACTCCATCTGTAGAATAGTGAGGTGACAGCAAACCAGGAGAGTCAGAAGAAGTATTATCAAGCTTTTCTTAAGGCAAATACTGTCTGGATAATTTTAGTACAGCTGTCACTGCTCTAATTGCTAACAGGTTATCTTAGGGTAGCAAACATTTGTGCTAGATGTGTTATGTGTAAGTACATCTTGTAAGCAACACTATTATTCCACAGGGGTATGTTGCATATAAACATCATATGGACAAGTTTTCCCAGTGGGGAAGGTTACATGTTTCACTTATACAAATAATTAAATATTCCTCAGATTCAAGAAATTATATAGTTTAAGTCCTTTTCTTGGTTATTATACCTTCCTTCTTATAGCACAAAAACTTGCTCTTATTATGGATAGGCTGTGGTCAAGTGCATGTGATATGTGATAGATAACAGCACTAAGAAAAGAGCAAGAGACTGACTGTAATCTCAGTAAAGCCACTGAAAATTAGATCAAGATTTGAATGCAGAGTTAAGGATATAATGGTAAGGTCTAAAATTTTGCAATTTTTGCTTTTCCTGCTGTCACTGACCTTGACAGAAGTGACTTGTCTTTCTAAGACAAACACTTGGAATTGAAAGAGCAGCATGGGCTGGTGCTGGTACAGCCAGGGTGTGTGACTGCTGGGGCTGCAGGGAGCAGGGCACCTGGCCAGCTGGCTCCCAGTGCCACCTGGGAATGCACTGAGATGTTGAGGCCCTTCCCAGAGCTTAAAACTGCATTTCAGTCATCCATGTTGCAGAAGAGTTAGATGGCTGAGGGATTTGAAGCCCAGATTTGGAAAGAGTCTGAGCTTTTTGGGTGTGACATGCTGTGAAGTTTCATGGATGAAAGCATCCCCAGGGGGCAACAGAAGCATGGGACAGCAGAGACCTTACTCGGTACATGCAAGGAGGAAAAGAGGCAAGACTGTGCATGCAAAATCAGGGGCAGGTAAAAGCCCAAATACATAGGAAACCAAATGACTGGGATCATCAAACAGCTCTATGTGTCTCACTGAATTTGTCAAACAAACCCTCAGCTTCAGTACCAGAAGGTGGGAAAATAAGTGGAAAGTCAGGAGGAGTGTAGGTAGCACTGAGAAACAGAAACCATAGTGCTTACAGAGCCTCTAGCCTGGAGATTTGTTTGAAAGAGGGGTAAAGATTGAAAACTTATCTCAAGAAAATTAATTCTTGCAACTCTGGAGGGCATAAAGGCCAAGACATGAAAAGGCCAAGGGATGTAGACATGGTTGTAGCGGTAGGGTCCAAGGGCAGGACTTCTCCGAGTGAGGTAGCACCGAGTACACGCTGATCCCTCGTGCCTGCGAGGGACTGCACCATCCTGCAAAGACGAGCTACTGTCTGCTTTGGAGAATGTCTTGTAATGGATCTGCTTCTGTCATGTAAGGCAATTGCATGGGTGAAAGATGAGTTCTGTACTGAGGAGCCAGACATATTCACAGCTCAGGACATCTTCTGCTGGCTGCAATAAAGGAATACAATGAATCAGCTGGTCTGTTTCTGACGAAGGTACTTTAGTGCAGGGCAGTACAGGAACCTGGGAGAAAAACACAATCCAGGCAAATTTCCAGCTTTTGGGATGCCAGTGGATGGCGAAGAGATTACTTTCACCTCTCTAGTTTGAGATTGTTGCACGGCAGGAACAGGCTCAAACAACTTGTGTGAATGTGTTATTGTCATAACTAGTGACCACAGAGGTTCTGAGAGGGGTGTGCAATTCAGGTTCCGTGCACAGGTCTCTTTCCTGGTAATCAGGCAGAATGCAGGATCAGACTGACTCACATATAGTGTGTGCAGAGACCCTGTGACACCACTGGTGTGCCTCTCATTCTCTCCTTGACCTCACACACCCAGGCTCTGGGCTTGCCACACTATTTTATAGCTGTGTATATAAATTAGCGAAAGGGGGAAGTCTACTGATCATTCAGCCTGATGCAGAGACAGTGAGCTGAGAGGTACCGTGGTGTACCTTGGTTTGGAGAAAAGGAGCACATTTCCTCTAAAATCAATAACATGAAATAAAGCTGCAAGATAAATGTACACAGTAGAACTTGCTCATAGCAAAATCTGATGTCAAGGGACCTCTTCTGCCATTGATAAATAACTTCACTAAATTAGAGTTTTACAGAACAGGTATTTAGGAAATTTATAACCAGTGTAAGAATGAAAAGCTTATCCCAGTGAGGAAGCTACTTGTAGCAGTTGCAAGCACGTAATGATCCTTGGAAAACTGGTGTGCAAGGCCAGGCACCCGATACCAGAACAGAGAGGTTTGAGAACTGCCTTGCTGTGATCTAGAATGTGTCACATACCTACAGTCTTAAACATCAATCAATGAGTAATATCCAGACAACCTTATTCCGTTGTGTTTTTTGTTTTTTTGTTGTTGTTGTTGCTGATTTTTTTAATTACCTTTTTTTTTTTTTAACATGAGTCCCAAAATACCAAAATCATTCATGCCTACCACCCAAAGCTGCAATTAGACAGTTTCAGATACATTTGTCTTCTTGCTTGAAGTCAGTAAGTGAAATCAAGTCAGCTTTTAAGGTGATTATCTCTGGGCCATTATGTTTTGAGGAACCTTAGGTTAACACTGTTTTCCAGCACAAAGACAATGGTTGTGTCCTCAAAAAATGGTATGTATCTATCAATTTTTTTTTAAAGATAATTGCATTTCTCACTAATTATGAGATGTAGTAAGTAACTGCAGGATGCAAGCCATGCTGTATATTTAATAAAGTCTGAAGGAATTAGTAATAAACCTTTTATGAGAGGTTACTCTTGAGTAAAGAGAGATATTAAAATGATTTCTTTATCCATTTTCTAAAAATTGGTAGCTACCTTTTAACCTAATGCATTTTGATACTTTCCAAGAGTGTTTTTTTCTTCTGTTGGACAGTAAAAACAACTTAAAAACCACATGAAAAAAGGCTTTAATAAAGAAATCTTTGACATATTATGGTGCTAGTTATAAAATAGTTTGTTGGTGTTTCTGCACTCAGCCTCTTCCACTCAGACTTCCATGGAAATGGTGATTTATGCCATCATTATCTTAGTCTTTAATAGAGAGCTACCTTTTAAGTAATTCCAGGCAAGATTTACAGACACGGACAGGATGGTGCTATGTATTAGTATCTTTAATTGCACATACTTAATCTGACATCAACAAGCTTGCATCTAATAGGATATTCATTAATAATGTATTTTAATCACTTGTAACTACCATTTTCTAACTGCAAGATCTCATTCAGATAAAGGCACACCTAACTAAGTGTGATTAAAATACATGTTTCACACAAAAAATGCATTTACATCTGAATAGGGATTGTTTGCAACCCATCCTTGGGTATCTTTCTTGACTGTGACCATGATCGGATGTGTGATTTTGGTTCTTGAGGGAAGTTCTCCCAACTCTGATACCCTAATTTGCATTTATTCTAACAGCAGGTGATGAACACCCTGGTATTCATGGCTCCAGTTTCTGAGACATTTTTGTTGTTTTTTCTCATATGGAATGAATAACAGAATTAATAACTTGCATAAATAGGGATAAAGATGAGGAGTAAAAGAACTTCTAGTCAGATATGACTTTTGTGGTTAAACAGAGCAAAACCAGCATATTGTGGATCTGTCTTCTGTAGGAACCTGCTTATGCCTCATTCATCTCCCCATTGCTTTACTTCAAATCAGGTGCATATTTCTCTAGTATCATTGCCACAGATTCAGATCTTTTCCACCCACCCTTTCCTGAGATGTCAGATCCATGTGAGCAAATCCAGAGAAGGTAAAATCAGACATAACTGCTTAAGTGAGGGGAAAAAACCCACATCATCTTCGTACAATTTTTAAGAATCAGAAGTAAAAAGAAATCCCTTCAATACAATGTATTATATAGGTTAAATATCAACATAATGGAGTAGCCTGAGCCCATTTGTACATGTACTGGGAAGTGTGACAGTAAAATGTATTTCACACCAAAGAAGTCAAAGATGCACTTGAAGAGCTTTTTTCTCTGCTATGAACTAACATTTCACATCACTTTCACCAGCCTGGCCAAGCATCTGTGTCACCTGTATGCACAGAGCAATTGTTTCTGAACCAGCAATTTTCCAGATCATTAGATACTGACCAAACACCAGCTCGGGTTTTTCAGAAGGTTTATTTAAAAAGAGTTTTCAAAGCAGCAAATTCAACTACATTTTAAAATAGTAAAAGAAACACTTATATTAAAAGGCCTAATGCACTATCTCTGGGATTTGCATTGCCAACTTAGAGGTCTGAACAAATTCTGAAGGAGATCTTTATGCACTTCACTCTTCTCCCTCATATGGGACAGGAAGATTTTATTCTGGTGAGGCACAAAAAGCTCCATAAAAACAGGACTGTCTTCAGTAAGAAAGCTCTTCTAGATTGGGACTCACAGAAAATAAAGTATCTATAAATATTACCTTGCAAGGTAATAGCAGCAGAGAGAAAAAGTAAACCAATAACGCTAATGGCATGACAGCAGGTGATAAGTTCAACCTTTGTAAGGATGAGTTCAGTGAGACCAACAACCTAAAACTTCAAGGTGGATCGTACAGCACTGATGCAACTGGCATTCCAGTGGTACGTGATACAGTAACTTATACTTCATTATGTAGACCAAGGTCAGGAGAAAGGCACATTGGGAAAGCCTTCCTCCACATAAAAGTGGCTGAAAAGCAGCCACTCCTGATGAGGGTCCTTGCCTGGGTTCAGCAGAGTACACCTAATGGCCCAGTGCTGCAGTGAGTGCCCTTACTGTAAGGTCAAAGGATGGATGGCCCGAGATAGTGTCATTTTGAGTTAGGAGAGGGGAAAGGTTCTCCAGGGTGGGCATCATGTATGGAAGTTGATTCCATGTATAGTCTCATTTACCACTGAGATATTTGCACAAAATCAAGCACCAAGTGGAGGAGCTGAGAGCACCTCATTTCTCTTGCAGCAGTGCAGGAGCACCCTGGGGGAAGATGCACACCTATATCCCTGCAGGCTGAGAAAGGGACTGAACAGGGGTACCTCACCAAATGCAGACAATATGCATCTTCAGCACACTGGGAACCTAACTCACATAACAAAATGCGGAGCTGAAACTGCTCATGGGCATGACATTTAATAAAATCTTTGGTGACAACCAAAACTTCAAGAATGGGAGAAAGAACTTGTTATGCTCTACAGGCTGCTGTTTTGCACTGGAGAATCCTGCAGGTTATGAACTGGAGGCAGATGTAGCCTTATGGAAATAACTTCATAGATTCCCAGCATCAAAGCTTGTTCTGTAGGGAGAAAGGAAATGAAAAAGAGCTAAAGGAGTCATTAACAGATTCACACGCTATTTCAAAAGGCAACACCAAACTATTAAAGTGTTCATTGCATAGTCAGGCTTGACATTTCTGATGTGGTGTTCTGATGAACATGGGTGGGCTGAAATGAACCAGTCAGGTCTATTCTGGACTATGGTAGTAGCACGAGGATTTAGCTCAGTTTTCCCCATCTTTTTTAGCTGTTCCTTCATTTTGCACTTTAAATGTTTTCTATTATAGAACAGTTTATAAGCATTCTGCTGAAGCACCTGATATTGAGAAAGCTCTGAGATTTCTTTCTCAGAAAAAAGCATGAAGCTACATTAAGCTTCCACAAAATGCCTTCAAAGGTGGAAATTCCCCTGTTCATGAAGGTCCAAGGGAACTGAAGCTGCAGTGAACAGTAAAGTTGCTGATGGCAGTAGAGGTGCTCGTGGATTTTCAGTCATTGCTTTTGTCTTGAAATTACTGAAGTTACTGCAATATGGATTTATGGAAACGTATGAGTGACTGCTTGCCTAGAAAAACCCACTGAGCTACAGGGCTAGTTTGTGTCTCCCCTTATAATCCAGTTGCACAAGGATTTTGGAAGGAATGCTGTTATTGTGGTATAATGCTTTCTTTTTTAAGGAATTAAACCAGAAACATTGAGAGTATTTATTTCTGCTCCCTCCTTTTCTGAACAGAATTGTTACTTCAGTGCCAAACTTTGGTCACTGGTATATAGTTCCTCCATGCAAACATGCTACAGCAAGACATGTAAAAATCTCAGAGAAACAAGGGGAGAAAGAGTCTTGAAGTGATTTTAGTTTCCATACTCATTTCCTGTGGCTGGTTGGGTGGGACACATAATACTGAATTCTGGCCACGATGTATTTCTTTTACTCTTCGCTCAGGGTGGTCCAGCTTCACTCTGTGCTAGCAGAGGTGTACCAGTTGTGAAGACTCTGATTTGTAGGTTCAAACACTGCGCTACAGAGAGTTGCAAAGGGCTTTTGGAATTTTTACCTGCTGCTCTAACAAATGGTTCTCATCTCCCCAGAGAAAAGGGCTCAATGTGAATGGACAACTTCCATGAGATGTGTGATTCCCACAGCCTGCCTGTGGGACCACCCCGGTTTTTCACTTTCCACAGGCATTTCATGAATCAACCACAGAACAATGAAATTCCTTAGAGTTACAGTTGTTTGATATGTAACTCCTGTCCTCCTTCCTTTAAAAGATCCTTCAGACTTCCTGTCTGAGCAAGTATCAGTACTCAAGTATTTGGTCATCACCTGCTACACATCTTCAGAACTTGACAGGGGATTGAATTACCTATATTGGTGCAACTGAAAGGGAAGGAGGCAAGGGAGACAACAGTTCTCTCTTGCAAGGCACTCCTCTAAATGAAACCAAGAATCGCAACAAATAGCCCTTCACAGAAACCTGTAATTTCAATTACCACTCTATTGTGGGAGTTTCACAGCATGGTGAAATCTCATCCTTGCAGTTCAGTGTCATCATTTACAAGCTTGTAACAAAGTTCAGCCTGAAAAGTGCCTGGCACAAAGAAACATGTGCTGAATGCTGGTTTGCTGCTATTTGCTTCCACATTGATGGGAGCAGCACAGTCTTATTGTGAGCTCTCCAGGAGAGGACAGTGGATCATGACTGACTTCATCCATGGTGATGCTATAACAGCATGTGCCCATGTCAAAGTTACTGCAGCTTTTTACATACTTCAGTGTGGTTATTCTGAGTCCCTTTGGGAGGTGATGGCTAATCAGCTGTGGAAATTACCCAGATGGGTCAGAGCACGGAGCTTTCTGATGTAGAACAATAACAAGCTGGGTCCCAAAAGTCTCCTCTGGTTTTCTTTGTGGAGAAGAAGGTGTGGTTAAGCATGCAACTTGTGTTCTGCGGCTTCTTGCCAAGTTTAAGTATAGGGTCATGTACTCAGCCAATATGCATATAGGTCAGTTTTTCAAATAAACACATAAAGGTAGAAATTCTAAGAAATATTTATTTTTAAAGTGTATTCTGGAAAAAAATCAGTTTGAAAAATGTTTTGTTCTCTTCTTCCATCTTTGAAACTCTGTGATGTTCTTAACTACATAGGATCACAAGATACTGAAACCATGGGACCTACTTGAAACACTGAAGTTCATCTGGCATCATTAGTTCCCAGTGAAAAATGAAATATCCAGTAAAATCCATGAGATGCAGTATTTTACAAATCTGATAGGAAAAAAGAACATTGTTAAATACAAATGGATTATTTTTGCCTCTATAGATTGAAATCTGGCATTTAGAATGGGAACAGTGATAAGAATTGTGAAAAAAATTAATGTCATTAGCAATGCTGCCTACTAGTGAAACAGCTTGCTTCAATTTGAATGTAGTAGGCATACTTTGAATAAATTGTAAACCACAAAGACTATTGGAATATACAGCATCATGGTAAAACAAAAAAAAGACATAAAAGAAAAAAATAAACCTCCAAAATAAACAAACAAACAAACTCACAAAAAAACCCCCAAAAAACAACAAAACAAAAAAACCCCAAACAAATAAAAAAACAACAAAAAACCCCCCAAACCCCTAAAAAAAAACAAAAAACCCCCCAAAACCAAAACCACAAGCAAGCAGAGAATGTTAAAATTCAAGCCCTTGATTAAAAAAAAAAAAAAAGCCCCCCAAAAAACTCCCCCACACTTTATCAATGTAAATGTACCCTTGGAAGATAAGGACTAGATTAAATTCATTGAACTGCTAGGTTTGAGCTGGCCAGTCTGGCTGTCTCTCCCAATTCCATTCAGGCTTCCACCCTGAGTTTGATCTGGTTGCACTGGTGCTCTGGTTGCACAGCTTGTCACAGCAATTCCCAAACAGAACTGGAAAGCAAAACCAGGCAGGAGACCTAACAAGTCTAGACCAGATGCTGAATTACTCTCCCAAAGGGCAGAACTAGATTGTTCTTCTTAATCATAAAGAACATTATTCATCGCTGTGTACTCTTTCACTGTTACCTCCCTAAAACCCAAATATGTATTTCTGGTTTTGTTCCCTTTTGCCAACATGCATTGCCTATACATTTCAACTGCCTTCACATTATCAGAAGTCTGATAGGTATATCTAGTTTTTAACCAAATGCTGTGGTTTTTTTATTAAAAAGTAAAAATTCCCCAATAACTTGTATACCTAGTATGTCGTTTTGATCCAGGTAAAAGCAACACAGAGAAATTTTCCAAATAACTTATTTGTGTCTTGTGCTGTGACAATTTTTATTCTTCATTGCCTGTGGTGTCTCTTTGCAGGAAACATTTTTCTCATTTAAATGGCTCCTGACTTGACGTATGATTCTTTGGGTTTAAGAAGAATTTAATCAACGTCCCTGAAGGAAAGATGCAAGACCTAATGGAATCTACTTAATAATATAACTTAGCAAAAATTTTCACTTATCTTTCAATTCCCTCATCTCATACACAGCTCAGTAAATGGATGTCAGCATTGAATTAGAGAACAACAATTGGCTCAGTTCTTGGTGGCAGTAATAGAGCATTTATTCATAGACAATAATGTCTTTAAAGAAATCCTCAAATATATCAGTTTGTGTTTAAAAAAACCAAAACAACCGAAACAAAAGAAATTAAAACCAAAAAGAGGAGAAAAAAGATGGAATAATCAGGTTGCACTGGTCTGATCTGAAGATCTGATTTCATGTCTAGCGTGAATCCTCCAGAGTAGTGCAGACGTTTTGGCTTAGGCTCTCAGTTTACCTCAATATTGTTCATGACAAAACCTCCCACAAGGATTTAGAGAAAGAATCAGTCTTCATCCACCAGAACGGTTTAGACCATTCAGGGCACAGTGACAAAGCACTTTTTAGGTCAAATAGTGAATTGTACATCATGTCACAAATGTCCCTGTCCAGGCAGAATGTTTGCTCTCAGGTGACTTCTGCTGTTACCACATTGAGACACGCAAGGCAAGGGCCTGTGGGATGATATGTGAGCCCACTATCTGAGTGTTAGAAAAGCCAGGCAATCCTTGACCCAGAAAGGGATTATGATCCCAAAGAACTGCTTTTCATGTTACTTCAGTTTGCTACGAATCCTTTGTCTTTATTTCAAATATGAAACTCTGCAATTGTGCAGTGTGCTTTTTTGCGTAACATGGTGTGAGACATTGTAGGTTTCACATTTCCCCAGACAAATTCTACTCTTTCATACTTGTCACATACAGCATGAAGCTGTAGCTTGTGACTGTGTTTTTGAATGTGAGTGTGGATATGCAACTGCAATTTTGCATGCACTACAATGCAGGATAGTTTTCCTATGGCTTCCAGTAGGATCCAGACCAAGCAACAGGGTGAGGGTACAGACCTCCACTCTCTCTGTGGATACTATTAGTGCTTTGTTCTCTTTGCTAGACAATTTAGTCAATCAGTTTTCTCGTAACATAGCAAGGAATGCGCAACAAAAATATGTGAATCAGGTATATAATCACTTGGATATGTATCTGGAAGAAACAAGGATTAAAGTGAGTCGCCATCCCACCTCATATCCATGACCTTTGCACCAAGGATAGTTCTCTAGGGGACTTCAGGACTCTGCATTTAGAAAGTGAAAATATCTGGTATTTTATCAGAGAAGTGTTTTTGGTACACTTACTCTTGGACATGCTGGGAAAGTCAATTAGTCCTACTGGTTGATTAGTGCAGTGCCGGCTCATGCGTTTAATTCCGGCTAGGCTTAAAGAAGGTGTCTTTCCAGCAGGGCTACTGAAATGCTTAATCTGCCTTGAAGTTAAATGCAGTACAAATACCACCCTGAGAGCAAATACAAGCCAAAGAAAGGTCTGGAAGAGATGGCAGCCGAGGCCAGGCTTGCATCGTCAGTGTATTTCTTGCACCCATGGTCTGGAGATCCCCCTCAGCCACTGTGATGCCCACATGGTGGGGTATGGAGCCGCCTTCCCCATGTCTGCAGCACTCACAGGGGTTTCTGGGGATGGGACTGCACCAGTCCTTGCCAGGGTGGTGGGACGAGCTCTGTACCACTGGAGAGGCCCCATGGTTCCTTGTACCCAGGGAGCCCCGACACCCAAACTCTGTTCAAAGGTTGAACATGATTTATTTTCTGCAGTATTTTCTTGCCTTTAAAAATAAACTATTGTAGTGCAGTTATGATTCATGAGTAGATATTAATAAATTCATGTGGGTAAATATTTGGTTCTTTTCAGCTCTGTGGAAAACAATTAGATGATGAACAGATTGTGACTAAGTACAATTAATAGTGCCAGAGTGTGCCTTCATAGGGGAATAAATACAACAATTAGCATCTTATTTTATCAGTTGTGTAGGTTTGTTTCTAATTATAATGGCATTCACAGAGTAGGCTGCTACAATACATCAGCTGAATACAAAACATCATCTCCTCTCAAATTCCAGGACTGTGTAACCTGGGAAGAATAAAACCTACTATGAAGCTGAAACTTCTTCTTGACTAGTGTTAGCTTAGAGACCATCTTTGCTTTTTAGAATACTAGAAGACAGTTGATTGAGGAAAATTTCGAGCTCTAAGTCTTATCTCTAACCCAGAAACCGATGACTATGTGCTCAAGTGACTGGGCTGTGCTGGGAGTCAGGGGGGTGCTTGAGAGAGCATGGCACCCTACGGACCAAGCTGTGGGCCTTTCACATGCTGCTGGCTGTGCCTTTCCCTGCTGTGCCCCAGGATGGAGGTCAGCTTCCTCTGGACTCTGCCACAACAGGTGCTGAGAATCAGGGGCAACAGGTTAGAATGCAGGAAAGCAAAGCTACAGCTTTTGGTGCTGCTACTGAGTTCCCTAATGTGTGCTCTTAGTGAGATGCAGAGCACCAGCCACTGAGGAAGGGAATGCCCCTGCAACTACAATTGGCTCCTATTTGACTATGCACTATGTCTAATTTTAAATTACAAAGTCACACGTCATATGGGATAACTTGCATCAACTGAAGCTTCTCAGCTCTGGGTGAACCCAAGCAGATATTTTCAAGTAGGGAAGGAAAGCTATCCTTGTCATGTACAATCTCTAGTCAAATTCCATGGGAAAAGTTATCTGAATTCTCAGAAGGGCAAACTAGCTCTTAGGAATGACCATATCATTATCATTACAATTTCTCCCCTCTTTCTGCCTGTACAAGTCTTGCAACATTTTAGATGAAATGGACTGGATTAGGCTAAGATGCTGATGGCTAATACCAAACTGTTACAATGGAGGGCACCGAAAAACCTCAATGGCAGGTTTCCACCAGATACTTCAATAGATATGAAGGGGAACATTGATGGGTAATTGGTCATAGGTTGGTCAGTAATTCCATATTAGCTCTTAGTGTCAGTAAAACCTTCGTTTATTATTGGAAATAAGGTCTGTCTCGGCTGTCTTTTACAGAGATGGAAAACACGGTAATTTCTGTGCTCTCCCCATCTCCCTGACACTGTCAGCAGCACACATTGTTGCATTACTCAGTCTCAAATTGATCCATACTTTAATTGCTCTTGCACTTTCCTGTGCATTGTTATAGCAATCAAGAATTACTTCAAAGGAGTTATTGTTTTTCTAAAACATATCTTATTGTTAGAAAGACCCAAGGTGTTCTATGCAAATGCTGCCATTCATCTTTTGCTTTTAACTGGATTGTTTTGAACAAGGTCAACTAGAAGTTTGATAACTTAGCTACTGTTCATGTGTAGATAAACCCAAAGTTTAAGAGGGTAGTGGGTACTTTCACTCATAGACCATTACAACAAATAGTGCATCCCACCCCTGCTCTTGGCCTGATATGAGCCTCTCATGGGATATGGGGCAAAACCCAGGCAGAATTGCATGGGCCCAACCCCCTCCATCTGCCTCCCTCTTACTCATGGTGGTGATTCATCTCTTCACAAAAAGTTGAAGGAGAACAGAAGCAGAAAAATGTCAGGCGTGATGAGAGGCAATAACAGAAAACTCAGTTTAAACAAAAATAAAGCAAGTTCCAGAACTTCTGCCAGAAGTAGAAAGAATAATGTGCATACAGTCACATATATTTCCTATATACTCTCATGATTCAATGTGCAAGATACAGTAACAATTAAACTAATTCTGGACCTCACAAAGAATCCACCTTGAATTCTATAAAAGTCTGTTGTACCAAAGCTGGTATTTGGGATTGAAAGCTGTTGTTCAACCTTCTGTAATTTAAATTAATCTGAATATGCTTGAAAAAGCATGTATCTTAAAAAGATTGACCTTGGATTCTTTTCTTAAAGGCACACAAAATGTCAGCTGATTTAGTTTGAGAAATACAGGGGTTTTTTTTCTAGGGCTAATTTTTCTGGGGGTAGTCTTCTGTATTGCTCTTCCCTCCACCAAATGAGCTTTTACAAATCTTCAGATTTGTTATTTGTATCTGTATTTTATTAAGTCTTTACACATTTTTTTCCTTGTGGCTACTTACAGAAGTTTCAAAGCAGTACATTGCTTGAACTTGAATTGGTAGAAGGTTTTACATTTCAGGTGAAATCTTAATAAATGGTAATGTTCTTTTATTTTCTATAATAAAAGTATTTTCTGTTGCTTTCTTAAGGCTGTATGCATACTACCAATATTCTTGTCTTAAACTTTTTTGTCTATATCGACTTGGAAGAGAATGCTTCAGCTTTCACTTACCAGAAATTTTTTTTAATCTACTTACATTTTCTTTCCTCTCATTCAGGTTAGTGTGCTGATTAGATTTATAATGACTATAATGAGTGCATAGACTAAGACCAGACTTGATGTTTGCAGAAAACACAAACCAATCCAGAAATGTCACTTACTGGTGTTCTTACGTATCCCCCTGTTTCTGGCCCCCTAAAAATAAAACACAAGAGACCTTCACTTCATATCAAGCAAATCAAGTCATCAGTGGACTGCAAGCAGATTCTTTATTAAACTTCATGCACAAAATATTCTTTCTGTCTGGCCTCCTCAAAGATAAATGTGGTGGTTGCAGCAATTCCCATAACCACCTGGTGAACAGGTCTGTCTTCTGGCTGAAGTGATTTTGTACTGCTGACCCAATGTACCTATGCATGAAATCTTGAATTGCAGAGGCAATTTGCCTTCCCAGGGACTATAGAAGTAAACACTATAGGACCATTAGCTTCTGCTGAGCTGCTCTCTTCTGTTGTCAAATAGCCTTGGGCATCCAAGATCCATTCTACTCCCTCAGGAACCACTATTATGTCAACATAAATTCATTTGACATCAGTGAAATTCCTCCACTTACACAGCACAGAGAGATCAGACTGGGCCAATTGTCTTTAGCAATGTTTTTCTTTGTTGCTAGACAGATAGCGTGTACAAGGTCTAATTTAATAAAATCAGTGTATCTAGCATAAACCAGATGGACTAAGGTTTGTTGACAAAACTGATAGGTTATTTTCAAGGACACTGATTCATGGGTTTCCAAAGAAAAATAGCATTTAACAGATTCATTGTTGTTGAATAAGCAGGAGAAAAGCTGAGGAAAGTTGTTTTGCCTAATGTTATTTTTATATTTTAAAAGTATTTTGCTAGGTATGAGCATATATTAAGCAAAAAGGAAACCTTTGGTTAAGAATCATAGAATCATGTAGGCTAGAAGGGAGACCATCCTCTCCAAGGCACTGCTCTTAGCAAGGTCAAGGTTGTTCATACCATGTTCAGTCTTTGCTTGAATGCTTCCAAGGATGGAGATTCAACAACTTCTGGACAGCTGCTCCAATTCTTGAGCATCCTCATGGTGAAATCTTTTTTTCCTGAATGAAACTGCCCTTTCCCTTTCTCCAGCTTGAGCTTGCTGTCTCTTCCTTTCTCTGTGCAGCTTCAAGACCAATATGAATTCATCTTCTCTATTGATTTCCCCTTAGTAACCTGAAAGGTGCAGTAAAATATCTATTTAGAATTTCCTTTCAAGGCAGAGGAAACCCAAATCTATCAGTGTTTGTGTGTGTGCCCCAGGCCCATGATTGTTTTGGTGACTATTGTTCTCAGGCACACAGTGTGATTCTTGGGGTGTCCTGTGCATGACCAGAAGTTCTATTTGATGCTTCTGATGGGTCCCTTCCAAATCAGCATATTCTATGACTCTATGACTTTCTCCAGTATATCAATGTCTTTTATGAAGCAGCAGCAAACTGATCTCTTTTCCTTTTATTGACCCTCCACCCACATTTCCAAAAATTTTGAATTCAAAGAAAGTGCTGCATTTCTAAAACTCTTCCAGACACTAGCAACAGGCAGCCTTGCCTCTGCTGCAACTGAGATGATGTGTCTGGAACTTTAGGAGCTCAGAATCTAAGTGTACGGGATATGTGTGGCAAGGTTCTGGCTACAGGGGTGGCTTCTCTGAGAAGCTGTCAGCTGCTTCACTCCCTCTGACAGAGCCAGTGCCAGCCAGCTCCAGGACAGACCTGCCACTGACCAAGGCCAAGCCAATTAGCAATAGTAGTGAGGCCTCTGTGATAACGTATTTAAGAAGGAAAAAATGTTACTGCACAGAGGAAATTGTGGCCAGAGCAGGAGTGAAAGTATGTGAGAGAAACAGCCCCGCAGACAGCAAGGGGAGTGAAGAAGGAGGGACAGGATGTGATCCAAGTGCCAGACCATAATGAGGCAGCTATGACCCTGCATCCCATGGAGATCCATGCTGGGGCAGAAGCCCACCTGCAACCCTTGGAGGAGCCCCACACTGGAACAGGTGGATGCCTAAAAGATGGCTGTGACCCTGTGGGAAGCCTGTGCTGAAGCAGGTTCCTGGCAGGGACCTGCAGATCAGTGGAGTAGCCCACACCAAAAAGATTTGCTGGTAGGACCTCTTCTACCTCCTTGTGGGATGCAGGGAGGTTGTCCCCAGTTCATGAGCCTGAAGGGCATTTTTTTCATCTTGCTGCTCAATGATGCATCATCTTTATAGTGTGCTTGGCTAGGCTCTCAGAGGCTGGGACTTAGCTTATTCATGGGATTCTTCTTTCAAGGGTCCTCTTAGGAGCCCCTTTGGTATTACACAGCTCTCTGATGCAGTGCGAGCCCACACAGCTATTTGGTTTGAGGCAATGCAAGATCAAATAGACTAGAAGAGAGGCTGGGATACTGTGGAACACCCCAGCTATAGTCCACATAATTTTGTCTTTGGCTTTGAGTCTGACTGTGAGCAGGAGCATTTCTGACAATGAGGATTAAGAAGGCAGAAGCTTCATGAAACATGTGCTGTGTGGATGGTACTCTACTCCCTGCCTACTATTAATATTCATGTTGCTTTTTGAATTTAATATTGATTAGACCTTCATAGATAAACAAATGTGATGACTTCCTTACAGTAAAACTTGATGTTCTTGAGAAAAGCAGAGCATTAGCACCAGTCTGTCGTTTTCTTGTTTGAATGTGACCTCTGAGCACTGGCAGCATTAACTGAATCTAATATTCAAGAAATTTTAGTCATGATATTCTAGCAGTTCTATATCTATCTATCTATCTATCTATCTATCTATCTATCTATCTATCTATCTATCTATCTATCTATCTAATGACAGGCACTTTGAAGGATTCCATTTGGTGGATAGGCAAAGCTGCATCTGTACAGAATAACAAGCATGTAGATATGACATGGTATTTTTCATCTCTCACTATTTTGTCTTTTCTTTCCAGCAAAGTGCCAAATCCTGCTGGTGTTGCTTGGCATCACTGTTATTCTGCAATGAGAAACAAAAAAGAAGACAAGCCAGTGAAGAATTACAGCTGCAATATTCACAGCAGGAAGGAACTAAAGAATATGTTCAGCTTTCCTCAATATCAGTTCAGCCACAGCAAGTGTATTTTAACCCCATGGTCCTGATTACTCCTTTCCTACCTTTTTCTTACACAGGCAGCTTTGTTTTTGTGACCTGGAATCTTGAACTCCATCTGCTCAAACCTACAGCAGAGACAGGGCAAGATACTAATAAAGTGAGAGGGTGAAATGCCTGCCATGGGGGAGTGCTACATTTTGTGTCAGCTTGATCAAAAGCAAACTTCTCCTCTAAAACATTTAATAGTCACTAAAATATATTTTAATTACTTATGAAAGGGCTTCAAAGGGCTTTTGTGAAACAAAAACTGACAGAGGAGTGTCAGTTTTTAGAAGCACTTAGAAACCCACGCACTGCATAAATGCTTTCAACACATATACATATATATATATTAATAGAGCTTTGAAAATTAGCATCTTTCCCACTCCAGGATCCTCACCTAGAGTTTTGCCTACAACACATTCAGACATTGTGGAGACAGTGCTGTGAAAAGACTTGGGCAGCTACACGAGCTGACAGTTTTGTTCTTCAGTGCTTCAGTGGTTTGAGTTCTTGCCCAAGAATTTTCTCTGAGGTAGAGCACCCAGGTAGGTCCCATGCCTGGAGAAGCACTATGTCAGGAGGGATGCAACCTGCAAGCCAAGAAGCACGGATGCCCTTTCCAGTCTATGCCACCATGAGCAGTAAACAGCAGAACTGATGGCTACAGAGATTGCAGAAACAGTGTTGTGCTGAGGTAACTACAAGTTATATCATGATGTGTCCAACTGGGTCCGACTTTAGGTTACATTGCCATCCTTAGCTGGAATTCTCTAATTTCTGTGTGATTTACTGTTCATCTGGAATGGTATAGTTCTGTTGGGGTAGATCTTATGGAATTGACCTGAACACTTGCTCTAAAACATCTCTTAGAGACGTTTCAGAAAGCAGAGCAGAAAGCCTGGCCCAAAATATCCTGAACAGGCTCCTCCTACATGAGTGTTAACAAGGAGATATGGCTAAATAATCATGCATGTTTCAGTTTTGAATAAAATTAAAATAAACAGGAAAGAGATCACAGATGATCCTTTCAGAACAGGATGCTTATTTAGGTTTGTTTTGATTGACCAAAAATGGAAATTCAGATAGGCTAAACTGCAAATTCAGCTGATATTTCTCATGTTGTTTCATCCAGAGAGAAAAAACTAAAAGTAGGAAAAGGTAGGCAAAGACAAAGCATTTTGAATCATGTTTTTAAAAAAATTAAGTTGTTTACTTTTTACTTAATGGACCAATCACTTCCGAGAAAAGTCTTCTCTGGTAGGTGTCTCAGCTGGGATTCTTGCAAATGGCATTATCCCTCTGCAATCTTGCTGCTGTTTTAGACCTTTTTGATGAACAAAAAAGTGCGTCTTTCATAGAGGAAGACACCATTTTTATGCTGGTACTTTATTTTGCCACGGACTGTATAATATTCCCTTATAATTAATACTAAAAGTGGATACAGATTAAAAGGTAAAAAATGCATTTCCTTTTACTGTACAAGGTAATGTTCTGACATGGGCTGTGGAAACCTTTTTCAGGAAGCCCTCTGTGGAGGGACCATAAAGTCTTTGGCACTGCTTGAAACAAATTAAAGTTGTACCATAAGATAAAATACTGATTTTGTCAAGGCTTTTATATCAGGTGTGCTGGTACTTGCAAAGGGACAGACAGTAATGCTGTGAGAGAAATACTTTGGAAAAATGTTTTCTTCACAAGTCAGTAGAAATTTTTACTTCAGAACTATAAAGTCAGAATATTTATTTCATCATTGTCAAATAAGGCAGTTTGATTCTTTAATATTTTTTATTCTTGAGTTATCTAAATTAATTTTAAAAATTCCACCTTAAAGTTAAAAAAAAATAAAAATCATTTTGAGGTTGAACAAACTGTCTTAGACTTGGACATGCCAGGGAGGAGGTTGCCTTCTAGGACATAAAAATAAATTATTCATATGGCCTAAATAGAATGTATCTATTATTTAGTATCACCCTGTTGTTTCAGTTTCACATTACTCACACAGCAAAAATAGAGGAGAAAAACAGACTGCAATTCTGTGAAGGACAGGATAGATTTGCCACATTTGATCTTGTAATAAATGTAATTGTCTCATAAAGTGATGTGCCACAAACTGGTAAAGGAGGGTACAAGTAATTAGCAGTGCTGTATGATAAAACAGGAGAGTTCTTCCTTGTAGCCCTGAAGAAGAAGCACTTTAAGCTTGGTATAGCTGAGAGCTGCTCTCACTGGTATTTCTGCTGTCAGTCCAAGGTAATTCTGTTGACAGGTGCCTTTGATTTTTCTAAAGTGCCATCAGGGAGACTACTGACTGCCTCGGCTCTGTTCTCCCACGGAATGCAACCCACAGAACAGAGAGGAGAAGGTGCTCCAAACTAGAGAGATAGACTTTTGTTCCTCGAGGGGACTTTTGCTCTAGGGAAAATTCCTCAGAACTAGTAGAAGAGGTGGTGCTTGTGAAGAGAAACTCAAAAAGATTGAAATCATAAACAGTTTATATTCTTATTTCTATAGAATGTCAAAAGAAAGAGAAATTTTAAGTCATGATCTGCTGAGATTTACTCTCCTCTGACTTATAAATTGGAAAGAACAATCTGTATCCTTTTCAGAGCCTGGTTCCCAGTGGAAATACATACCAATGGAAGAGTAATGGGTTGTCGTGTTCCCTGTCAATACGTCTTTAGTCCATAGATCTTTTATTATCTCACTCACTTCTTTTTCCACAGTTACATTCCATTCACTTCCAGTACTTTCATGCCAGGAAGCCAGGCATACATGGAGCAGAAATGCCTTGCCTACATATTTTATGAGGGTCCTTAACCACATGTGTGGAAAATGTTTATTTTATAAGTGCAAAATTGTCCCCTGGGGATGTTTTGCTGCACAAATGAGCCTAATGAGCATTAGAAGAGCAGGAAAGTGGTAGGTTTATTCTTTCTTAATTTTTTAACTACAATCCCTGATCTGAAGGACTAGCATGAAACTGTAAACAGATCAGGATTACAAGCAACATGTCTTTTTAATCAGTGTCACCAAGAGGAATGTACCAATGTGTATCCCCCATGCTGCTCAGGGGTGATGCAGGGTGAACTGCTGGTCTATTGAGTGTCAACACAAACCTTGCTGCTGCTCCCCCTGGAAGCCCCTGTCCCCTCTGCTTTTTGCCAGACATCTGCCTGGGCTCACAGGTATCTCCCTGCCACAAGTTGCAGGTAATATTGACACTGCAATGAAGCGTGTGTAAATGAGTGAACCTTGTCCCTACACTCAAAACAAAGGGAGCATCTTGCGTACCATACATAGTTATCTTGCCAGATGACATTTGTGGTCAGTTGAAACACAGATTTTCAGAGATAGAAAAAGACAAACCAGCAAAATGTGGTTATACTTAACAAGGAAACTTATCACAGATGACTGGTGGGCTGTGCCCATTGCCAAAGATGGTGACTGGTCTTCCCCTAGCCTGAGATGAAAAGAAACTTCCCTTTCCCTCCTTATTTATTTGCCTTCTATTTGTTGTTCTCTCTGACTGACCACAGGAACAGTATCTCATACTACCATGGAAAATGATATAATTATTTCATCCTGCTCCTTAAGGTTACTAGATTAAAATGCCTATAGAGTACTGCAGTTTCTATTTCTAATTATACAGAAAACCGATCAGCATCTAAAAAACTCTGGATTTTTCTATTCAGACACGGTGGTAAATTCAGAGTAGTGAGATGGTTTGCACCCATGGGTACCATCAGGGCAACCCCACCCTCCACACTCCACAAATCTCCTGGCAATTGTCAGTTTTGGCAGGTTGATTCCTTTGTCCAGGTCCCATTGTCCTTTTCAACTAGGAAGAGAAATCTCCGAGCAAATGTCAGGCTGATTTTCACCACTCATCTTCTGAAAAAGAAACCACCCCAAAAGCTTTATCTTGCTGCTTCCTATCATGCTGTGAGCAGGTCGACCATGGCCATATAGATATGGTATATGCGTTATCTGGATATACATACCCATATCTGGGCATATCTATTTTCATCAGTCAGGAAAAAAAAAAAAAAAGGAAAAAAAATATTTTTTTAAGCTGTTCTTGGTTTTCATGTTGAATTAATTTTACTGTAAATATACTAAGTGAACTTGACATATTATAAATGGGGGTCCAAATAACCTCTGGTTACATATGTATGTAAATATGTGTATCTCTATTTTGTACATGCACACAGAACCAGGATCCTCTCTCTGGATCTGTTCCTGTGCATTTTTTATGCTAGGGATGTGGAAATGCTGAGACAAAAGAGAAGTGAATGTGCTCAGACGGAGGCCAGAGGCTTGATTTTCAAAATAATCAAAGCTCTTCTGTCATGAAAGCACAGAAGCAGTCAGAGCCCATGCACATAAGTATACATGCCCTGCAAAAACTATCATGATTAAGGGAACATCAGATTTCTTCAGCATAAATCCATAAGAAGGCATTTTGGAAGTGGAAAGGGGGATCCAAATGTAATTGTGAGTTTTGCTGGCATCTTGAGAGTACTTTAAACTGTGTGCTTCTGAAAATAACCCATTTTATCATAGTCTGGGAGTGTGTTACTCGGTGCTGACTTTGCTCAGTGCTGTTTGCAGAATAGATGCCTTTTTGTTTTACAGTGGATGAGTATACAGAGCACAGAGAATCATGCCAGCTGTTAGCAACACCATGGTAATGTATCTGCTGCTTATCCTAGCAGAAAAAAACCCTCCAACTCCCAGTGGTTCAAGGTGTTCCTATTTTCTCTTCTACTTCTGTCCATTCTTTTCATAATCATAACATCATTGTGTTAGAAGTAATAGATGAAAAAAAAAGGTCCAATTTCTGCTGCAAAAGTCGTAGTTTTCAAGCTTAATAAACTTTGCAGAAGACTATGAAAGGATGGTTGCTCTGTCACTGAATCTGTGCCCACATCCCCTTCCCAAGAAGGAAGTTTATGCTGTCTCCATATCATTTTTTGCAAGTAATTATTTTCTCAACTAGTATCAATTAGAAAAGCACATGTTTTTCCTGAGAAAAAAGAAAACTAGAATCTACAACATTTTTCTTTCTTTGCCCAAGGTTGTGGCTTGTAACAGTGTAATCACCTTTTACTGTGTTGCACTGTACTTTTTACTGTGGGATATGGGTCCTGCTGGGCCCCAATATACAGGAAGATGGTAACTCTTAAGATCAGAGACACTATAATGAAATAATATATGTTATTATGCATTAAGAAGAAAGAACATGAAATATTTATAGCACATTTGTTCTCTCATCTCATCTGTAATTTTTTTTTTCCTTATAGGTGTAAATTGTCATAAAAGGGTCAGGTATTAACAATTCCATGTCATAAGTGCCTGTTATCTTGCTTATACTTAAGTGATAGTAGGAATTTTCAGTATTTCTAAGAACTCCCCTGCTGTGAAACAGTTAATTTTGACATCTTGTCAAAGACGTGTCAACTCCTTTGAACAATGAAAGACTTTTGATTCAGTGTAGTTATGGCATTACTTCCCTACATAGGACCAAAGTGTGAATCTCAGGGTGAAACACATATAACACAGCAGGAGATCTTGATGGGATACTGGCTGAAAAAAATGATGACATTGTCTAAAGAAAGGGATTTGGGAAAGAAAAAGTGAGGAATATTAGACAGCCTGGATTGCTTGTTACTTCTGACCCTCTTAGTTCTGTTGCTCCTGAGAACTCCAAGGACAGAGTTCATTAAGTATCTTAAATACTTTTTTATGTCATCTGTAAATTTCTTCTTACATTGCTAAGATCGTGGTCATATCATAAACCTTGCTTCTTCACCACTTCTTTTAATTTGTACCTTATCTCCATCATCTTATGACTCAACAGTGTGGCAAATGCACATTCAGTCTGTAAATCTGTTAATTTCTATATGTTTTGAGAAGACTCACTACTAAAATGCCTTTTGATATCTAAAAGGTTGAAACAGATTTGGTTTCTCCTAGTTAGTGAGATCAGTAGTTTTCTGCCTGGTTCATTAAACTGGTTTTGTTTTTCAGAGATTAACATGGCCAACATATTTGGTGGCTGGAAGTTGTGAGTCTATTCTGGTAAAAAGTAGTTGTGGTTTTAGAGGAAGCAGCTCATGTGTGCCACGTGCTGTGTGTTTCGTGGATAGAAAAGAAGCACTGTAAATAAAACTACTTCCCAATTACAAGGGACGTGTTCTCTTTTGACTTCGGTCTGAACTTCAGGCTGATTACAAGATAGTAGTATGCTTTCCAGTGGACAAGTGAGCAAGGAGAGTTGGAGAAAAAATAGGGAAGAACATTAGAAGGCTGTGTTAATGCCTTATCTATTTCTTCCTTAATATGGGTTGGGAGTTACAGTAGAAAAATAAGAAAAATAAACCTTACTGGGACTCTATCTTGCCTTCATCACATTATCCACAGGATCTGCACTCAGCAAAATCAGCACAAAACCAAAGAGCAGTGAGAACATATAAGGGACTGATATTTTGTCAGTGAAGAAGACACAGGAAAATGAAGATATGCAAAAGAAGCTGGAGCTGGTGAGAAGTTTCAGTTGAAACACCTGAATCATAGGGGGTGCAACAGCTCTATGTCATCTGCTTACGTTCCTCTGCCCAAGAGGAGTAAGAACCATATTTCTTATGGTCTTCTGTAGCCACTTCTCATTTGTTACACCACTCTACCTCCTATTGCAAACACACTTCATTTCTGAGTCTGCTCCTTTGTGTCCTTGTTTTCTGAAAAGTTCCAACCAGGACCAGGGCTCTGTTACATAAGGTCATGCACAGGATGAGAAGGGAGGATAAGCACAAAGTTATTGATACATGAAAGAACCTTCTTCCACTTTTTGGTCTTCTGTTAAGTTGAATGTATGTTCTGTTTTATTGAAGCTTACTGGTACTGTAGACTGACACCATGTGGCACTATTAAAATTTTTAAGTTTTTCAGAACTGTGAAAATACCCAATTTAGCAGGAATTACCTAGGATAGACTTCCAGGCAGTGATAGAAGAAAAAGATGTGCTACATACACATCACCTGCTTATCAACAGAGAGCATCCAAATACCTAACTTCTGTATTTTGTTCCATATAGATTCAAAAGCCCCAGTGAACACTGATCAGTGTTGAAAGGCAAATCACTGAGGACATTTTCATAGCTAACTGTTCCCCTCATGAGCTTGTTGAAAGCACTTCCTGCTCCCAGGATGCTGTTAGGAGAAAAAACTCTTTGCAGTGTTGATTCAAAACATTTTGTGCTTTCTGACACTAGACTGGCAATAAACACCAGGTAATAAAGTGCACAAGGTAAAGCATCTCAAAGTAGATGAACTGAAATTAGAGATGTCAGGATTTCAGCTAACTATACTTAATTCTGTTCTCATATTTTAAAACCATGAATAAAGCTTTGTGTTACGATATGTTAGAGAAGGTAAAGGCTTCATAAGAAATAAAGTAGCACTAAGGACAGAAATTACATTAGCTCCTCTCAAAGTTCACTAATTACTTTCATTTCAAAGTTTACTAATTACTTAAGTTATTAAGTGTTAAGAACTATAATTAAATTTCTAAATAATTTTGAAGTTTGCATAAACCACAAACCAGAAAGATCACATTTCCTGGAGCTTCCATTAATTTCTATTCAAAGTATTCACATTTAGCAGGTTTGAAATCCAGGCCACTTTTGATTAGAAGTCAATTACAGGAGTCCAAGTTTAGGTGTTCACTTTGATTTCATATCATCCAGATCGTCAGACAAACCTCTTCCTGAAATCCTCTGATGATAGCTGATAGTCAGGTGACTTTTCCACTAAAGTAATTTTCTTCTACATAGTGTTTGAAAAGTTCCTGATTTTCTGTCCAGAGTTCTATTTAAAAAAGCAAGCTCAAATGTAAAGCACTCCTTTCTCTATGTCAAAGTCAATGTGAAAAGAGAAGATCTAATTCATCACAGTTCTGTGTAAAAGAAGATTGTCTACTAATTTGAGCTTGGACATCTTCAAACCTTCAGTAGAAATTCCAAATCATATGTCATATTTTCTGTATGTGTGAATAAGTATGCAAGTTAATAAAAGTGATTTAGCAAATATTGTTAGCAAGTCAATAGGAGTTGTTATTCAACAGGCTCTTGTCCAGGCTGTGTGCATATAAGTTTTCAGCTTCTTCTTGGTTTCTGAGCATCAAAACCTTTTATGGGCAGTAATCTCTTAATGGAAATGTTCAACAACATTATCTGCCCAAGACATTGACATGACTTTCTCTTACTATGAAACACTTGTGTTAAGAAATACCAGGTCTTAGTCTTGTCTGATCAAGATTTTGGCAGCAACAAAAAACATACTTTTGAATTGCTAGTAAATTGACCAAACTGTGCTCTATGTTGTGCACATGAAACTACAGATGCAACTGGATTAACTCTGGTCTGGAATTACTATGTGCTGTATTGAAAATTTAAATTTCCATAGGCAGCCCAGTTCTTCTTGTCAGTAAATACTGAGTATTTTTAAGACCTGACGTTTGAGTCACAAGGTTCTCTAAATCAGGTACTCATGAGGAGACATAGAAGGTTCAGAGAAGCCAGAAGGCTTTATATGTGACCCAGAGATAATCTTGGAGTGTTATATTAAACCAGGATGCTGAATCTTTCCACACATTCGGTGAAATTTGTTCATCTGTTCATCATCTGAATCAGACATATTTACCCATTAATTCTTGCAAATTCCCCAAATATCAAGTCACTGGATGGGAGCAAATGATTTTAATAATTATAGCTATGTGACATCTTTTGCTGATTCAGTGGCTGAGTAAAAGGTGCAAAAAGTATAAAAACAATAAGGACTGAATGTAAACGCCACCATTTTCAAAAATAACTGAAGTTTCAACTAGAGCAATTCTGAGTACCTGTATCAAAAGAAAATACATTTCTCATCGGTTAATCTACATGAGTAGCAGAACCTGTGGGAGGGAAACATTGTCCATAGTAGAAGTTAATTAAGTTAGGGAACACTTAAGCAAATTAGATATGCGTAAGTCCATGAGGTCATCCAAAATTGCTGATCAATGTCAACCTGAAACATTTCTCTATTGTCTTTGAAATGTCATGATCATCAGGGAGGGTTCTGATAATGAAGGGAGGGCAAATATTGCATTCATTTTCAAGAAGGGACCAAAGAGGATTTACAGACCAGTCAACCTGACCTCAGTCCATTGAAAGGGGAGTCCAGGCATAGGACAGACAAGAAGCTAATTTGGACATCAAACATTGAATTACCCAGCACATATCACCTCTGATCAACCATTGCATTTTTGGCTCTGGATGAGTGGATGTTGTATATCTCCACTTCTAAAACAACTTTGACACATTTTTCCATAATATGACCAAAGCCAAGTTGGTGAAATAAGAACTAGATGATTAACTGTAGGACAACCAGGCTCAAAGGATGGTGTTCAACCATAAGAAGTTCACCCAACAAACAGTGACTAGTGACATCCTTCAGGGACGGATACCAGAGCTGCAATGGTTTAAGATATTGATTGGTGGTCTGGATGAGGGAATGTAGAGTGCTCTTGGAAACTTGGCGGACAAGCTGACCCCAAGAAAAGTGTGTGCCTTGTCAGCAGGGGAAGACAACTACAAACTGAGCTGACTTGGCAAAAGTGTGTCTAGGAAAGTGGTTCTTCCTCTTTCTTTCCCTCAGTGAGACCACACTTGGAGCACTGGATGTAGTACAGAACTCTCAAGTAAGAGAAAGACATTCCTACACAGTAGGGAGCCCAATGGAGGGCACCAGGATAGGTGGCGGCTGCAGTACATGAAGGTAAGGAAGGGTGGGGAAGTTTTCAGCCATTCTAAGGAGCTGTCAATGATAGGAACTCACTGCTCTCTTCAGCTGCCTACTTGGAGACAATGCAAAAGAGGGACTGGTCTCTTCCCAGAGGTGTATGTGACAGAACTAGGAACAGCAGGCTCAAATTGCAGCAAGGAAAGTTCCAGTTAGAAAAACATTTATTTTTCAAATAGGAAAACTATAAATTCACTGTGAGTGTGGTCATGCACTAAAACAGGTGCCCAGAGGCACTTCTGATAAGGCACATCCTTGGAGGTACCTTCCCTGGACAGTGCCCTGAGCAATATGATCTAACTTAAATTTGGCCCTGTTTTGGGCAGAGAGTTGGGCCAGGTGATTTTCAAAGACCCCCTCAAAGGACAGCATTCTGGATTTTACATACACCAGTTTCTCAGGTATCCTTTAAGCACCCAGACATGCAACACACTGTGGCAATGTCATCAAGAGAAGGCTCTTGGCCAGGCTCAAGAATTAGGACATGGTGATTTGTGAATGATTATGTTTAGATTTATTGATGATACAGTATCTAAATATTGTCAGTGTGGCATCTAAATCAAAACTCCATCATCTATTACAATAGATAATACTATAATCAGATCATGGTCCCTCCTGTTGAGTCAACCGGCTTCAGTGAAACCCCCTTGCTCTCTAAATTTCTCATGGAAGTCTGGGTGTGGCTAGGTCCACTTAGTCTCAGATTAGGTCAGCAGTCTATGCCTAAAGAGTTGTAATATAAGCAGGTTCAGCTAAAAGTGTACAGGTTTGCAGTCCAGCCTTGCTAAATTCAGTCACAATTGCCATGTACTCATGTAGCTAATGTAGCTACTTTTGGATTTTACCTCTCCATTTGACTGGATCTTGGTGCTTTCACTCAGTCATTCAAAAGAGGAGTATTTCCTGTCTTCGAGCTGGATGCATCCAGCAGGGATTCCTGCCAAAGTGGGAGTCCACCCAGAAGCTAACTGCAACCTCCAGAGCCCAGTATGCCCAGCTGACCCAGCCTCCAGCAGTATTTTATACTCCTAAGAATGCTAATGTGCACCAAAGTTAAACATATCCCTCTTCTCTGGAATGTATTAATTATGGTAACATTCAGACAGTTCATCCTGCAATACCCCCTAAAGTTCTTATCTTAGGACAAACCACATTGCCCTTCAGAGACTGTGGAAAGGGAGAGGATGCACACAAAGACCCAACTATCTGTGCAATAAGGCTCAGAGTCCATTTGGTAACCAGATGATGCCACATGCTTCAGAAACAGTAGGGAAGCAGTGACAAAAGCAGGGCTCGAGCAGAAATTTCTTCTCCCTCCTTCAATTCTGAAGTCTGTAACCCTGAAGGAATACGGAAAGCCAAATTGGAGCTGCTCAGCCAAGCACCAGAGCTCGAGAGAGAGAGATGGAAAGGTGTGGCACAGGCAGAGTGAGATGTTGAGTAGGGGAGCAGGCAGCAGGGAGGGCAGCCTGGCAGCTGGCCTGGATCTCAGCAGCTGGTGTACATGGACTGGGCACAGCTGGTTCCATAAGAGCCCCGTGGATAGTCAGAGTGGCTCATGCCTAGTGCATAATACATGCACCCCATCCCAAACGAGTTGTCACAGTTACACAGCAGCAGGGATTTTAATTCTTCTAGGCTATTTATTACTTTATCTTGAAAGCCAAAAAATACAAATGTTCTTTTCTTCTTCAAAAGCATTTCAGAAGGCTACAAAACTGAAAACACATACTGCTGAAAATTAACAATGGACATTTCCATGGCCTGTTGAGTGAATCTGTTACTCTGTTACTGTGAGTTACTTGTCCTTTTCTTCTTCTCAATCTCTGTGTGTTTATATTCTGCTCTCTTCCTACCAGGCATTTTTTCCAACTGCTGTGATGTTGCCAGCCTGACCATACAGAGCACATCATGACAAGAAAAATTCTTCTCCTCTTCACCCTTAGCATCACTGCCAGGATATATGGGCCCTTTGGCACTGGGAATCTGCAGACCTGTTGTCTAGTCCTCAGCCTGTCACTGATGACAAGGGCAGTTTTGGTTTGTGCAAAACACAGGCAAACCCTGGTAGAGATTTCTGCCTTCACTGCTGTGTTATACTGAGTAGAGAAAATACTCATGAAGGTGGGAGTACATCAGGTGATGGGGGGGAATTACTGGGGCCCGAGGACTAGTCACGCTGTATGAAAAATTAGGTGGAGACATGCAGTGGTGGTAAACTGTGGCTGTGCAGGACAACAGCCCTGTAAGAGCCTGGATGGAGGCAACGGCAAGAGGCAGGAACAGTCCCCTGGCATGCTACTGCGGAAGGCAGATAAAATCATAGTAACAGGACCTGTTTGGAGGACACAGGAGGAGATGGTCTCAGTGTGCTCCTGGTATGGAATGCTGGACAGCGTGGTAAAATAGCAGGGACAATAAGAAGACATAGAGGGACAAAGTTTCTGGCAGATGCTTCTTCATCTGCTTGCCATGAAGTTATTTTATTATTAATACTTAGAGCCTTTCTTTTTAATTAAACATTAACTAGAGCTCAAGGCACGCTGCCTCCTGAGCATGCACGCAAAGCAGCAGCCTTGCACAGAGTCCGAGGGCAGGGCTGCTGCTGAGGGCAGTGCCACAAAAAGCAGAGATGTTCTTGGGAATAATGCAAACTCATCTCTGTGAAAACAGCATCCAGACTGATGGGAATTGATGTCATCATGGTAGATGCTCTTACCCTTAAGGTAACTAAAACAGAGGAACCTGTGGGCAATTTTTTAGGGAAACTGGCAGCTTTCCAGAACATGTTGTTTTTAAAAGAACATGCTCTCAAAGCCCTTAGAAGCGCACTGAAACAAGAATGCTCTTCTGCAGAGGATTTGTATTTTTAGAAAACAATTCCTGCATTAAAAATAAATGGTTATTTTTACAAGGAGATGCTTCATACTGTGGATGTCTGAAAGTGTAGATCCTATTGCTGAAGTACATCTGAAAAGCTGTCTAGTAGGATTCAAAGCAACTGGGTCCAGTGACTGACCTTTGATAAAAGGCAATGCAGGCATGTGAGGTGCCGGAAATGGATACAGTGATTTTTCCTCATGAAAATACCAATTTGTATGTAAAAAGAAGTATGAACGTTGATATTTATGGAGCGTAAAGCACCTTTGACTACTCAGAAAAGAAGTATCAGTATCTAAGAAGAATGTACACACATCCCTTAAAGTATTAAAACCATAGGGGAAATACTGAAAAGCCCCAAGGCTGTATGTCTGCATAAGGTTAAGGGTGACTGTGTAGGGAAACATAAAAGTCATGTAAAAATAATAGATAGAAGAATTTGTGCAGACAACCAAAATACTAAAGAAAAGAGAAAAAAATAAAAAGGTATATTTTTCTGCTTTATTTAACTTTCAAACAGAAACTGAAGGGTTCACAGAGACACATCCATAATTCACAACTCATGAGGATTGTTCAGGAAAGTTTTTGTCTGTTCCTTGAGCAGGAAATATGACGATGCCAGTATGGACTTACAAATATGTTGATCAGAATGGCTTCCTCACTTTCAATCTGTCTCACATGGATGTAGCTTTTCCAAACTCTCTAAAGAATAATTACTCTTTTGAGACACATTGTTCTGTATTTTGTATTCCACTCAAAGCAATTCTTGAATGGATTAAAGCATCAGTACAGAATGGCTGCTCAGAAAAGACCCTTGAACGTGTCTTTCCTATTTAATTTTGCTATTGTCAGATTCCCAAGTCCACACAAGTTGGTTTTAGTGTGTTTGCACAAAATAGCTTTAGTATTAGTTGCAACTAGTATTTTGATATGGGCTGTCTGAATGATCAGTGGAGGAGGAAGAATAATATAACCCATCCAAAACGGGATGAGCTGCTTTATGAAAATATCTATCTCCCTACCAAGGCCAGAAGAGATGATATGACTCAGCATGAGCCAGCTTCTTTGCTGATATAAGTCCATATTGCTCTTTCACATTTAGTATTGGCATTGTTACTCTCTCCTGTGGTTTCCAAACCACTCAACCAACACTTGTGGCTAAAGATTTTTATGGCCACAATAACGTTCAAGTATGTACAGTTTTCTCCCTTGTAGGCATTTATATGCTGTTTAGTACATTTTCAGTAATCTTCTTTGTTTTTTCTCTGTTGTTGCCTGTGTTTGGTAGGAGCTCCTTCTGAATACCTGCAGAGTCACTTTCTTCTTTTCCATGGAAGTTTTTCTGGATCAGGAACTTTTCATAGTCATGAAGAACACTCAGGATTTCCTGTGCAATATCAGTGCCTTTCATGGTGACTAGAGCTGTCCACTGCTTTATGTTGTAGCTGTAGCTGCGTGTTGCCTCATATCCATGTTTTTGGTCCCAGTTTCAAGAAAATGGGATTGACTTTTTCTTCAGCTGTTATGCAAAGAAAGCCTTAAATTGCCATTTCTAAATTCTAAAATTATATGAATAACATGTCTAATGAATAGGTTATGAAGACTTAAGCTTGCCCAAGTCACTGTACACAATATCCACTAACGTGAATGAAATTACAAACACAAGGATTCCTTAGCAAGAGAAAACTAAGAAACAATTATTGACTTGGTTAAGGTTATTTTTTTCTTACATCTTAATATGTGTGTGACGTGCTGCATCTACAAATAACCTTCACTACCAGATTCATTCCAGTGTGAGAACTGGCTTTTTAAGTTTCCTGAGCCCACTTCTTTGTAAATGGTTTTCAAGACTGACAACTTATTTTCAAAGAGTATTTTCAACAGGTAGATTTTCAACATACCTAGTTTTGTGACATTCAGTATTTCATTTAGGATCTCAATAATTCTTGTATTCTATACCTTAAAACACTTTCTAAAGTCTTCTGAAATACTGCATTTTCCAAATTGTCTCTTCCATAAAATCTTCTGTGGGGGAAAAAAAAAAAAAAAAGAAATAGCACTGTAAAAAGCACTGAAACAAAATTATGGTTTAATGATGCAACTCTAGACAAATGCTATGGAGAAGAAAAGTCAAAACGAGCATGTTTAATACTTTTTCTGGCTACAATTCATTTTAGCTGGACTGATATGAAAAATCAATTCTGACAGAAATATCCATGGTCAAAGGGTACTCAATTTAAAAGCAGACATTACGTGACTGAGAGATGCATTCAGCTTTTGTGTATGCAATGCTACCTATGCGGTCCTTAAGCCAAACTATAACTAGGTAAACAAACACAATTTTTAGAGGCTAATGTTATTTCAGAAAGTACATAATTTTAGCTCTTAGTGAAATAGTTCATAATTTCTCACTAACAAACCCCTGAAGATTTAATAAGAGAAAGAGACATCCAATGGTCAGGTGCATGTGTGCATGATACATAGAGACTGGAAAAGTTGCTTTGCTTCATTATTACTTCCAGCCAAAGGGCAGTTTTTTCCCTCAAAAAAAAGGAGGTAAAAGTGAGAGGAAAGAAAAAAGTGAATGAGGACCAAATAAGTAACTGTTTTTTTTCCAACTGTTCCACTTTTTCTGTCTTTACAACCTAAAAGTTTCATGACTATTCACTTTCTCCAATGGTATTCACTTGGACAGATTTTAAAATGTGTTCTGATAAAAAGAGTCAAAGAAGAATTGGGTCATATTCAGAGGAAAAATATGTAGACATAGATAAACTCAAAAACCAATTGAATTATAATTTTCAGTTCACATGACAAAAATTTCATTCAAAGCCAGACAGATGACGACTCATCAAAATATTTGCCTTTTTTTATTTTTTTTGGCTCCTTCTGTTTTCCTTATTTAATGGATTTTTTCTGAAAAGAACCTCAAGTCTAGAGGCCTCCTATGGAATGGGAGCTTCACGACAGTAACAAGTGCTACACTGAGTTGTATTAGCAAGAATTTATTTTTGGATAACAGGAAATAAGGACAAAAATAAAAATAATGATCATATAGTTACTTGCCATTGTTACCACAGAATTTGTTGCATCTAAACCATCTTTAGCATTGTCTAACAAATACATCTGGCTGTCTTCAGCTGACATTCATCCTGGGTCTGATTCAGTGTGTACCAGTGATTTGGTACAGCTTCTCAAATGATCAGACTGACATAATACTGCATAACAATCTTTCATTTTGTGTCTATTTGAATGCACCTCCTCAGCCCAGATTGACTGAATTGGAATAAAAATTATTCTGAAATAGACAATAAAAACAATGGCCATCCATTTGTCCAATGACATTACAGAGTTTAATATGCATAGCATTATGAAGAAATAATTAGCTCATTGAAATTCCTTTTTTCTCAGATAGAAAATGCCAGAACTAACCCCAGAGATGTGTACCTGGTGCTATGACATGCCAGTCAGAGAAATTCGAACTGAGGAGTTTGCTGAAGGTCTCCATTAAAATAATGGAACAGTGATTCCAACCCTGCCAATCACTATGGGAGAAAGGCTCCAATGGGACCTGAAGGGCTTATAGCATCCCGAACACGTTGTTCAGATGTTCGATTTTTGATTCTTTGTGGCAATTACATACACATGTTTTTGGATGTCTTTACAGAGGTAGAAAGTATGATGATTTTAAATAATTTGGACTACCTTACTATTCCAGTGAGATTTGGTCAGACAGGTGAAATAATTCAGGAAGGCAGTCTTTGGGCAGAACTTGATAATAGCCCATCAGAGTCTGGAGAGCCCACAGTCTCGAGTGGGTGGGCATAAAGCAGTTCCAAAGCCAGGAAGACTGGGGTCTCCAAAAACAGGGAACTTAAATTGCATGAAATCAGACTGCCTCACACCCAGGTATTTATTGTGCCTGATTTTTCTCTGTGCATATGAGGCTAGGTTCACCAAGTCCCATATGTGATTGATGCAGACCAAAATACATGTCACAGGGTTATGCAGGAGTCCAGTGTGAGGCCCTGCCCTTGACCCTCATAGAGAGCACTCTCTGTACCCCAGGAAGGGCTGTTGCCATGTTGCTTTATTGCTGGCTGCTCACCTGGGTCCTTCCCAAAGCTACCCCACTCCCACCTGAAACCCTGCTGTTCTCAGCTTTCTCTCTGTAGAACTGAAGATTGTGAGATTGCTGAGGCTAAAATCAAAGCAGTCACTTTCATGAACTAAAATGATGAATGTAAATTGCAATTGCCCACTTAGTTTTCTATTATTTGACTTCTCTGTGTGTGTGGTTGAGCAGTTCATTTTCCACGCATGTTTTTCCTTCGACTTTGAAGAAGAAAAGTACTGATGAAGTTCCAGTTTGGTAACAGAGCCTGTAATGGATTGTGAATCTATCAGGCACCTGTGAGTAGAATCTGTGGACAGACAACAAAACTTTGCAGCCTGGAAGGAAAATACACTCTCTCTGCTTTGGAAGGATGGGGACATCAAAAGTGCAGCAGTTCTAGTGGGTGTAATGACACACCCCATGGGATTATCCATGTGACTTGACACCTAGAGGAAATGCTGGATAATTGCCACCCACAATTTTGAAACGATGGATGACTAACAAACTCAACTGCCACTCAAGGAGACAGTTTAGTGGGAAGGATGATTCACATAAGAACATTATCACTTTTTCTTCTTCTTTTTTTTTTTTTTTTTTTTCCACTTTGACCTACCAATGAAGGTGGTAAAAAAAACAGACAAAATAGTCACTAGTAGCTGAGACAGCCTTGAGTTATAAAATGTCATCCCAGTCTTTCTTGGTGGCTGCTGGTTTGTTGCACTCTTACTGGAAAGTACAGAAACTCTGTAAGTCTTGGGTGGGAGTAACAAGAGCACAGTAGCAGATATTTTGCTTGGTTTTGTAAGGACCTGTAGGATTTTAAGACAGCCATGTGCTTCCCACCATCGAACTTTATCTTACATAGTGGAGTCTGCTCAGATCATGACTCCTTGTGTGTCTAGCCAGTATGCAAGTATGCAAGAGCTACATTCACCACTGTAGCTAAAACTGAAGTAAATTACTTATTCTGTTTTCAAACAGCTTCCAAACTGCATGCAAAAGCCTGCAGCAAAGGACCACAAGTGTGGCTTGTTGATACAGGCATCCCGCCGCCTAATCTGTTCCAGCAGTAGTGTCAATTCACATCATCCTGAAGGAACCCCATCATGGTCTTGTAAAAACTTTGAAGTTTCATGCCTGTCCCATGAACAGTTTAATTTCATACTGGCTTTTCTAAATACTGGAGTCAAAACCTGGAAACCTATATCTGCACTGAAATGCTGCAGTAAATTACACTGTCAGATGCTCAGAGGAGTTTCACTCATAAATAAAGCCATTTTTAGGAGATAAGAAAATTTTCCCTAACTTTAACAATCTATATGTGAGGTATCTAACCTAAGATAATTGTCTAGGTGGGAAGAGTTTGCTCTTGCCATGCCCATTTCTGTCTTGACTATAAAGAGATCTTGCATGACAAATTACATCCAACTCCTTACATGTAATTGAGAGAAGTCCCACACCTATGTTCTGGGCGTAAGGATGCTTGAGGGATACATTTTAAACTGTCGACTGCTGCATTCACCTTCTACTGGGCAATGATAAAAAATAATATATTTTAAGTCATTTGCAGTGATGTATTACATTGAAAGAGAATTCCCTCTGGTTTGTGATCACAGTCATAGGATTAGTTGTATTCTGACTCCTCCTGTAATACCATTTTCAAGTAAGGAGCTCCCACCTGCCCTTCTAGTAATGCAGTTTCAAAAACTGTTCTGGTGCTAACACACCACGACAAGTCTGAGAATTTTTTTTAGGAGCTATGATCAACAAAAACTGCTGTAAGACATGTAACAGAAGGAGTGTCATCCAAAGCCTCTTAGAGTCAACAAAGAATAATAAAATGAGGAAGGTCCTACATGACTCCCTGTTTTACATAACTTATACTATTTATTACCTTACAATTTATGCAGGTCCTACTTTTCCCAGTTACTGTCAATCATGTTTTCTTGCAGATTCTCTACCCACTATCTGCTGGTCTCTAGGATAGAGCTTTTTTGGTGTCTGTGACAGTGTTAGGTTTGTGACTGAACTTGATGATCTTAAAGGTCTTTTCCAACCTAAATGATTCTATGGGTCTATTCTCATGTTTTGACCTGTAAGGCAGCAGAAATGTTATACCCATGTTAAAGATAATATTTCAGGAGCCCAAACACTTGTGAGCTCAGCTAAGCATCAGATTCCAGAGTATTCCTAAAACTACATAAGACCGACTTCATTCTTATATACTCTTATATACAACAGATGAAGAGGGAAAACCTCATCATATGGTATAATGATTACTGATCTCTCCTGCAGCTTTTATTGTGTTTTTTTTCTGGTCTCTGATCCCTATTTCCCATATTTTGTATTCTTCCTCCAAGTGAAATATGCAATCATCTCATAATTCAATGAGAGGACGTGATTAGAATGGGAGTCTGAGAACTTAATTTCTTCTGAATTTCAATTATTATTGGTGCACAGCCAGATGCACACAATCTGTTATTGACTATAAACACTCTATCTATTTTCCTCTCCCAAAACTATTTGCATTACACTCAGAAACAAATCAACTTTTCTAATATAAAAGTGAATCTTCTAAATGTTTAAATTTTAATTTTGTTTAAAATCACTGAAGCACTACAAGAAGCCAAACAGTGAGCACTATAAGATATAAAGAATCTGATTCAGAAGTTTCTATATTTTTAGTAAAGCAGACAATAGTTTTCATTAAAGTAAATTTGTATAAATTACTTGCTGAGCAGATTGATTTTCACTACCAACTTATATGGAAATAAAGCTTCTCTGCAATTAAAGTATTCTGCTGTCAACTTAGCAAAGCCATTGAGTATATGGTTAAACCCACATTCTCGGATTATATCCATGTAAAGAATAGATTAAGAAATATTTTCAGTATTTAAGCATGAGGTAAATATCACACTGATTCGAAACTTGAAAATAAGATTTAACATCTCTATTTTGAAGCGAGATATAGTTAAAGCTTTATTAATACCTTTTTCACCCAGTGCATTTCAACTTGTTCCTGTGAGTTTCAAACCATAAATTTTTATCCTTGTATGCCTTTTTTTTCTATTTTTTTCTCATTATACCTTTGTATGAACCATCAAAATGTATGGATAAATTTGTAGTTAGTCCCATTCTATTTCCAGTACAACATATGCAAATCCCACCCACCTGTTTGGCAGTGTTTGGTAAAGTCAGTATGATGTAACATGGCAATTGCATAACAAGGAGTCGAGGTTACACGCCTGCCAGGATTAGGAAAGAGCAGAGAGGAATGACAGAGTTCCAAATGACTGTCCTCAGAGTGGGGTTTGTGGTCATTTTCAATCTATTTCAAACCTTTCAAGCCTGAAGTACAGAGAAGCAAAAAGGCAGCACAACTAAGATAGGAAAGGCTCTTCTAACTGTAGTGTATCTAAGCTTGAAGGTCTTGGGCATTCAGAGAGTCTAGTGGTCTTCAAGAAAATTGTAATTCAATAATAATTGGAGCATTTATCTTGTTTAAGCTTAATTCCATTAGTGCAAATCTTACACATTTTTTAATGTGTCACAGAAAATATTTCAGTATCTGAGAATATTTCCTGGTTCTATTTTTTTTCCCAGTGTTTGAAGTAAAGTTATCAGTTGAACAGGCCATTTACCTGGTCATGTCCATGGTAGCGTTGTTCTTAATACAAAGTGGAAGGAAGTCTATTGTTTCTAGCATCTACAGACTGATGAAACTAATGGACTGGGATTAGTGATTTGGCTCAAAAGCAGGGCACTTTCATTAGGAAGGGGCCATTTGCAAGTCTGCATTTGCCTATTAAAATCAGACGGTCCCTCAAACCATCCTTAGTGTCTTTGGTTGTCACACAACCAATGGATCTTCTGTGTTAACCCAGATGCACTTGGTGCCTAATGTTGACACCATTAACCTGCTGCTGCCTGAGCCACCCACTGAACAGCAGCAGCATGGGGAAAAGCAACTTTCTGTCCTAATCCTTACAAACTGGGGACTGTGGAAGGTCAAGCATTTTAGCATTCTTTAGCAAACATCTTGATAAATTCTGGTATTTCAGAGTAGCAGGACCCCTTGGATACACAACAAGCAAGGTGGTTAAGAGAGAATAGATTCTAGACAATTTTCTCAAGTGTGTATAGATGTCTTCTCTTCCTCTTGCCCCTGGGCTCTGGTGATGCTGAAACTCCCGGAAATGTGCCATATAAACTGAGTATATGCAGTTGCCTGGTGCAGGCTGCAGGCAGCAGTTTGGCTTCTCTTGAATCAAATGAAAGTGAACAGGAAGGATGCAGGCTCTACCCCTGGTAGCAGTAACTCTCTTTTTCCTCCTTTGGGACGTATCCAATGATATTAGCTAATACTTACCTGCTGGGCTGAATTTCTCCCAGAGCTACAATCCAGAAATATATATTGGTTGCAGTAGAAAAATAACAAAACAATTGCAAGAAACACGTTTAAAAAAATTGAAACAGGGAAAGCGCAGGGAGCACAAAAGAAACTTAGAGGTTTTTTTGGCCTGCAGTGCCGCCCTAAAGTGCACAGAACCCATTGGGAGCATACTTCCATCCCACCTGGGATGAGGTCATGAAACCCAGAGTGACAGGTGTCTTGAAAGGGAGGCTATTTGATGCTGGACATGAGGGGTTGGTGCAAGAACCCTCTTTGATGAACGCCTCCTTCTCATTTAAAACCCAGACAGCCCTCGAGGTGGTCCAAGGCAAACTCTTTTCCTGTTCCAGGGTATGAACGATGCTGACATGGGCAGCTTGAATGGAAAACAGTTTCTCCTGCACATGGGAGGTCAAATGCACATGGAAGTGCTTTATTTTCAGTATAAAAACCAGGTGGAGCTCTGGGAGAAGGCAATCATACATCATGTACTGCTTGCATATGTAGTCTGAAGATAATAAAGCTGTTTCCTTGTTGTACTGTTCAGAACAGCTTCCTAGAGAGTATTTCTGTGCACTGGGAACCAGCTGGCTGATGCATTGTAATAGCGTGGCATGGATGGAAGCAGTCAAATGGCACCATTTGTGCTATAATGTGCACTTGCATCTGAATGCTCTCTGTATGGAGCAGAAACATGGCTGTCTAGCAAAAGACATGATCAAGCAGAAGTGCTTTTCAGATATCATTTTTTAGGTTTTAAGGATCTACCCATTAACTTCAGAATCTGACCGTACAATGTCCCAGGTGATTTTAGACATTTCCTAGATTGCTTTCAGGTACTTTTCCTGCTAGTTATTTTATTTCCCAGACTGAATTATATTACACTGATCACTGATTACTTGAGGGGCTTTTTCCCCTTCAGGGAAAACCATTGTTTGAACAGTTTCAACATGTAAAAATGAAAGTGAAGTTAAACAGTACATCTTTTACTAGAATGTACCCGTATAATTTAGAAACAACAACTGTGGTTCATGTTAAAATACATAGGTGACTTCCAGAAATCTTTTCCAGTGAAAGATAATGCAGATTAATATGCCTTTTTCATTTAATTCAGGTCTTTTATCTTTGCCAAAATGTGAGTAAAGTTTGTGAACTTCTGATTTGTACAAGTTTCAGTCAAAATTCTCAGTTCTGGTTTTGTTTGACAAGTCATCTTTTGACATGCAAAAGGTGGGAAAGTATGGGGATCACACACTTTCATTTAGTATTTTAATTACTGAGCCTATATTTGGCAGTGTCTCTGCCTTAATGGAACTTAATGGTGCTGTAATTGCTGGATGATGTCAGGGAGAATCGATTCTTGATTACGTTCAGGAATAGCACTTTCATGTCTCAACTGAATTCAAACACAGAGACACTCCTGATAGTGAAGAAATACACCTCACAACACCTCTTCATCAGCCTTGATGATAAACAGTGGCACTAATGCCTTGATAATAACTTTTTTTGCAACAAATATATTGTTTATGTTTTAGCATATTGCCTGAGAAGTAATTTTTTGTTTCTACTACAGGAATTAGCTTGTATGTAGTGTTAAAAATTACATATGCTCAAGAAATTCTTGTCTTTATTATAACACATATAAACTGTGCTTTATTATGGTTTTTGTTCTGTTTTTTTGTTGTTGTTGTTTTGTTTGTTTGTTTTGTTTTGTTTTTTAAGCGGAATAATTGCTTATGAGACCAGCTGCTTTAAATTAGAGCTGTTCTTTCTCTGCCTCAAAGCAAATGCACTGACTTAATGCATAGCTGAGGAGGGCAGTGAATGTTAAAGTTCAGAGCTACCAAGGGAAGACTTCTGATCAAGAAAAGTTCTGAGGCATCTTTCTTGCAGTCACACATTTTGTAGCTTGCCCAGGGGCATTTTGCAGAATCTAAACATCCTCAAATGCAGCCAGAAAAGCATTCAAAAATCTGAAAGCAGTCCCAAATTGGAATTATGTAGCATTAGAGGTGCCCTTGTTGTAGCACTGACATTTGTAAATCAGTCTCACTGATTCCTGGAACATGGAAGTTCACATGGCATCCCTAAGATAGTTCACATGGAAGAGTGTTACAGACTGCCTCTTTCCCAGATCCTGGATCCTTTCCTAAATAAACACAGTGTGTGGTGTTGCTCTGGTCCTCTGAACTGTCACAGGATGAGCTGCATTTGTGACTTGGAAGTTGACTTGCACTGTTGTTGTACCTGACCTTTGGGAAAGCTGACCACTCAGCAGGTCAGCTGAGCAAGACAAAAGGCAGCATGTGTTGTGGTGAAGAATAAAGATGTATTTGGAGGGGACAAGACCAGAATTGAAGACATCAGTGTGGTATGCAAACTCTTGGCTGGGAATAAAAGGAAACCAGAGCACTCTGAAGCTGGCCATGGCAGTTCAGAAGGGAGATTACTTGTAGAGTTTCTGTGACTGATGAAGTCAGTGGAAATGTTTCTGCAGGATGCAACATAAAGCCTGTGCAGCTTTAAGTGCATTAACAAAATTAATTAAAAACAAGAAAGAAAGAAATCAACCTGTGAAATCAGAGGTCAGCAAGGGAAAAAAGTAGATAGAAATTTAGTTTCCTCTTTCTGATTTCTTTCTTTGCAAGCTAAGAGACAGATACCTGAAGACAAGGTCAGTTCTTCACATAAGTGTATTGGTTCTTGGAAGCAGCTGAGGTTCTGGAAGTAGTTTTGAAAGGCAAAGCAAAGCTGACATTTCACATGTCACAATACCCAGTTCTGACATGCTTTTTCTCGATGACATATCTTTAGAAAAGAACAAAAAAATTTGAGTGAAATACTTCGTGTCCCACATTCTTGGGATGATCTAGAGATGTGTTTGTTCATTTTGATATGACTAGTAGCAGATCAAGTGTCTCATGTCTTCCATAAAAGAGATAGAGCTGATCAAATACTCCAAGACAAAATTGTCACTTATCTTGAAGCCAGCTGACAAAGACACATTCTGGTGTGAACACTCCCTGTTGGAAGTCTCTTATTTGACTTCGAGTTGAAATATCTTTATTGTCTTACCTTTTTACAATGCAACTCTTTGTTCTCTCTTAGGATGCTATCAGCAAATCATCCAAATTCCCTGCTTCTTTGGTAAGTATCTAGTGTTTGTTCAGAGGCCAGGAAATAAAAAGGTAAGCCCTGTTATAAAGTGAAAAGAGGAAGCTAAAGTTTTACAGGTAAGAGTTGGAGACAGTTCTCAGCACCCCATGAATAGTCCAGCTTCAGTGCCAGTAGATATTTTCAGCCTACAGTGACTGAGAATCTGTGGCAGAAAGGATGGGTGGAAATAAATGGAAACACTTTTTTGTCTTGGGTTGAGAAGCACTAAGACCACCATTCCTATGGTCTCTGAAAAGATGTAGAAGGTGTACATGACTTTGTAGAATTAATTTGCTATCTGACATGAAAATGGTCTTTCTCCTGCCTCTCACTAATCTGTCACTGATGTATCTCATCCTGTGCTTTACGATATTTAGTCTTGTTACAATCCAGGTATCAGAATTACAACACAATGTCCAGCATCTGACCTGTTAGGCTTGACTTTGATGAAAACAAAGGACAAAGGAGGATCTTCATATAAATGAGGTAAATGGGATTAGTCCTGTTAAGTGAATTGCAGTCAAACACTTTGATCTAAGTCTAAGGTTTTCAATTGCATATTTAGCTGTATCATTGGGAAATTGAAATCTCTAGACTCATAGGAGTCTGGGAGTTAGTTTCTTATGCCAATAGAGTCCATTGAATTTCAAGGACTAAATTTAGTCTTGGCCCAAATGGGTAGAATTGAAGTTACTTCAAAGAATCAAGGGAGAACTTTTCATTTAAAACTGTGGTTTAATTGTCAGAAGAGAATTAAGATAGATCGCTCCTGGTTCTTATACTATCTAGCATTTCAGAGTGTTTTAATTTATCACCATTTCAGGAAGTCAGGTATTCCAGATAAGAGGCAAAAGAGGCAAACTGCAAATAAATCATATTCATTAATTCAGTTACACAGTACTTGTTCATCTACAGGGTCATTTGTGTATGGTTATTCTGCTCATTAGTTACCCGTGTTAATACAAAACACAATGATAAACTGTGCACTTATTCTAATCCTACCATCCACATTCAGATGGAGAAGTAACTCCTTCCCGAAAAGGTCCTCCAGGAATTGATCTGTTGGATGAATTCAATACAGCCACCCAGAATCAAATCTGAGAGATGCAATTACTTTGCCGATGGTGATTCAGAGTGAGAGGCATGGCCTTTGTCATTTCTGTTATGGTATGTAATAAGAGCACCAAGATCGAGACCCTGTGGGTCCTGTAATATCTTCCTGACTGGGTTTCTCCTTCTTAGGGCAGTGTGAAAAGTCCTTCCACTATCTCAGCACATTTCTAGTGCATGGGTTTTTTTGAATTGGAGGAAAATTTATTGTTACCCTGATGCCTAAAATGGTCCAACCTCCTTCGACCACAGCACTTTCATTGTGGAAACAGTCCTTCCTTCTTCTCACAGTAGAACTGACTCCTGTAAGAGCCAATAAACGCCTTTGGAGGAGATTCTTTTATTCACAGGCCACAGCTGCTTCTCACAGTAGTCCCATTGTGGAACTGTTCCAGAAGCAGCTAATCCTGAAGAAAAGGAAAATGTACACTGGCTCTCCCTTTACTTCATTCCTACTCTACTCTACCCTACTCTACTCTACTCTACCCTGTCCTGCTCTAAGGTTGTTCTGCACTTCAGCTCTACTCTTTACTCTACACAAATCCTTAGCTTGAAACATAACACAGATTTAGTTCTCCTTGCGTTTGCTTTTGTTTTCTTCCCCCTACACTTTTTCCCTCCCCCTACCTGCTGCCCTACCCTGCCATAGCTTAGCCTGTGTATGTGAATCTAAGTATAAGAAGCAATAATAAAGCATTTTCTTACTATACTTATAAAAGCTTTATTTCTCATCATTGGAAAGAAAGTGAACATTTGCAGACAAGCCTGCAGGTGAGCTGCCAGTCTGTCTGGTTCATAGCTGGTAGGCAAGGGTTGGTGCAATTGTTTCTATAGGCCTCACATGTCTTTGGAGAGTACATTGGAAAACACCTGGGTTGTCAAGACAAGAATAATCTCCACTCCTGTTTTTCTGTGATGTCAGATAAATATGAAATACTTGAGAAAGACATAGGATGTTGTATATGCTACAAAGCTTCTCCTCTTTCTAGAGAAATTGTAATAATTGAATAACCACATGATTACTTTCAATGTCTATGGGTTACAAAGAGTTCTCAGCATGCAGGAACACTCTGCATGACTACACTGTTGTCATTTACAAGACACGCATTATAAAGATTCAGAAAATTATTTTTTTGCTCTCCTACATCTTTATCACTACAAGCATCAGAACCATGGAATGAGCAAACCCAGTAAAGTAATGTGATTCCTCTCTGTGGGCCTGGTCAATTCTGACAACAAGTCAAAGCACTGTTTTGCAATTCGAGCTGAGTAAAAATTCTAAGTTTGGACCTAGGTTTAAATCGCTAAAAAATTCAAAATCACACACATATTTTACATCAGCTTGTAATGTATGACTGATATTTATGTAGGACTTGTTTACATAGCTGGAAAGTGTCAAGGATACCAAATCACTTCAGGAGTGAATATTTGTTAAATGGAGACCAACAGGGCTTGCTACACTGAAGGTAGTTGTCTTTACAACTTGCACCATGTGGAGATAGTGTCTATCTAAAAAGAATTTTAATTAATACGTCCTTTGCAATTAATGTTGCTAAGTGTTACTCATTATGAAATTTCCTTGATATTTCTCTTGGGAACATATAGAAAAGAGCAAACTTAGTATAACAGAAAATTGCATGTTGGTACTTTCTTAAATGCCTAATGTTGAATACAAACTGCAGCTGAACAATTAATGAAAAAGCCATCAAATATACCTTTATGAAACTGATGCCAAAAAGCACAAAAACGATTAAGTGCCTAGGGACAATTTGGTCTTTAAGCAGCAAGGTATTTATTCACAGTGCTGGGAAGTGAGGCGGCTCACACCACACAGACTGACTTCTAAGTTTTCAGTAAGAATCAAGGTAATTTATCCAGAAGACATTCAAGATTACATCATCATAACATACATATTCATATAGTTTTATCATCTGTTTATCATATTTATAGGAGGTGGAGTTCAGGCAGGGCTTGGGGTGAAGTCTTCCAGAATCTTCCCTCGGCACAGTTTTTAGGTGGTCATTCCGGCCTTCAGCCTCACTCTAGGGGTCGTCTTCTCATCTTTCTCATGCTGAACTTTTCACCTTTCCTTGTTAGCTAACTCACTTGCTGAGCAGTACAAACTCCCTGGCTCATGGCCTTCTCAGATGCCTACCTTACCTATATTTATGACCACTAGGTCCTAGGGTACAGTACTCCCAACTTCTATTCAAGGTTTTGATCTAGCAAACAGAACAGAATGAACTGCCCACCACATTCCACGCAGAACAGTCAGTCTGCAACTCTCTAACAAGACAGTTAACTCTTTTTGGGCCTTGCTTTTGCTTCAAAACTATCTCCTTGGATTTGACTGTAATTAAAGAAAACATATACTTCAGACATTACCTAACTTTAACTCTATGTAAAAGGCCCTTCAACTCCAAATCAGCAACTCTTTCCCCTTGACTGTACAACATACTTACAGGTACATTGTTTGATTTTCTCTGTATAGACTATTTAGTCTGATTCGTGGTATAACAAGTTTATTGCAAGTCCCTAACAGCTGGATGGAAATCTCACAGTTAATTGCATAATGATGCCATGATTTGGAATATTTCCATTCCAAAAAGCAATTAGGAAAAGAAATGTAACCTGATGAAACAAAGTTATGAACAAACAGTAACAGAGACTAAGTTCAATCCTTCCCTTGAAAGGACAAAGATAATGAATTCCAACTTTAATTTATATCATGCTCTGCCAATCATAGAATCTGAACATATAAAATGGCTTGCTGTTTTAAACAAAAGATTTAACTTTTTCAGAATGTTCAACTTCTTTATGTTTCTGAAGAGAATTTTTTAAAAAAATCAACCTGTTTATGCAAAAAATTATTAACTGTCAGCAAAAACCATTTTTCTAGAAGAGAACCTAAAATCTTTCCCAGTTGGCTAAAAGTTCTGTTCCAAAGAATATTGTCTAGGTGAAAAAAAAAAATCTTTATTTAAAAATTCCATTCATTAAAAATTTACAGTAACTTTTAGCAATCTGTTGCATTGCTTTTCTTTACTTTGTTGTCATAAGTAATTTACCTTGGGTTTATTATGTTTTCATCTAAGTTTGATTTCTTAGGATTTTTTATTTTAAGCCAAGTTTTCTGGCAGAAAGCTAGTCAGAAAGAGACAGTAGAATCAGACACAATATTTGTAAAATTGCCTCGTTGATGCCATTTTTACTGTTGATATTTTCCATATTATTATTTTTATTAATAAAATTAATAATAAAAATACCCATAACAGCAATGAAATGTATCTGGACATTTGGCCAATTTAATCTACTCCATATAAAGTGATTTTTAATAATAATGAGATGAACAAAAGAAGCATTTAGAAAATGAACCCTTTCTTTCAAATCTTATCCAGACCTCTTGAGTCATCAAAATGAATCTGGAAATATTATCAGAATGTATTCCCTAGTGCAAGTAATCAAGCCTGAATGTAACATCACCAGTTAAATAGGAAATTTCTTATGATAGCATGGCATTTCTGTTTCTGAGAATGCTGAGGGAGATAGAAAAAGTATTTTGTAGGTAATGTTTTGAATATCTATAATGTCCATATTTTCTTGGATGACACTTGATTTGTAAGACTGGATCAATATGGTTGATTTTATTAAAATAACAATAAAAATGTAAACTTTTCATTAAAAACAAGAGAAAGTATAATGTTTAGGAAAACCCATTAAATTCACTGATTTCAAATCTGATTTTGTATATAATTTTCTCTCCTTCATTTATCTCAGTTTTTCCAAATAGAAAGACAGAAAGTCCCAATGCAGAAGAAATAGCCCTGTTTCAATTAGAAGATTTTTCTGCTTCTTAAAGAATAAGAAATTCAACAGAGATCTTTTAAAAAATAAACTATGTGCATCCAGAGACAAGCAAGTAATTACAGCCACATATCTTAGAAAGCAGTGTCAAAATATTCATTACAGTAGAGCAATACTGAAACACAGACTCCTACAAGGAAAAATATTCACAAACATCTTGCTGCATTTGTATACCAGATTGAGAAATACACAACATACTTTAGTGTAATTGGTCTCAAAACACGTATTTTCAGCTGAGAAACAACAAAATAATGTGTATTTGATTTAAGAATTAATAAATGTATGAAGTTGGGAAAAAATTAAAGTCTTTCATCAATAGCAATGGAAGTTAATGAATCAAGCCTAGGTTTGGTGCATGTAAGTTCTCTGTTATCATGAGGTGAAATAATCTGTTATAAACATGTATCTTCACTGCATTTGGCTTTTCCTTTCCATAAAGCCACCTCATTTATTCATGCACCTTGTACAGGCTTAAGAGAAGCTACATCTTTTTCAAGAGCTTAATAATTAAACAACAAAAAAATAGTTTTAAAATTCAACACAAAAAAACCCTATGAACAGGTTAAACCCTGATTTGATGAAATACTGGTATCCCTTGTTCTGGATTCCCAGTCAGATAATGAAACACAATGGAGGGAGCCTGGTCCCCTTGCTGAGTCACTGCCTTGGCTTGCCTGGAGCTGAGACATTTCACTTGTGAGTTCAGTCTTAAATTACCTAGCAGGAATGAGATGAGCTGATTTGTAAGACTGTGATGCTGGACAACGTTTGTTAATCATCAAGAGTCTGCAATGCACAACGTCAGGACAATAGTAGAGGTTTTGCTGGCCTGTGCGCTACGAGGTGTACAATCTCCATTTAACTACTCACTAAGACAGCCTTTTGCATGCAAGGCTGAAGTCTCCTCTCTTTTCAGGGACTAATGATCTAATGAAACTTTCCTCAGTAATCAGACTGTTCATCTGCAGATGGGCTGGAGGGAATCTTGCCACGCATATATTACAGTGGCTTAGTGTAAGTGTGTAATGGTAAAAATGTTGAAAAGGCAATGCCTGTGGAGATCATCCAGCACAAGACCTCCACTGCTCTCCAGGTTGTGTGCCATCCCGGCTGCCATCCGGCTTTGCTGGCACCATTCCCAAAAGAGGTGATTGAGGAAACTCCTAAGAGAAAGTGAGTCAAGGATAGAGGGATTTTCTGATATGCGAGAATCAGAGATTCTTGAGCAGGTTTTGTGACATAGGTATTTACTAGATTTTAACAGTTACCTCACAGTATTCAGCTGAAAATAACATACATGGATCTTGAAACAGCAAATGAAATAGAAAAAAGGTTTCTCTTGAATGTCTTTGATAAAGTTTTAGTCCCTTAAAGTGTTACAATTATGTAGGAAGTTTAACTTTCAGGAAGTTTAAAAAATCAAACATTTTCAGCATTTAGGATAAAAACCAAAATCTGAAAGTGTGCATAATACCAGAGATATAAAGGGAGTTGATCTTCCAATGACATTTTCCTTCTTGTCCTCATTTGTCTTCATCGCCTATGTCATCAGTATATTTTGCCCATTGTATAGCACCCTAATATCCATATTATTATGGTCTGACACATGGCATAAGAACAACACAAAAGACAAGAGAGCTCACAAGTGTTATTCCTAGTTCTCAACATTTTCCCTTTCTCTTGTTGGGGATATGCTTTAAAACACACACAGCCCATACCACTTCCTCTGTAATTCAGTTCCTTCCTTCTCACATATGAGTTTCGCCAGGACATACAATCTGTTACATTTTTCCTCCTTTGGAGACCTTTCTTTGACATCAGAAAGGCCTCTCCATGATCATCTCTCTTCGGTCAAGCAGAAGTTCACAGTGACTTCAAGAAAGAAAGAAGAAGGTGAAGGAAATGCAGAGCCCAGCTATGAAAGCACAAGCAGATCACAGGTCTTGCGTGAAGCCATATGAGCCCTTCAAACCCTCCTTTGGCACCAGAAACACAGACAAGTTCTTGCTCTATGAGTCTTCAGAAATTACTTGCCCAGGTGTAACATTTTGCCATGAGGACAGTCTAGTACCTCGAGTCCTGAAAAATCACCTTTAGTGAGATTGGTTCTCACTCTCAGAACATGATAGTGTTGTCATGGCCTTTCCTCCTGCTTATTCTGCTCAGCTGAGGCAGAAAACAGACAAAGGGAAATGGCTTTCAGCCTTGATCCTCAAAGCCATGCCATCTGCCCATGATGTTCTCACTTAATTGTGATTTATCAGTTATTTTCCTTCTAAGTCCAAATCTTCTATTTCTTTTCCCACAATTTCTACTTGTCTGTGAGTTTGAGTCTGTACTTTTGAAAAGAATAAATCCACAAATGGCTTTATTTCAGCTGTCAGAGATTTTATTGTGAAATATAAATAAAAAGTTTCAGAGGAGTACTTTTTTTCCTTCTTTATAATGTGAGACAAGCTGGAATGAAACAGATCTCACCCACTGGAAGGCAGAGCCCACACAGTCAGAAAGATTCATTAAATCATCCAGCATACTTTCTTGAGAGAATCTGTGACCTTCCAATCACTGAAGCACTTATCCACCTTTCACCTGCTTGGTTGGGAGCTAAATGTCTCCTTCATAGATTCATGGAATAATTTGGGTGGGAAAGTATGTCAGAAGTCACATCTGGGTCACCTCAACCTGCAGCCCAAAGAGAGGTTTTTTCAGGGTTAGAAGCAGAGGATCGTATTCTGAAACAAGAGACTATCAGCCCTGATGGAGATCATATTGACCATGAGAGCAAGTTGCATTCTTGACATTGGAAGAAAGAGACACAAAGGCAATACCAAATAAAGGATCAGGAGAGAATGACAACAGGAAGTGAAATTGCGGGAAATAGAACTTTTCCTCTGTAACCAAATCCAAGTGTATAAAGCAATAAACCCAGGTTCTTTAAGCTATCCTACCTCCTGGCCTGTCTGTTACCAAATGCTGCATCATCATCATCATCATCAAGCATCACTGTATGTGACTGTCATCTGCTCCTACCATCTCAGGGTCTTCTTGACAAAAAAAAAGTATTCTTATTTCTTGTAAGGAGGTTACTGCCTTCGCCAAGAGCTGAGAGCCACATGAAATTCCAGGATGAGACATTTAGTTGGGTTTTCACAGAGGGCTCAGAAAGGGCTAAAGCTGTTAGGTACAATATCAGCTGTTGGAAGCTAGTGAAGGTCCAGATGAGAATCCAACTCCTAAGAGCTGGATCCCACAGGTACCAAGAAATTGCTTTGTTAGACCCAGTGCACTAGATCAAGGTCATAAAAAAATTTTTAAAGCCAGATACTTAAAATGAAGCAATACAAATATTTATTCAGTTTGAGGTACCTACTTTTGTTTCAGCAATAAAGTGAGGCCACACACACTTCACATCTTCAAACAGCCTGAACATTAATTGTGCCTACATGATTTCATAGATTTAGTCATCATGCTAGCATATTTTTAGTTTTCTTTTACAGGGCCACAATTAAACTCCCTGGCTTTCTGAGCAGACAGCATTCAGGGGCCTTGGAAGAAGTACAGTGCTGTGGTTTAACTCCAGGCTTACACCAAGTTCCATGCAGCTGCTCGCTCACTCCCCCACCAGTGGATTGGAGGAAGAATAAGGGTAAAAGCTAGAAAACTCTTGGGTTGAGATTAATACAGTTTTAAAAGCAAAAGTAAAAACCATGCACTTGAACAAAGTAAAACAAGGAATTCACTGCTTCTTATGGGCAAGCAGGTGACCAGCCAGTTCCAGGAGATCAGTTTGTTTGGGAAGACAAACACCATCACTGCAAATGTCCCCCAATTCTTTCTTCTTTCCCCCAGGTTCACATACAGTTTGTGCTGTCATATGGTACGGAACATCCTTTTGGCCAGTTTGAGTCAGCTGCCCCAGCTGTATCTCCTCCCAGGCTCCCATGCACCCTCAGTCTCCTTACCAGTGTCGCAGTGTGGCAGTATGAAAAGCAGAAAAGGCCTTGCATCTGTGTAAGAACTGCTTAGAAATAACTAAAACATCTCTGCATTCTCAACCCTGTGTTCCACACAAATCTGAAACATAGTCCCATACTAGCCACTGTGGAGAATATTAACTCTGGCCCAGACAAAACCAGTCAAAATCAGCACAACAGGGAAAGGAATATGATTAATCAGAGTTCCTCATCCACATCAGTGCTGTTCTTCCATGCCAGGTGATTTGAATGCAACTTTATGCAGAAGATAATGTCACTGACAGAATTACAGATTGGTTAGTTCTAACTGCCATTTTAGTGCCAAACAGAAATACAGACATCTTCCCCTGGCCCTTGAAGCTCATAAAGATGTTGTTTATGCAGGTGAAACTCACAGAGACTGTCAGTGTTTCAGCAGTGAAGCTATTTAGGAGAACAAAACAGTACTTCCTCCCAAGCTGCATTGCATACACCCATACTGTACTGAAGATATTCCTATGTCATGTCATGGCTAGACTCGCGAATGAAGATTTGGGAGGGTTTTACCCACGCTTGCTGCAAGCGCGCTGATGGCTGATAAGGCCAATGCGAGATAGGCAAGTCCGGTTGCAAAAGGCACGGCAGAAAGTCTCCATAGGTGGTACTGTTAAGGCACGGGTCTTTCTGCATTGTCTTTTCTCCTCCAGGCTGAAGATATTCCTACATAGTGATGTGGACTCCTGCAGCAGCAGTCTGTAGGACAGTTTTCTGCTGGTAAACCATTCCACCAGCAATCTCACCACAATCAACAGAGAACATGTAAGGGCTTGCTGACTGCAGTGAGCAGTACCCAGGTAAACTCCAAATGGTTTGATTTACAGAAACTGCTTTGTTGATGACTCCTTTCAATCCTGCGGATCAACTCATCTTCTGGTAGCTCTGTTGATGCTGGTGTTACCTATTTTGGATCCTCAGGCTTCTCCTGCTCAGTTAACAGCCTGTCTGTCTCCCTGTTTACTTTATTTAAAGAGTGCAAGCGGCTTCTTAAGCAGTATTTTAAGAGTGCAAACTCACAGTCAGGAGCAGCCTTGGCTTTTGCAGGGAGAAGTCAGGCAATTAAGTCGTTAAGTGAACTGACTGGAATACAATAATAGTGCATGGGAGAAACAATTTGTTAAAATCTTATTTTCCAAAGCTGCTTACTGAAACATTTCAGCTTCAGTTTGTCTGAATTTTCTTCATTTCCCCCAAGCCACTCACTGTTTTTAAACTCAGTTCCTTTCACTCTTCTACCAGGGCAAAGGTATACAGAATCACGGAATACTCTGAGTTGGAAGAGACCCACAAAGGATCATCAAGGTCCAGCTCCTGGTTAGACTCCATGGCAGTCTACATGGCAGAGGACATCCCAGGAGGAACCCCAAAACCCCTTGATGCTTCTTTCTACCTCCACCTCCTTGGCACCAGTCTGGAGAATGGAGGGGCAGGTCTGGGGATAGAGAGCAAGTGAGCAGCAGCAATGCAGACTTTGGATGAACCCACTGCATCACTTCTGCTCTCTGTTAGCAACAGCAAAGCCGGAAAAGATGTGTGGGGACAAAGAGTAGAACACAGGTTAATTTTCCCAAACTCTCTTTGGGTTTTTATATTTATTGGAAGATAAGCAACATAATGGAAGACTCCTTTTTTTCCCCAAAAAACCGAAAACATCCTCACAACCATTACATTTTGAAAGTGCAACATTTTGACCAGTTCCCAAAGATGGATTGTGTTAATTTGTGCCATTTTGAGACACATTAGAAGAAATGAGAGATGCCTGAGTGGATTTTTCTTTTTTCTCATTCTTCTTCTAGGTGCTTTTGTGATAACTCTGGAAATATACTGAGCATGGATAGTAAAAGCATTACAAAAGCTTTTGAAAAAGTCACGCTGTCCCATGGGAGTGAAGATGAGGTGAAAAATTAAGAAACTGAAAGAAAGCAAATGCATAAGTTAATTTAAATTCAGAACCTGACCTGGCACAATTAAAATTGAAGCTCAGATGTTAAACAGAAATTCTTCAATCTTCTTTTGAGTATTCCCTCAAAGCAGCACAGGATGGAAATGTTGAAAATGAAAACTACCTGCAAGCTTTTAACGCAGTGAAATATTTACAACAACACTTCAGCGTTGAACACCGACACAAAAAACTTGAAAATTGGCTGTCAGGGAGAATAATTTAGAAAGCTCAAGTGACAGGCAGTGTCACAAAGCCTGAGCATTGCAGGACTGGAGAGTTCTGTCCATACCTGAGAAAGTAAGGTGTATTTGTACTGAACATGTTGACAGCTTTGTGGGTGGATGCTTTTAAAGGTATTGTGGCTTAGTGGAAGGTGTTCCTAACCTCAGCAGGCAAGGAAGTTACCAAACACTGGTAATGCCTAAAATTACTGGAGGAATCAGGTCCTTCTAGCCTATTTATTAGTATGTTTCTTACACAGGGAATTCTGAAGCTACTACAGCCTCAGTGCTTATTTTCCACAAGCAACTTGCAGGAGCATGCATGGACACTGCTGTTCTTGTGAGAGAGCTACAGAGGGATCACTATCCATTCTTCAACATTTTGATTTTTCTTAGAGGATACAGTATTATGTCTTTCTGATTCAACTTCTTCATTTGAATTTCCTTATACTCAGAAAAGCTAACCATATGTAGAGGATCTTTTCATTCTGCTTTCTCATTCCATTACAAATAATATTTGGCATTTACATGAACTGACTGATTTTTTTACTGTTTTTTTCTTCATGATTTCCTTAAAAACATTCTCACTTGAAAAAAAAAGTTGCTTGTGCATTTCAGTCTTTGCAACATATCAAATGAAGGGATAATTATTTGAGGTTCCCATATCCAACTCCTGTCACTTAAAAGAACATATCAGTGTGAATTTCCTATTTTTAAGGCTAGAAAACCATGATTTTTAACCAGTCTTGAGCTTTCATTCACAGATTTACATTTTTTTTTCCCCCTGAAATAGAAAACCAAAGTAAATAAAAGCCAAAGCTCTTGAAAAAACCTGCTCACAAAAGAACATCATCTTCCCTGCAGGAACTGCTCTCTTCCATCCCCAGCCTGACAGGTCACTGAAGGTTATTCTCACTTCAGAATCATATTTCATTAGTTCCTCCAGGAGAAAATACCCTGAAATGATAAAAAGAATGGTGCTATGCTGTACTGACAGGAACAGCGGGGAAAAAAAGGTAGAGGAATTGTGTTAGCAGCATTGCAGAATTTGTATAAAAAAAAATAAAGAAAAATTAATTCTGACTTTCAGCTCCAATGATTACAATTTTTTAAATGAAAAGCTCACAATAAAAAGTATAAAAATTATACAGAGCTGTAGAAAAATATATAGCATTACGACTGAGACAGAAATTTCATTTTTATGTGCTATTTAGTGCAGTCAGTTGTACAACATGACTTTTAAGTTCTGTTTCTTAATATTGCTTAGTATTACAACTTCACCTTTATACAAGAACTTCTGTGCAATTTAAATAAATGCAGACATTGCAGCTTGGGGAGCAACATCAATTTAAAATAAAAAATCATGTAAGGGAAGCAGGAATTCAGTATATCTTCTTCCTGAAGATTGAGTTTCAGTCTATTTCTCTCCCTGACAAGTGTGGCTTTGTGAAAGCTCCCCTGAACTGGGCTACCACTGACTGGACCTCTCAGGCTGAAAGCTTCTTGCCACACCACTTACCATCTTTCTGTTTGCCCACCACAGTTATGAGGAAAGTTCTTTCTATGATTGGCCTAACAGATAAATAATAAAAGTTGCAACAGAATTTTGTGGAGATGTTTTAACATTTGGGTTTTTTTTCCTTACCTATTTCTTTCTTTTTTGTCTTGCCTTTCTAGATTCCAAATAATTTCATATCATATCATACAGTTATAACTTTCTGGGGAATATTGCTGTCTGCTCACAAAAACTAGTTTCAGGTCAAAAAGAAATTCCACTTGGTCTATGCTTGTAATTATTATACATTTGATTTCTGGTATCATCTGAGCAGGTCATAGTAATCTCTGTACCTATAGAAATTCCAATATTATCTTAATTATGTATTACAAATAAATTGTAAAGGGATTGTCTGGAAAAAAATATTCAACATTTCCAGTTTGTTACTTGAATAAAACATGTATCTTCCTTTTTTTTCTAATGTCTTACTATAATAAGATTCGATCTGGCAAAGTACTTAGTATGTTTTAGCAGGACAGGCCTCACATTTAAAATTGAATTTATGCTAGATTGCTTTGCTGGACTCTGAAACATATTAAATTGTTTCTTTTCTTTGTGCTCAACATTATTATTAAGGGAATATATGTTTCATATTAAGAAACCATGATTCAGGACTAAAGTTATTTCCTCTGTCTTATTCATTCCAAGTTGCAACCTGCAATTCTCACTTTATGATAGAAAAAAAATCAGATCATCTATTCTAGCGGGGAAAAAATAGCCACATTATCTGCTCTCTTTCAAAATGCCTTTAAATAGAAGTAGAAATAATGTGGGTTACAGAATATAACTGAGCCAGAGACAGAAGATTTAGATAGGTAAGTAACAGCTGGAGTGTAAATTTGTGTATTTGCATCAACTTTTGTTTCCTGAAACAACCATGGTTATGTGTATTTCTCTTCTTTGTCTGTGAAAGATGTTCTAGAGCTGTGAGGAAACTGTTCTTTCTTGAAAGTTTGCATGGTTATGTGATTGATTTCCCTCCCTGGAGCGCTGGTGCCTGTGCGATGCCACAGTGGTGGCCCTCGGCAGGACTCTGCACACACTCTGCTCAGCTTGAGCTCACACCCATTAGGGGACTTCAGTGACTGGGACTCTTTTGGGCACTTTTGATGTTTTCCTGCAGGTCTTTCCAGATGGGAGTCGGGGTTGAATTGGTCTGTGAGCAGTGAACTGAGTGAATTTGATGTGGCTGTGATGCACTGACCATGCAGAACAGATGTATTCGGTGCATCAAGATCTCCATCCAATTGGATCAGTTTCTCTATTAATCTTGGTACTCCCCATTGTCACAACATTTTAATGTCACCTTCTAAAGCTTATTAATAATCAAATTTCCTGTACAAATAAACCTAGCAGAGCCCATTCATTCTGCCACTGCTGGGGAAGACAGCACATTCCTCCTCTAATTACATTTTCCTGATTTCCTTCCTCACTTGCTTTGATGAAGATGCAATTTGACTCACTGTGCATTTTTGTGGTGGACCTGTACAGGCTATCAGTTGAGGAATGTTGTTAATGGATTTTTTTTTTTTTTAATAAGACACAAAATCTTTTCAATATTTTTTCTTCCAGATGTTACCCAAAGAAAAGGACTTGCTTGAAGCAAATGGAAGAACTGGTTTGTTGGTTTGTTTTGAAATCTTTCATGTAAAATATCTTTGACTAGCTCTGATAGCACCACCTAGTCTTCTGTTCCTTCCAGAAACTAGACCCTGACACAAAAGGTGGGAATGGTGCAGACAGGGAGTTTCCTCTGCTATACACAGCTAACATCAGTTGTAGCAGACTGTGCTCTGCAGCACAGCTAACGGGAGAGAGAGACAGAGCTGCTGCAGTGATGCTCCCATGAGTTTCACCCAGGCCAGGTGTTCACAGCTAGAGCAAGAACACAATGAAATGCATTGTATTAAACATATAGCTCATCAATCGTTTGTGGTTGCTTCAGAGGGCTCAATACTTCACAGAGCCAAGTCTTAGAGCAGGAAGACTCCACAGGAAAAGGTTGCAATTCCAGGAACCCAGTCTGGATTACGACGTCCTCCAAGCCAAGCCCAGCCAGAGTGCACAACAGAGATCTTCTGTTATTATCTCATGGTTTCATTCTTGTTTCCGATGACCAGAATGCCTGCCATCACCGTCAATGAGACATAAATAAATTATCCAAATTTCCCTGTAACTCACAAACTTTAAACAGTGGTAGTCATACAAACTGACTGCTGAGAACTTTGAACTTACCCCTAGGTGTCAATGAGGGGAAGTAGTGGAAAAATACCACAGACAGATATTCACGTCCATTGCAAGATGCAGTACAGAAAATTCCTGCTCCACTTCTAAACTTCACATTGTAATGGCCAGTAAAAATCCTACTTTTTTGAACAGTATTTGATCTATGGTCATAGAATAGGACTGACACAAAATGTATACCCAATAAGTAACCTGAAATAATTTGTCATTTGGTAAAATTCAGCATCAAGAATTTGACAACTTTAAAGAAGGCTGCACTGAGAAGAAATTTAAATACTTTTTTTTTTCTTTCTTTCTTTTGTGTATGTGTGTGAATTTTTTTTGCTTGTAACAGTGAATCTGGGATTGTATGTTAGCAATAAGATATCTCTCTTCAAAGATGTCTGATAGTCATTCAGGAATCCATAGCAGCATTAATTTCATAATAAATTCAACACACTGTACATCTTAGCAAGCAGCAGACCTTTAGGAGCACAATAATTGCAGGGATTTTAATTAATTTATTCATATAAAAATGAATAGGATACTCCCTTATGAATACATATTTTTTTCTTCTGTCATATCCTATTCTACCAGTACTTTTCTTATGCAAAGCTTATTTGTTTTAGCAACACCATTAAATAACCTTCTGAAATTAATTCCAGCACTCAAAATGATATAACATTCTTGTCCAAAGGTAGGCTGTAACCTTCCAGTAGGCTTAATTCCTATTTGATTTCATTAAGAGTAATAGAGATATCAATCAGTTGATATTTTAGGTGCCTTATGCTGTTTAGATTTTTAATGTCAGAAATATTTGATTGAAACTTCTAATTGTTTTGAGTGTGCGCTCATGTACATACTTCAGGAAAGACATAAATCACATGCTTAAAGTCTCCTTATTTCATAGAACTAAACGGACCTTCTCCCAAGTAACAAGCAATAGGATCAGAGGAAATGACCTCAAGTTGTATCCTCCCTGGCATAGATTGGATATTAGGATAAATGCCTTCAGTGAAAGGATTGTCAAGCCCTGGAACAGGCTGCCCAGGGAAATGGTTGAGTTACCATCCTTGAGGGTATTTAAAAGACATGTAGGCATGGCACTAAGGGACATGATTTAGTAGAGAGCTTGGCAGTGCTGGGTGAACAATTAGATTTGATGATCCTAGATCTTTTCCAACCTAAATTATTCTATGGTAAACTCTACATTGAGTAATGGTGATATACCTTGTTACAGTGGTGCTTTCTCCCTCAATATATGTGAGAAAAGTGCAAAAACTAACAGAGAAAAAAATAAAATAATTTGAACAGAGGATGCTACAAATCATCCAGGAGTGTATGTGATCAGCGCGGCCTCACTGACTTGCACAGTGGCATGTGCTGAGCTGAAGCTCCTTGCCACCGATAGGGCAAACACACAGGAATGACTGCAAACTGTGAGCTTTTGTGGTACCACACGGTACCATTTTGGTGTCAGGAGAGACAGGTGTTTGATAATAAATGTCACAGATTATAGATGGTGTTACATATTTTGATTGGATTCTGCACTATTTTTGGCCTGGAGAGACTGATTTTTCTTGACTTTAAGATAAATTATTGACGTATTGTTCCATTATTGTAATTTTAAGTGTGGTCAAACTTAGATGCATTCAAGATGCTCATTGGCAAAACTGTAAAATTTTAAGTTTAGTCACCTTTTTCTTACATGAAAACTACTACTGGATATGTACAGTTCCTTCCTCTCTGAAGAATTAGTATTTTCTATAGGTCTGAAGATCTGAATTTCAGAACTGTTAATGTAATAATTTCTAAAGTGTAGCTTACTCTTTCAGAAGAAATCAATGGGCCTGATTCACAGTCCATTGAGAAATATACTGGGTAGGAGATCCACAGACTCTGTTCAGAGCCAAGAATGGCATAGTAATGTAAAAATTATCTTTTATATTCTGTCTCAGCATCAAAATCCACCTCTTCACCTTCCTATGACCTGCAGCAATTGTTCCCACACCAGCATTAGAGAGGATGGCTGACATGGGAAAGTGGACACTGGGTGAGGACTTTGGGAAATCTGAACTTAGATATACCTGTCATAGTTACAGAGGAGAAAAAGTGAAACAATCGTTCCAGCCAATAAACAGAATTACAGAGGAAAACATGTTGTTGGTACTCATTGGCTGTGGAATTGGTTTCTGTGTAAGATGTCAAAACTCTCAATATTTGGAGGAAGGGATTATGCTCTCCACCTATTGACTCAAAGTTTACTGCAAATTCACAGCAGAAAAATGTGTAACACTTAAACCAGAAACATAAGGATGACCACTGAAATTTAGCAAACTACAGGTTCAGAAGTTTAATGTTGAGTAAAGCAAGTCATGGGTTCTCATCTTGGGAGGATCAGCTGTCTGTTTTCTGAGGGAGGAAATGAGGTTGCACTTGTTTTGGTTTGCTTTGGGTTATTAGTGTCTCCTTTCCTGACTCCTGTATGTTTTGCCTAGAAAATTTAAGAAGAAAAAAAACCTGCTTCACATTTAGTTTAATCACAAAAAAAAGCGTCTGTGATTCTATGATTTGAAAAGCATTTTGCTGATGTCATGTCTCCTTGGTGGACCCAGACAGGGGCTCTGACATACGACAGGTGTGTTCATATTGAAGCCTTGTTCTGCAGGAACTGTGAAGAAAACCTTCACTCGAATCATGTGGGTTTACAGACATTATCCTGATCATTACTCCTGACCACAGCTATAAATAGCATCCTGTGATCTCCTGATCAAATTAATTCAATTTGACTCCAGTCATTCACACATGTTGTATTTGTGAATTACCTGATTAAGGCCACAATTTCACATGATGGATTGTCACTTCGTGGAAAGTAGTTTTCTGTCAAAAGGAAATATATGGCATTCTTGATGCCCTGTGATAATTTAAAGTTTGAAGGAGCTGATAACAAGGATTGCAGTAACTAAATCACAGTTACAAACAAATGAGAAATTAAAAACAATAATTTCCCCACCAGCTGTGCTATAATTGCATGTTTATCTACAAAACCAAATTTACTTGTCATTGGGCAAAGGCAGACTTTGTAAATTTTGCTTAGCAAGCAGATGATTTGTGTCAGAGACATTTCTTTATGGGAAATTATGGAGACTCTCAACCATAGTTTTCCTGGGGACATCCAAAGGACCAAAGACTATGTTCACTCTCCTCCCTGCTAAGTCTTGCCCTGTTCAGCACATGTTCAATGTCATCTGACACAGGGAAATCTGTGGAAACACAGAGCAGTTCCCTGCCCTCCCCATTACCCCCTGACTGCACCTACTATATTTCTGCAGGATAGAGGCCAATATACACTTAATTTGGTTAATGGCCTGAGCAGAAATGATCATATGGAGTTTTTCAGCAGAACTGATATTACATCACTCAGATGCCCCGGCTGCCTGTATCCATTTTAAAGCTACATTACTATGCAGGTTTAATGCAACTCCCGGGTCTTGAAAAGGGAAATCGGTGGAAAGATCCCACCAAAGACTTGAATCGGGATGGAGAGGTGAGATATGATACCCTGAACTACCCCAGAAAGACAGGGACAGCGGTGGTGGAGGCCAGCTCACAGTGAATGTGGCAGCACAAGCTGCATTGTTGCTCCTGTTTTGCTTTGGTCTAGGACAAACATTGTTGAAAACCAGCCACTTCTGCTCTAGGACAGGCAGGGAGTGGCAGGAGTTCAGTCTCTACCAGCCCACTCCTACCTGCTTACAGGTGCCAAATGCAAGCACAGAAATGCATTTTCCATATTGAAAAAGAAATACAAACACAAGAACTCATCATGTACAGGAAAGTTCAGGAGACTTAAGCCTATTAGAAAAAGTTCACAGAATCACAGGATGTTTAAGGTTGGAAGGGAGCACAATGGGTCATCTGGTTCAACCTCCCTGCTCAAGCCAGGGTCATCCTAGAGCACATTGCACAGAATTGCATCGAGACAGTTTTAAGTTCACTAAGTTTTCTTTTTTTATGTGAGTGAAATGTTTAAATGAAGCACTATCTTTTAAGTAGTATACAGCATCATTAAATGCTTTGCAATTTATTCAGTTGATTCCGTATTTTCTTCCTTAGGGCAAGAAACATGAAAACATAATTTTTTTGTGAAAGTCCTAAAACAAAGGTTTTAAACTAGTTCCTCAGATGGGGAAGTCCATTCCACGGCTGTTTTCCTAATGTTGCAACACATCTCTACTGCTGTTTTTTAGTATGCATATAATCTTTGATTTTCTACAACAATAGAAAGATATTCAAAGATGGAAAATAACATGAATAGTACCCCTCAAGAATGGCAGCACTTTAGACAAGCTTCTGTGTGTACAGTGCAAGTACCTGGTTAAGCCTGTTTAACTGCTGTTTTCATCTGTCTTGCAGCATAAGCAGCTGACTGTTAAAACTATTATAAGAAAAATCAGGAAGACCATCAGAAAATCCCTAGAGCAAACTCAAAGCTCCAGAAAACCAATTACTCTATAATCTGAGGTGGATTGACCCCAGACAGTAGTTAAGCTAAACTGATCACTCACTTATTTAGTGGGATAGGAGAGAGAATCAAAAAAAGAAAGGCAAGAAAAACTCATAGCTCAAGATGAAGACAAGTTAAAGAGAAGGAAAGAGAGAAAAACAGCTAAATGATGCAAATGAAGTCACTCACCATCTCCTACCAGCAGACAGCCCACCTTGTCTCTGAGCAATGACTATTTTGGAAAGACCAAATCCCCAGTTTTACTGGTGCCCATGATGTCATAGGGTATACTATAACCTTTACAAGGTGTAGAATATGCTTTTGGCCATCTGACGTCCACTGAGTTCTCAGACACATGCCCACCCTCAGCCCACTCTCTGTGGGGAGCAGAGTGAGGAACAGAAAGTCCCAACAGTTTGCAAGGACTGGTCAGCAATAGCCAGGACACTGGTGCGATACCAACACTCTGACCACAGATCCGATACATGGCACCATAGGGGCTGCTATGAAATAGGCTAACTCCACCCCAGCCAGACCCAGCACAAACTACACTACAGTTGCCACACTGTTTCTCACTCTAGCATGCTCTGTGAAGATACTAGCTCTGTCTCAGCACTGTAGGGTGTCCTGTATTGACTACTTCCACTACCTGTTGAAACACCTGAAACAGATGCCCAGGGAAACCTAAGAAGCACTGTATAAAATCCTTCCCTTGCCTAGGTGGGTTGGGCATGTTAGGCAGGCTATATCAGCTTCCATGGGAAGAAGCAGATTTTGGTTATAGCTGGTAGAAAAGCTGGATGGGAAAAAGATTTTGGTTAATAAAGGAGGGTTTATGTCTGTAGCAGAACTGAAGTTCTGATGACTGAGGATAAGTGTTAGGAGAATTGTAAGGGCACACCTGGGTATACAGGCCCTGTTAAACTCAGCATTTAGGCAGAATGGTCAGCCCTATCCATGGAGGTGTCTAAAGATTTGTTCCTCATTTCCCAGACAAAATATTTCTCTCTAGAACTAAAGAAACTAGCCAATCTTGAATCAAATCTTTTTTATCCAAAAGTGTCCAGACTCTGTTTCAAGTAGTGTTAGACACAGGCTGCCAGGAGAACAGGAGTACAGGAAGGACAACTATCATTTTTCTAAAGATGAGATAATACCAAGTTTGGGTGGCTTTAGTTATATTCTTTCTGCTCTGGCTGACAGGCTTGTCTCCCTGCACTTTAAACACCTAAATCTGTGAGAGAAGTTAGGCAGCCTGGAGAGGGAGAGACTGAAACAAACATCTTGTGCGTAATGACAAAACTGAAAAGGAGAGTCAGAGCAATTGACAGATGCAGTTGCTCACAGAAACATATTTTTTCCCTCCTATTTATTTTTCTTTCTGGAATATATTCCTGTCTGCAGAGTCTGGCCCTCCACTTCAGCTGTGCTACAGCTCTGCAGTATTATGGGACAGGATGTGTGACACGGAGAGAGCAAACAGCTTTGTGCACATGCCTGTCCTATGGAAGAGCTGGATGCAGTTCCTGGATATGCTCACTTATAAGAACAAAACAAAGTCTGTCTAAAGGTAAAAGATTCTCATTTTTGAGTTTCCTCCTCTGCTTCCCACTCCCTGTTTAGGTGCATCACAACCTGAATCTATAACTTTGTGAAGGTTAATGGAGGTTATGGAATGTAATTATCCAATTTCCATGTAACCAAATGTATCTAATTTCTCCTAAAATTGTGAAAAAATAGGAAGAATTGCAAGTCTAAAACCTTGCTGCTGTATCCGCTGCTGCTAAAAGATGATAGGAAGGAGCCATTTGAATTTTTCCAAAGCATTGCTCTTTTCTTTGGTTGTCCATATATTATGTCACTTCTGCTCCCTGATACATCTTGCATATACTGGAATTGCTTTCAACTGCCTTACAGAAGTTTTTCTAAATCTGATTATCGCAGAACAAAGACCATCAGAAGAAGCAGCTAAGGGTCAACTTCTAGTCCGTCTCTGACATCAAGAAGATGCTTTACCATTGTTACAGTTAGTCATTGTTCTTAGTTTCACTTAGTATAAAAGGTAATTCTTGAAAGCATTAATTTTGATTCCTCAAAATTAAAATGTGGAACCCATCATGTTTCTAACAGTGAAGATAATATTAAAGTATAAAAAGTGCTCTGTGATCTTTGGATCATTTTCTCTTGAATCATTTTATCTTGGGTGATGTTTCCCCTAAAAGGTTCGCAGTGCTTGGAATAAGGAAAGAGAAAGACCTAATTGTATGCCAAGAAAGCTTCATAATCACTTATTCCAGCCAATAAAATAATTGATCCCACTTGGCAAGAGTTTCACACTCTAAATTTTCACCCAAAGTGGGTGATTTAAGTGCTGCACTTTCCTTTAGACATACTGGCTTCCAAATAGAGCCAGCAAAATGTACCATCTTAGCTAGTTAGTACCTATAGAAAATACACCTCTCTTCTCAAAAGTGCTGTATATTATTGCACTGCTGACAGCAGTGCCTGGAGAAAAAGGTGTCAAGGACATTAGAGCAGTGATCCTGGTTGTGCCACTAACTGAGAGATGCTCAACCCTGAGCAGGATTTGCACATGAGGGGTTTAGAGGCTTCAGTCACACTAAGAAGTCTGCATAGGTGTCTGTGTTGGTTGTTGCATTCTCCTGGAGTAGGAGAAAGGAGGTCAACAAAGCTGCAAAAACACTCAGCCCCTGCCTTCTGCATGGCAGGAAGCCCTCCCCTTCCTAGGACCTGCTGCACTTGGGATTGGGAGTATGAGAAGCCCTTGGTCAACTGTACCCAGCCAAGAGGAACAGTCAGAGAAAGCTGAAGGTTTCCAGAAACAGTATCTTGTAAAATAAGACCAGAAGCAGACTTCTCCTGTGCAACCCAAACCACACCTGCAGGATCAGGACTAGGGCTCTATATGGAGACAACCTAAAGACTTTATCTGGAGCTGGACAGGGCCAGTCAAGGGGGCTGGAGCAGCCTCATTGACTTACTGCAGACCAAGCAGAGCTCTAGCAATGCTGCAAGGGCACCTTCCAATGGTTTCAGCTCTGAAACACCACACCTCTGCTGTGAATGACTGTGCAAAAACCAAGCTAAAAAAGGCATGTCTCACATGTAAGAGCTTGATTTAGCACTGAATAGCTCTACAGAGCATTAAGCTAATTTAAGTCCAATTTTATAATATTTTCAAAACACCTCTGTGCATAGTTTCCAGAGAGCTTGCAAAAGTCAGTGCTGTGGTACACACACACTCAGACAAGGTTTGTCCAGCTGGTAGAAATACAGTCTCCTAATCTGCCATTAACAAAATTAAGGTCAAGATCATATTTCTCTCTGGTGAAGGAGTAAGCAATTAGTAGCCACTGTGGTTGTTAGCCTCCATCAGCTATGTTTGTGCTGTTTCAAAGGAATCAGTGACAGTTCTTTCCCTTTATGTGCACCAGTGCTGGTACTGCAAAATGGCTTTATTAGCTCTGGTAAATTTTTACTTCGCAGTAATGAAGCTAGAGATATGGAAAGGGAAAAGATGAGAAAAACAGGAAGCAACATGGCACTACTGTGTGTTGCAACTGGGGAGACAAGATGCTCAGATCTCTACAGACGGCACTAGAACTACAGTTGCTTCCACCAGCAAACAACAGGGACACCAGCATTTAAGCCTGTCGGTAAAGCAGTTTTGGCCTCTATCTTGTTGGTTTTGCCTCCAAATAATAACAGACCAGAAGCTGGTAAAGATTTCACACAGATGTCCCTGGTAATCTAACAACAAATCAACACCTGGTAGGCCCAATGTAGGGACTTGCATTTTTGGAGATGTCACACAGCTAATATAGACAGATATCACCACTTCTGTGGGTTCAGACTACCTGTTTTAGAAAATCTTCCTTCCTTCCCTAGTAGTCAAGATTTGAATGGTGTACTCATTTCAGAGGTAACACAGTGTCCCAGTTGCTCCACAGTCAGTTAATCCTCTGCCTCCATTTCTAACTGCTGCTGGGAAAGTGGGGGCATAAATCTTCCTCTCCAATCGAACAAGCTGAAAAATAAGTATCAGGGCTTGGAAACAGGGTGGGGGATTCCTCACAGCAAGGTGAAATATTGTCTTCCCATTATGGCTGTAGCAATTCAATCTGGGCTTGAAGGTAATGAAAGATCTTCATTCGTTTAATCACATATTGATAGATTGCTATAACATACTATGTCAACAATTTCTGCAAGGGAGCAGGAGCTCACTGAAATAAATCAGATTCCAGAAGACTCAGTTAAAAGAAGTAAAAGTTATGTCAATATACTACAAGTTTGATTCTGGTGTTGTGTCAGAATTGTCCATCATTAATTTTCAGTACTGCTAAGTTTTTTCTTTATCAAAACCAGTACTATCAATTTCAAGAGGCAGCAACTTCTTTGTTTTCCTCCCATAATGTAATTGTTCTTACTTAAAAGCCCTTAATATGGCCCAGTTTTTCCCACTGCTTAGAGAGTACAAGAGCTGAAACACAAACATTTTAGGAGTAAAATTGTGCAGTGTTTTAGTTTTACTCAGTCTGAGATCAGTTCTTGGTTCTGCCAGTTAAATTCTTTTCCATCTGCACCTTCTGTTTCTACCAATCAAGTATGTGTAACTACATTCACCCTTTTGTTTCACCTGGTGTCTATCTACATTATCAACTTTTTGCATGAAGCTGTACTTGTGAACAGATCTAACACCTGCAGTTCAATCCTTATTGCTCTAAAAGATTATTGCAACATACATGGTTATAAATAAAATATTCTGAGGGTTTGGAATGAAAATTTAGCAGGAAACGAAACAAATAGTACCACCAATCTAGATCTGCACTTGTGCTGTGGAACAAATTAATTTTTTTTAAGTTTATATTTTTCAGATACTTTATGAAATGATTGAAAATAAATTTAGTAAAATAATTATAAATGCCTTATCACAGAATCATAGAATAATTTGTGTTGGAAGGGACCTTTAAAGGTCATCTAATACAAGATTTCTGCCATAAGCAATAACCACTAATTTTTAAGTTTACTAAAGAGTAGTGTAACTATTGGTCCTGGTTATAGTAGCCAGGATCACTTTATCACTGGGTGGGTGTGTATTCTAAACCCTCTATGTCATTTTTTCTCATGAACTGCTCACAATGGACCATTAGCAGCAGCTGCCTAAGGCACACCCAACCCCTCAGGCTACAAGATGGGTGTTTAGGAACTTCTGTGGGATAAGGCAGTTTTCCTGTCTTCACACTATGACTCAGGTGTGATAACTCCCCTCCAGGGAGCCACTAGTGCCTTCACACCCACCTGAGGGGTCATGCCTGTAATGGGCCATCAGTGATTCCAAAAATATGCCATTGTTTACCTCACAGAGTAAATCACCCATTGTGAAACTCTCCACCCTGGGGGAGGGACTGGGTGTTCCCATCTGAGCCCAAGCAGATATAAGCTTGGGGTTTTGGGACTGGGAGCTCTTGTCAGATCCAGAGGAGGACCAGAGCCTTGACCAGACTGAGACTGCCACGGGGCTGCAACCATCATTTTCACCAGCAGATTTCTTTCTTTCTTTCTTCTTTGAACTCAGAGGGGCCATGTGGTGTTCAGCACAGGGGTTGGTGAGCTCCATTCTGCTAGTGCTCCGCTGTGCTGGGCTGCGTATCTGTTTTTATGGGTCAAATGGGTTTTCCTTCTGTGTCAGTGTTATTTTGTGATTTTTATTTTATTTTTATTAAATTGTTATTCTGACTTGCAGTCCCATTCTGAGTTGCAGTCATTTCTCCTGCCAGTTTAACTCTAAACCAGTATACTATTTCTCAAAACGGAGTTCTTTTCAATACTGTTTTTAAAGAGGTAAGATTTTCTAAATGAGCATAAGTGACTCAGTTCTAGGAATGTAAAGTTATTTTCTAAAACTACTTGATTGAAATATTAATTGTGAAACTTTGTAACTTTTGGGTGTGTTCATCCTTCATTTAGGCTCAGGCAGCTGAAGGTTGGAACATGCAAAACACCTTTCCCTGAGGTTGGTGAATCAAACTAGATGAGAATCTCTGAGGATGAACTAAGTAGCTGATTTAACCTTACCTTCATTCAAAGACCTTAACAAACACAAATTTCTGCATTTGAGAATATCTCAGCTGTGGTTGATATCACGAAAAAATTAATTCTTGCCTTACTTACTAAATTGATTCATTATCATTCTGCAGTTGAGGAGAAGAGCTAAGATGAAAATTACAACCAGTTGTCAATAGTCCATTTTCAATACCCTGTTATGCTGATTTCTTCTATGTAGAAATGTAAGGAATGAAAAATACAAGGCTGTGGATCTTGTATTCAATTATTTATGGGATAAAGTGGTCTTTAGGGAGCACAGAAACTCCTGAATGTCAGTATTTGCCATGACTACTTCTATCTGAAAACAACCTTAAATTTTTCTGTGGTGTTACCTCTGGTGATAGGTCTGATTGAAGTGCCATAGGAGCTGCCTTATCTTGGCAAGATACCACACTAGAAATGGAAACAGTTTCCCCTACAATTTTTAGGGATCAAAGATGTCAGAAGTCATTGTTCCAAGTTAGAGACATAACAAATATTGTCATCTTCAAAAATCCATTAGCATTGTCTTGACTGACTAATTTTCACATATTGTAATATTCAACACCATGTTCCAACTTTGCAAGGTAGATCAGATAACTGTTATAAGACTACAGCAAATTTATCTATGCAAAGTTATGTGAACAAGAAAATGTCATTCAGAAAATTAATTGGAAGCTATCACTGTTACAAACTTCATATCCAAAGTAATGAAAGAGCTTTCCTAATGCAGAATGAGATGAATTAATTCCTCTCAATATTATTCTGACCATGTATTTCAAATGCAAATGAAATCCAGATCTGACATACTCAGAATATTTAATAAACTGCAAAGAGAATCAATGTGCTGCTTAAATGCTCAACATGACAAACATCATTTGACTAATGTATCTTGCTGCATTCATTTAGCTGGTTTTGAAAGCTTTCTTAAGATCTGAGCTTGTCTCTCTTGTTTCAAGGGAAGTTGTCAACAAGGAGGACCTCCTTGTATTCAGCTTGTTCTGAGAACACACTACCTGTAGCTGATACAGTTTTTATAAGCTCCATCTGAATGCAAACGTACATGCAAAAATAGTACCAAAGTGCTGACACAAGTACCTTAATTCATGGGATTATCTTGAAGATAATTGACTATCCAAACCTATTGCCTTCAGTGCTTCAGCCACTTGTGTAACAGGAAGTATTTTTCAGAAAAAGTCATCAAAACAAATATCTGTGTCTGTGACCTTCCAAGTCTAAATATCATCCAAATATTTTTGTCTCTGTGCAGTGGGACTGGTGCTCTGCAGACGCATCAAGACTCAGGTCTGTGCAAGACAGAGATATGTCCTTGCAGAGTGGCATGCTGTGTTAGTTGCACAGATCAGGTACAGGGGGTCTGATGCAGCAGCAACACTACAGCATGGTTGGAATTTTGGTTGATTTTTCTGGTGGTTTTTGTTTGTTTATTTGATTTAATAGTTTTGAGAAAAAAGACATCTTTGTACTACTTTAGGAAATTTTAATTTTCTCCCATTTTTCCCCCAGACTTTTCCCCATGAACAAAAAAAGTATCTGGTTTGTTAGCATAAATACAAGATAGAATAAGGTTTGCGCTGTGTACCAGACAATCTAATTCCCAGTGGTTATGCAAAGCAGGAGAAACATGAGGCCATGGTAAAGAACGACCTTCAACTGAAAAAAAAAAAAAATAGAAAAAACTATTTTACAACAACAAAAAGAAAATTACAGCTTTTGAGTGTGAGTGGATTGCATGCATTATTAATCTACATCCATATGAGAGACCAAAGAAAGAAATTTCTGCTAGTAGATGAGACCCCCAAATATCAATATTTGTTTGACTGCCAGAGAAAAGCAAATAATCACAGCCAGAGGGCATGAATTTCTTGAATTACAGCACTTTTCATTAGCTAATACCCAGGAGGGTTCCTCTGGAAGTGGAGAAATGCTAACTGTGGTCACATGAGAGCAGAGAATTGGAGAGAATAAAGTCTTTATGAATCCAATAGAGAATATTGACTCCTGGATAGACAGACAGATGTCACACCTTTGTTCCCTTTCAGATCCAGAGGGTTTTTTCCAAATAGGAGAGGAAATAATGTATGATGATGTTAAAACTTCCCCCTTGAACCATAATTGATTCATCTCTGCAATATTTTATTTATAAAAACCAAACACCATTTTTGTCATCTACTGTCTGTGACTGCCATGTTAATTTTTCTTTCAGCAGATTTATTTGTGATTCATTGCAGGCTGCCTATTATCTGCTGCGGAGGAAAACAATGACTCCTATGAAAGTACATATAGATGGCACAAGCTTTGTGGTACTTGCACTGTATGCTATGGGCAAAGTATTTCACAGTGAAATGGAACATGATGCTGAACATGTTGAATCCATCAATGGGCATGATGCTAAAATATCAGGAGAATCTAATTGTTGATAATTCAGTTACTGGCAACATTCCCTCATCTCTAACCACTGTTACTTGGCAGAAATGAGACTTGAGGAAAAACTTGAAAAAAGAAAATGTAGAGTCTTTATAAATACCACAGTGGGATCCTTGAGTCATAGCGAACGGGTATTATGAGGCAATGACCTGGACAGGGAAGCAAACAGACAATTGTCACTGCTCAGGGTGAAGAAACGCTGATGAGAAACAACATTGATGTGGATTTTAAAAACCTGCCTTAAAAAAAAATCCAGAGAAGGGCAATGAAGGTAGTGAAGGAGTAGCTGAGGGAGCTGGGGTTGTTTAGCCTGGAGAAAAGGAGGCACAGGGTTGACCTTATCACTCTCTACAGCTATCTGAAAGGAGTTGGATGTCGGTCTCCTCTCCCAGACAACCAGCACAGGATGAGAGGACACAGTCTTAAGCTGTTCCAGGGGAAGTTTAGGTTGGATATTAGGAGAAATTTCTTCATGGGAAGAGTGATAGGTATTGAAATAGGCTTTCCAGAGAGGTGGTGGAGTCCCTGTCCCTGGAGGTGTTTAAGGAAAAACTGGACATGGCTCTTAGAGCCATAGTCTAGCTGGCATGGTGATGTTCAGTCATAACTTGGACTCAATGATCTCAGGGGTCTTTCCCAACCTAATTGATTCCACAGTTCTGTACAAGGGAATGGCCCAACTTCCATCAAATCAATTTATATGTTAAAAGGTTGCATGACTCAGACAGACCATCACTTTCTTTACATTTCCCACATTTCTCTTCTTTGGACTGTAACACAAATTTAAACATTAGTGATTCAGTGTTTGTTTAAATATAACTTGCATCTTTTCTCTTGTGTAGGTAGTTTTATCCATGCATATTTAAATTAAATCAGTGATTTGCAGCACAGAATAAGAAAAGGTGGTTATTTCTCCCTCACCTCCTGGGTTAGTTTGCTGATGCATTTTCAGGGAATATTTGTAATATTCTTTGGAAGCAATCCTACGTTGTTTAATAAAATGTTCATCTGCTCAATCAAGTCATGTTTCCAAGAGTCAACTTGTACTTCAACATAGCAATTTTGTGCTAGTGAGATTTTTTGTTTATGGTGTTAAATAATCATTATAATCTCTCAAAGGATAAGTATTATACTGCAAATTGGCAATTCAAAATATATGGTATTATAGAAAAGGAAATAAGATTCTGAAAAACAAGATGTGAACCATACCATTTTTCCAAATGCAAAGTAACCCTTAACCAAAGTATTAACTAATTGCAGTGAATGTTAGTCATTTAGAGCTTATCAACTATTCACAGTGAAATGTAAATGAAATACTGGGTACTTGAATCACTTTCCTGGTCAAAAACCATAGAGAAACCTTATTCAAATTAAAAATCACTCCTTATACTGGTACAAAGCCATGACTAGTAACACTTGGAGACATATCATCTGACTCTTCTGGACACCTTTTGATTCTTGGATAGGATGGATATAGAGGATAACGAGTAGTCTAAACAGGTGCAAATTCTGTGTTATGAAATTGCAAGAAGATATAGTTTTAAAATGTATGTCATTCCACATTGCTGATATTTTTTGTTGTCCTGGCTGTTATCTTATTCCAAGTGCTTTGTTACACCAAAAATGAGAGATTATTTGTTGCTGTTTTCTAAGCATACTCTCAGATATCAGGAATGCTCATTACACAAAATGGGAAAGGATTGATAAGAAGGTCCCTGTTGTGCTCAAGGCACCAAGCACTTCATCAGGAGCTATGATTTTCTAGGGTAGACAAATGACAGGACCATTATTAAGTGCAGAGTCAGGGTATAAAGTTTCTGTCACCTCCTTACTTGGCATGTGTGTGCTGAGAATAGTATTACACACACACTGACTTACATTTTCAAAGTTTCACACCCTTATTTTAATAAATTACATCGCAGTTCTTTCAGTTACCATATGCATGGGAGTGGTTTTTTCCTTGTGAAGAATAATGACCACATTACACATTTTCAGGACAGGTACTTCACAAGCTGGAACAAAATGAAAGACATACCTATAAATCAGAAATATCCTACTCAGTATAGTACATACTGTTTTTTCTACTGATTAGCTTTTGACTAACTACATACCACTATGGTGGTTTACAGTTAATAGAACTTTAAAAAACCAATTTCCCACATCCTGTGAATGAAATACAGTTCTATAGAATGAAACACATTCTATAGAATGTGCAAAGAAGGCAAGACCTATTAGAATTTTTGTTTTATTAATGAAGAAAGCAACCTCCTGAATTACTTTTTCTGTATGAATATATGTGCATTAATACACAAATTGGGGGATTTACCTGAGGAATTCTCATCTAGGAGATTATATCTTCTTAAAGTGCATTACTTCAATTGCTTTCACTCACCTACACATAATTGTCATGAAGCAAGCTATTCCTGAGTATCTCCAGTGTATTCCTGAACAAATAAAACAAGTAGGGCAAAAAAAAGTATTTTCAAACTAGGTGTAAAACAACCATGGTTTACTCCTGCACAGGCAGATAGGATTAGATCATCTTGGGAACAGTGTGCTTGAATAGTATACAAGAGGTGAATCCATCTTGTTTTGAAGATACTTGAAATTATTCATTTTTCTGGGTAGATTTTATCAACATATTCTGTTGTGACATTTTGCTTCCTTGTATATCTCTTTTTTAAGCTGCAAGTGATTTCAGAATTGTATAAATCAATGTAGGAATTAGCCTAACCTGGTTAAGTCCTGGCTGAACAGCATGCAGAATCCACCCTGAAGTCAAACCAGACTGTGAAACTCCTAAAAGGCTCTCAGCTGCCAGAAGTAATAATTAATTAAACTTGTCAGTTTTAGTAGAAATTAGGAGTAACTTTACTTCCGCTTTGAAGTTTGCCTCATCCTCTTTGTCCCTATACCCTTTTTTCTCTGAAGCTTAAGCATGTTTCGTTCGTATTCCTGGCCAGACCTTTGATAGTGCATCCCTCTCCAGTGAGCACGGATCAGTAAATATCCCCTTGTCCAAGTCCCCACATTTGCATGTCTATGTCATTATAACAGTCCCATTTCTGTGCAACTTTTTGTGCCAGCTCTTGCTCAAAAACAATTCAAACATCTTCATCTTGGCCAGCCCAATTCCACACCTGCACACGGATGCTAGCTAACATCAATACCAATTTCCATCCCTTATTAATGATACTGAATTACATGGGAATGCTCCAGCAGCATCACATTCAATATTTTCCTAAGAGATTTTTTTGTTACAAGACTGCTATTTCCCTACTTTTCTCAGCAACATCTACAAACCATACATTTACATTGATTATTTCAAGTGTCTTCTATCCCATCTTACTTGGGACCACAGTCCTATTTCCTGGCTAGGTGATCCCCAAAGCATGATAAGACTTCCCCTACATGTGGGCAACCATGCTTTCACTTGATATGACATCGACCTTTCTTTCTAGGAGCTAACCTTTTCCCCAGTGGACACATGTGGCTGCAAGTAACTGAAGGCAATTTTCATAATTCACAGTGGTGTCTAGCTCCCCCTTCAGAACCTGAACTTCTTTGCTTTTATTCCAGAAGCTAACCTTACGTTTCGCCTGCTCACATTTCCCATCCAACGTCAGTCCCAATGACTTCAGCAGCAATGAGTCATATTCCATACCAAACCATATTTAATTATCATATCGTGACTCAGAGATGAAAGGGAGTTATTTGCATTTTAGTGGGGTACTGATTTTTCAGACAGCAATTGAGTTGAACAAGGTCTGTTACTAACTTTCCTTCAACTTCAGTTAAATCATTAGTATGTGTAAAAAATTTTGGCAATAGAATGGATTGGGCATTTCCATAGATATTAGTGCAGGTGTAAACATACTTCCTTGAGGTAATTCACATTATTGTCCTACAACCTAACCATGAGACAATTGTGTTTACAATGGATTAAAACAAAATTCTGCCACACTATGTGACATTGTTTTATCATGCTGCATTTTTTGATGTGGCACCCCTAGTGACATACAGCATCCTTATTACTGGGATACTCAAAAACATCACCTCAACAACCACAGCCATTTCAAATCCATTTTTCATATGCTAAATATGATTCATCTCCTGATCAATATATGCTTTTTCTGGATAGAACAGAGCTTTGGAGAAGAAGACATTAAGCTGAGCTGTTTGCAGAGCTTATAAAGATGGCACAGCAAAGATACAGGCCCCAAAATTTTCGTCTCAAGCATCCACTCCTGGCTTCTGTGTTTTGCAAAGTGAACCCATTGCCATATTTCAAGGACTGTGTATTGCGTTTAATCACAAAGCTGTCTCAAGATCCTTTCTGCTTGGGGCAGCAGTCAATTCTCTTTTTCAAGAGCAAAAACAACCTGTGAATTTCAAGACAAAAAAAGGACACATTAAGGCACTCTAAATGTCATTAATCATTCAGAAGGTAGGAAAAGCCAGACATTGAAAATGTGACTGTAGATTTTCTCCTCTCCCTGTGCTTGTTCTGTGTCATTAACTGTATGATCACATACTTTTCTTAATACAACACAGTAATTCAATTAAACTCCCCAGATTACTGGGCGTGTGTGGATATGGTACCAATTACTACTTGCCTCCTGCTCCATCTCTCCTGGATGTATGTACATTATTCCGGAAATCTGGTCATTTTCAGCAGACCTTCCTGGGTAGGTCTTGTCTGTGCAGTTTTCATTTTGTGTTTAATAGGAGTCCCTATACTTGAAGAAACCTGACAACATAAATAGAAATAGGCAAGGGATAGGGCACAGAAGAAAATAATCTTCATCTCTCTGGCCATCTGCTGTGGGCCATGGATGCAGCTGCTCCTAATAAAAATCCTTCACCTCCGGTTTACACCCAGAGCTTTTTGAGAGTTTTTAAGAGTAGCCTTGTCCATCCCATAATGTGGCAGGACTGTCATAAGGGCAGGGTGACGGGGAACTCGTGGAAGATGAACATACTGACAGACTCAAAACATTTGTATTTCATGTCTACCACTACAAGAAATCAGGCAGGGAAATGTCTCATTCATACAGCTCACAAAAGGCTAGAGAACGACCAGCCTGAAAACTTGCTTCTGACACCACCTCCCTTCCATGTGATCCTGGTCTACAGACAGTGAGACTTGGTTTAAAGTCCCAACCTGGAGAACATTGTACAATCACACTTTGCTGACAGCACTGTATAAAACCACTCCTGCCTGTGCAGACGTGCCAGGGGTCAGGGTGAAGGTTCCATGAGGGAGAACAGCTGGAAGGGAATTTTGTCCTGAATAGGAATTAATTCTTTGCTGCTTTATAGGTTATACTGTTTCTTTGCTAAAGTGCTTGGTTGCATTTAAATGTTGCTGCAGGTAACCAAGGCTAAAGAATGGAGAGAAAGGCTCTTATGAGTTAGGGAAAGAACCTGTCAGCATTAAGTTGGCCTGGTATGTCACTTCCTACCAGAAAATAAGGGGTCAATCTGTGAACCACTCTGTGGACTAAATTCAGGCTTTTACAGGTGTAGTTTGGCAAGGGAGAAAAGAGTTTTCTGGAACAACCCCAGGCAAGCAAAGAGAAATCCAACATAAACTCAGCAAAGATATTACTTTCTTATCAGCCCCTTAAGGTCTGACCATGTTCTCTAGAGGGCTTTGTCTCAAGTTCCTCTGCTGTCATGTCCTTTCCTATCTCCATTACTTCTTCCTGAACTCAGACCAGATTCTTGTTGTGCAGCTCAGAATTTCATCCCTTACCCCTTTCTGGTTTTGAAAGGTGCATTGAATTCTCTTCAGCATCAGCAATAAATGAAGACATCATTTGTACTTTAGACTCTTACTGGATTTAATGTGATTTCTATGTGAAATTTCTATGATTATGTGATTTAAATCACTACTGGATTTAAATGTGAGCAATGAAAGATCTGGAATTGCTAGCAATGATGAAAGCTGTGAAAACATTTGAAGTGATTGTGAAAGCAGCAAAATTATATGAAAATACATGCATATGAGCCTTGGGTTTTGTGCTATTTTAATAATAACGGTTAACAGTAATGGCATAACAACATTCTCAATAGTAATTGTATCATTGTAATTGTATGAAACTACCAGAATCTTCTGTGTGATGGAAAGAGCAGGACAAAAATTGGATAAACCATTTTTTTTAAAGAAAGGGTGTCTGTTTCTAGGAGAGCTGTATTAAGTGTATTGTGCTCAATACAAATGGTGTTGACCATGCAAACAGCAGAGAAAACCACAGCATATGCATTTGCTAATAGATGGTTGTAATTTTATTGTCACTTACATTTTGAAGCTTCTTGCACTTTATCCTTCTCTCCTGAGCATCCCTCTTTGCAGGCAGATAAAATGCCTGTATTATTACCTACTTGGTTACCCTGTTTCAAAATATTGTTGTTACATTCATAAATGTTTTATTATAAACAATACTGAACTCTACCTATTAGTCTGACCGTCTTGAGTAGGTTTAATGTATCTTCTTTTAGACAGCTTTTGATTGCATGCTTTGAAAGGTTGATTTTATTAGTTGTTTTTTTTTAAACCCTCAAAGAAGGCAGCAATTATCTAAATAGAGAAATTCTCCATGAGATTCAGAAAGCTAATTTACGACATCCCTTTTGCAGAATATATGTCTCTGCTTTGGCAGACAGGATACAGAAGCTACTTCAGGCAAAAAGAAGTTAGGGCATCCCGTGATTTCTTTGACTGAATCCTCTCTAACTCCTTGTTAGACACCAGATCAGTAACTGATGGGTTGGAACCACCTTGTATGTGTGTGTGCAGGGGGAAGGAATGGATTGAACCTCACACAGGTGGGGTGGTGTTGTATCCCTGATCGCAGCCCCTGGAACCCACACAGGGCAGCTGCAGAGCAGCTGCCAGTCACAAACAAACTGGGAAAACTATAACACCCCACAGCTCCTGGAGCCCCTGACCCAGCTCGGATTGGCAGGAACAGTGGGAACACAGCCCCTCACCCTGGCCTGGGACCCCATAGTGGCTGATGGGTCAGAGGCCCCACCTGGAAGAGCTGGCCATAGTTACCAGAGCAGATAAAACCAAAGGCACGTGTCACGGCCCTGTCATCTGTGAGAGGTGGTCTTCCACAAGATTCCAATGGTAGCTATATGATCTGTCTCTTCCTCTTTCTCCTTCTTCTCTCTTCTTGCTATCTCTTCTTCTCTTTCTTTGCTCCTTTCTTGATGCTTTGAGAGGCTTGAAGCTGGAGAGATTGGATTTTGACTTAAGTTTGTGGATTAATATGTCCTGGGACAGTATTGTGGTGAAGATTTTCCCTAGCTTGTGTGGTGCCCTTTTGAACTTCTGCCAAGTTACCCTATTTTCTCCCCTAAATTATCAATAAAAGCACCTCTTGGGAATAAGTCTGTGGCTTATTCTCTTAATGTTATCTCGAGGTATTAAAGAACCTTTTATATATTTTAAAGTAAAAATCCTGACTGAGCACATAAGCTTGTGGCTCTGGGGCCAAAGTCTTACACTCCTCCACCTGACATCCAGTATGTAGCAAAAGCAGCTCGCTTTGTATAGAGTGCATCATCCAGGACTTTTGTCCATATACCAGTGAAAACAGTGTTGAATAGGCCTGGGTTTCTACTATGCAATAAAGCTACTAAAGAATAATCATCATGTTGACTCTCACCTTCAGAGTGGAGGGATGGACAATGAAATCATCGGTAAATGACTCATGTCATGTGTTAAAGGCTGTAAATCATCAGCACAAAAAATCCTAGAGGGTAAATCCTGCAAGGTCAGAGGAACCTATAGGGTTACCACAAGGCTCAGCTAGGTTCTGAAAGATAAATCTGCCAGGAATTCACTGGATCCTAGATTTAATTATTTCCTTTTTTTCAAATGCTTCATATAGTAGTCAGCATCAGAATCAATATCAAAGGAAAATGGAAAAGTTAATGTTTCAAAATATCTCCTTTCTGGTTTATATTTACTGGTATATTCTATCTGTGAATCCTAATTTTCCCACAAATTTCCTTTCCTCTTTATATAAGTTGGTTTACTGTGTTCATCACTGCAATATTTTGTGGTATTTTCAAGGAACCTGGCTAACTTTTGTAATGTCCTTGCTTTCACCTCCCTTTCCCAGGAAGGGATGTGTACACATTGGACCTCTTTATCTGGAATGCTTTTGACATGCAATGTCACTAAAGTGAATATGTATGTTTGTATGTCTATAAATTCCTCAAGGAATTTAAGTGCCCATTGCACATAAGAAATGGGAGGTTGTGAGGTTTGAGGGAAGGTGAGTTTGTACCAGAAAGAGTATAAAATTTTAGATCAAATGTTAACATAAAATAAATATTCAAGCTCCTAAATTATGTGAGTGTTCTCAACACATATTCTCTGGGATCGAATAACAATTCTTTCAGTAACAAGTTGTAATTTACTTTCTGCATTCACTGAACATGAAGATTTGTAGCTCATAGTGAGGGAAGAAAATATACAATGTATATTTAAAATGTGCATCAATTCACAGACAATTTGTAGTTTTGAGAGCTAAAAATCTGTGTATGATACATTTTAACTAAAATGCTTAGAGAAATAATACCTCAGAAACATGATTTATGTTTTGTGTGGAACATTATTGTAGGAGAGTAGGAAACATTAACAATTTAGAAATGTGTAAATGCTGCGATTAATTGAAAGGATGATATCCTGCCAACAGGCCATCAGCAGTGATGCCACTGACTGCCAGATGAGTCTGAGACAGAGGAAGCACAGGAGCTGTTGCCTTTTAATTTTCTTTGTAGCAAACTTATTCTCACTTCTGACTTTGAACTCATGTTTTCTTGAATCACAGTTAGATGTGGAGTGTTTTGGTAGTCTTTCTAATGAGAAATGCTTAAGTATAGGTCACTGAGGAAAAGGACTTGTACCAAATATGGATCATGCAGAGTGGAAGTGGTATTATTGAAAAAAAAAAATAAATAAAAAATCAGTCTTTACATTGCATTTCTGTTGTTAATCAGAAGCAAACTATCAGATTCTTCTCTCAGAGGCGCAATGAGAGGGGCATAGTGAGCAAGGCTTCATGGGGAGACAGGAACAGCCCTGACCCCTGCTGTTCAGGTCCCAGCTCCAAGAGCTTCTTCCCCAGATGGCACTCTACCTCCCTGAAGCGGGAAGAGAAGGTGAGCTCTGGTGACCTGTAAAATCAGAACTGGTACAACACTAGGACATTAATCGGCAATGCTACTTATCCATCCCATAGCACTTTGTGTGCTGAAATAGTCCAGCTTAGATCAAAAGGTTGTTTAGAATGATTTGGAGAGGTTTGAGGGAAGAGGATCTTAATTACATATGCTGCTTTTCACATTTCTCCATCTGAATTATTGGAATTTTTCTCATAGCATGAGCTGTACCATGTACAGCTAAAATACTTCTAGAGACCATAGGCTGGAGAGATCCTTCTTGCTGAGGGGAACTGGCTCTGTGAAGCAAACCTGTCATGTAATCCTTCCCACAAGCTGATTAAACTCACTTTTTTCACTTGCTGTTACTCATCATTATTCCTAAGATCAACCACTATAACTAGAATCTGCTGCTAATTTCCAGCCCACTTTTATCAATCAGTAATATATAATTATTAAGGAAAACTTTTCATAAATTAAATAAATTAATTCTCCATGTATGAAGACATTTTAGCTTCGAAGTCAAATATCTCTGCATCTGGATTAGAAGTTTCAAATTTTTAAAGCTGTTCTGTCACCATGAAAAAAGAGACAGAGGCTTCCTGGGATTTTGAAAGCACTGAGATCTGAAGCTTTTTCCAAATCTCTGTTTTTCCTCTATTTGCTGTTTATGAAATCCAAATAGATTTTCAAATCTGGCTCTGATACTGTTTATCACCCTGGAAAACAGAACATCTTCTGAACTGGTGGGCACAAATTTTCACCTTCATCCCAGAGAAGCATAAGGTGTTTAAGCATTTTAAAGCTGCTTAATGTGGAACTGATTGTACTTCTTTTGTGCCTGCAAAAGTAAGTTTACAAGCTGTGTGTGACACTTGTTGAGATGTAAGTTGATCAAACACACAAAGGAAAAAGTTATAACAAAACTACACAAGGTACAAAGGCTTATTGTGGACTGAGTAGGAATTGATTTTCTCAGTCATCATAGGTCTCCTGAAGTTCTCTGTATTTGAGGAACCTTTGCCTACCATCTAAAGAGATAAGTATTTTTTTTTTCTAATTTTAATTCTGTGCCAGTCAAATAGAGACATTAATATGATTTTTTGTGTGTGACATTAATATTTGCTATTGTAAATGATGAAAAAGTCAAGAAGGAGGATGTAGTTAGATCTTCAAAACAAAACAAAAACAGAACAAAGCAACACTGAGAGGGAAAAAGAAGCTTCATGACCTCAAAGCACTGCCTCATTTTTCATCAGATGTCAGTACAGAAAGAGCAGTCGGTCCTTTACCTTAAGTTTAATGACTGCCACCTGCCCCAGTTCGTGTTGCAGGCATGGCTGCAGTGCCACATTTGTGTCATTTGGTGGCAGAGAGGACAAGGCGAGGTCTTCCCCTGGTGCTCTGACCCACGTGGGCTCCCAGGATTGCTCAACAACCTGACATTATTGCTTTTCTGTTTGCTTTTTTTTTCTTTAATGTTAATCTGTAATGGGTGGCNCAGCAGTATTTAGCTTTTCAGTGACCTGCTTTGTTGCACTAAGACTACTGGCTTTTCCTTCTAAGCCAATACTTTTTAGATGTCTGTGATTTAAATACACTTGTGCAAGACCTAGGTGGAGATGTGCAGGCAGTGCCCATTTTTGAGCACAGAGTAATTTCCTGAAGTTAAAATCTCTGTGAGTGTCAGTAAGCCCTTGCTTCCTGATGTTTAAAGTCCAGTTAAGACATGGGTAAATCCTTGCATGGTTCACATGGAAGTAATGTAGCCTCACAGTGATAGATGAGAATTTGGCTACTGCTGTCCCTTAAGTGAGATGGGAGGAGGAGGTGGAAACTGTGGCTGTATGGACAAGCCCAGATAGGTCCATCTCCTCCAACACCTCTTGTCTAAAGGCTAAGGGTCCAATCTGAGCCAGGTCCAATCTGTTGTCTTCAGTAAAGGGAAACAGGTACCAATTCTATAGTGACAACAACAGGATTGATCTGATCTCCCTATGGAGATGTTACTCTTCCTTTAGTGGTTAGAAAGAAAGCCCAGATGGCTCTATTAGACTACACTGTAAAATTTCATAAAAATGCAGTTGTATGAGATGGATCCCATCTTTCTCAGTAGCAATTAATGCTGGGAAGGCAATGATCTTTGTCCTATCTAGTTATATCCAGTAGTACAAAGTGGCTCCTAGATCTGTGTGGCAGAGGAGGATGGATGGCTCCCTGCAGTGGTGTCACTATCCTTACCAAGATCAACAGAGTTGATTTCTTTCTTTGAAAGAAAAAACAGAATCCAATTGTAGCCACAAACTCTGTAAGTTGTTTTTAGCAAGTGCTAAGTCTGAAAATTACTAAAGATACATGGGTGTGTGTGAAATGTGTTCATTAGGGCCAGGGGGGAAAATACTGTTGCTGGTAGAGAGTCTCTAATTATAGTCCGTGTTCCATGCTAACTATGAACAAAACCCACTGAGAGTCTTGTAAGGAATTATAAAATTTCCAAATTAGTCTTGCAGACTTGTGAAATTTTATTCTCAAATGAGGCTTGAATAAGCACCTGGATAAGTGTATGGGCTCACAGACCTACAAAATTCAGTGTGTCACTAGGACATGACACTAAGGTTATTGATCTCCTCCCACTTTCATTTTCTAAGTTACAAATCCAACAATTTAAACATAATGATATTTCTTCAATTCATTGGTTAAGAGGACAGTAAATCTCTTTTTCTCCCTGTCAAATGTATTTTATCCTGCGTTTGTCTTTGCTCACTTTCAACCTACCATAAAACACATTTGTAATAAATTATTACACAAAAGATTTATTAGCTTTATTTGACTGATGTTACCAGAGTGGTTAGTCATTGGTATTTCATTGTTTGAGACCTGGATTTCTTATTTGCTTTTTAGCTGCTAATTATTGTCTTTAGAATCCTTTCTTTTTTTTTTTTTATTTTCAACAGGAATTTTAGAACGTGTGTAGACTGCCTCACAGCAGTTTTTTTTCCCTTATGCTTTCTTAATGCCTTCCTTCTCCCTTTGCATTGCATAAGGTATTTTCAGTAGTGCTTGCTGCATTTTGACATTTTATAAAAGTAATTTTTATTTATTTGATGGTATAATAGATACTGGAAGACCTCAGTGTGATACTTACTTGTATTGCATCAGATGCTTCTTGATGAGATACCCTAAAATAAAAGGGAAAATTACATGGCACTCATTTCACCTATAGGTTCAATGAAGATGATTAAACTTTCAATGTAAGTGCAATGTGTGTTAATATACATTTCATGTTCATTAATGCAGAAACTTCTGCCAAGTCTTTTCAATTGATTATTATTTCTTAAGAAGAATTTTAAAATTTTTTATCTGGCAGGAATTTGTCATTTCTGAATTCAGAAGTCACATCACTTCAGGCTAAAAATACCCAAATTAAATGGGCTGAAATTGAAGCAATTAAAATTTAGTGACTGAATATCAGGAAAGGAGAAAAACCTATAGAGAGATTACTTCAAGGGACCTGGTCCTATGGAAGGCGACCTTGCCCATGGCAGGGTGGTTGAGACTAGATGATCCTTCAGGTCCCTTCCAAACCCAAGCTATTCTACGATTCTATGACTTTTTCCTTCCAATGAACAATGCAAGACTTGATGGAATATTTTAGAAGGCCTGGCTCAATAAAACCATTTCCAGGCCCTGATTGCACTACTCAGCTGGGTTTGGAGGCCTCAGTATGCTTACATAAAGCAAGGAGGTCTGGAAGATATTCAGCAACTTAAAACTGAGGCCATAATGAAAAGTATTTTGGCTTGAATTTACCAAATCACTGTGTAGCTTTTCCAGAATAAGCCACAGAATTTGCATCACACCAGCCTTGTAATTGGTGGGATGAAGAGGTCTGTGCCCCCTTGCCTGGGAAGGGGCCCAGCCTGGTGGCTTATGACATGACTAGATTCCAGTGCTGTTTTTCCCTGAGTGAATGTCTACTTATGAGAAATGCTCTGTGGTGACAACAGCAAGCAGCATAACTTACCACTCCTCCTGCCACACACCCTTTCTTTCGTCAGGGAGAGAAAAAGACACTTTATTCAGGGTTTCAATTATTACTTTCCCAGAATCATGCCTGCAGCCAGCTGCACGTTTTCTCTGTGTCTATTCAATACAGTACTTACTACTGTCCCTATTCTTGATTCAGGACTGAGCAGGGATTTTATTTGGTGACAGGCGCATTATAACCACCACCACTTGCTCTACAATTTCTAATGTAAATGGGTCCAGGAAAAGTGGATGCCTTCTTGTTTGAGCTTCTCTCACTATAAAACATTAGACGCAATAGAGCAAATCCCCACATTCCAGTTTGAAAACTGTGGGGACGAACTTGAGAAAGACAAGGACCTCAAATTTTTCAGCTGCAGGGTTTGTTTGGGTTTTGATTGTTTTGGTTTGTTTGTTGTTTTTTGTTTGGTTGGTTGTTTTGGTTTTGTTTTTGTTTTGGGGTTTTTGTTTGTTTTTTGTTTGGTTGGGTTTTTTTGTTTGGTTGGTTTTGTTTTTTTTTTTAATTAAAGCTGTACTTGCCTGGCTGACAAAGGGCAGATAACAATAAGGCAGATGCTGCCCTGCCGTCCATATGTCCACTGTACAAAATTAAATCTCAGCACTGAATGGTGAGAAATCCTGTTTGTTGGAATCCTCAGCACACCCACTTGCTCTCCCAGCAGCTCCCTCCTCCGTGTGCTGCTCCGCTGGACATACAGTTGCAGAAGCAGGAGCTCTGCCCGAAGGCAGCCTCCTGCAGCACCCACTCTATGGCAACGTTTGCCCTCAAAAACGAGTGTGACAAACAGTCCCGTGAAAACAGGGGAGGAGCAGCTGAAAAACTGCTCTCCTGAAAATCTCTGAAATACTCTGGCTCATGTGCTCTGGTTTGGTTCAGGAAGCAGAGTTTTTCTTTATCTCTTTGAACAAAAATAATTGAATGGAACATCAAAAGAACAGTTTAGGAGCCTTAGGACATGTTTGATGACTGTACAGATTCCTGATAGAGCAACAGGGTAGCTGCTTAAGGGAGAGCTTTATATCCACCCCCAAAAGCAGCAAAACATGGCACAAAAGCCTCCAGAGAGACATCAGCTAATAATAAAACTGCTAGCTATAATCACACAACAAGAGGAAGAGAATTATTTTCTTTTACCAACTGTTTCACAGTATTAAAAATATTCTTTTTTTTTTAAAGGCTTCTTCCTTCAGGGAGTATCTTCTGCACAGGCATTTGGAAGAAAATGCCTGGTTTTGTTCCTGGAGTTGACAGGCACAACGGTGCCTGCAAACATCAGAATCTTCAGAAAAGCAGAAGAGTAGAAGCTGGGATTGTTCAAAAAGGTTGAAGCCAAGTCCCTCTGATGGCATTTTTACAAGATGACTCCCCAGATGAAGTGGTTTGAACTTCTGTTACTATTACTCAAATATGACAATATTTTCTTCTCTTTTATTTCAAATACCCTTCACTAAAAGTGCAAATGCTGTAGATGTTGCCTCTATGAAACACTTTTTTTGATTGCCTTTTAATTATAATAATTAAAATTGGTTTACAAAGTCAGACAAGAAAAAGATTGAGCTAGCTCAACCTGTGACTTTGCCTGCCTAAAGGTTCCTGGTGACAGAGATGGCAATAGTTGTTGACTGTGAAAAAGTCTTAGTTCTACAGTAGCAACAGTCACAACCTGATGGAGTGTTTTGTGTCAGCAGAGAATTCCAACATATTATATTTTCATACCCAAGATAGTATAAATGACCTCGAGTTTTGAATAAAATACAGTAGCTGGTGTATCTGTTTAAATGATTAAGCAATAAGCCTCGACAAATCTCTCCTGTCATTTCTGTTTCTGCCTGCTGTGCCAAGTGCACAAAGAAAGCACGAAGACATCAGTATGGGCTGCATTTTCAGTCAGGGAGCTTTTAGGGAAATTACAGGGTTCTGCAGAATTTCATTCCCCATTAGGACTGACTAGTGTTAAAGTGGAAAAGGAAAGATCTCCTTTTCCCCTCTGAGAATCTGCATGCTACATTTAAGCAGAATGTTTTATCTAATTGAGAATAATTACTCTATAAAAACAAGCCTGTCATTTCCTTTTTTTGTGGCAATCCAGTTTTAGAATACCATTGATATGTACAAAGTAGAGCATTGCTGTGACATTTTGTGGATAGTTTAAAACACTGAGAGTATGTTCCTTGTTCTGACCCACAGAACAATAATAAACAAGGAAACAGTTCCTACTTTTCAAAATTTTCATCCATAAGCACAAAGTAAGAAGCTTTTATTTTCCAAAAAAGAAAGTATTTTAACATTTTATATTTTCTTGTCTATCCACTTCAACCATGTCAGTGTACATTGACCTTTATAAGCCAGTCACAATAAAAGGCTTAAGGGTTTTTCTCAAGTGCCTGGAGAGGCTCACCAGCCGTTGTAAGATGCCTTAGCAGAGACTGTGCCACTGACATTGGGAAAATCTGCACAACTAACCCCTAAAAACGAGTTTATAGAGCAAAACTCCTATCTCTACCCAGGTCAACATGCACTGTTTGATGCATTAGAACTTCAACTTTTAAACATTTCATATTTGAGAATAAATTTGTGATTTTTAAAAATAAAGCCAAAGAAAATATGGAGGGACGGGAAGAACAATCTTGTGCTTTATTATTTGCAAGTCATGCACACTGATCTTACTTGTATGACCACATATTCTAGCTCTAGCGACTTATTATTATTCTTTTTTTGTATGTCTGCATCTTCATATGGCAGATATTCTTCCCCTCTTCTTGGTTCCTCCCCAAACACAGCTGTAAAAAAAATCTTCATAAAAACACTCTGTCATTTATTACCTTTCAAACTCTCCAGTTGTAGTGAGACATTTCTATACCAGGAACTTACATGTGCAGCCTAACTCTCTTCCAAGGCTTTCACCCAGCTAGTCCTGTGATGAGGATTTCCAGATTTGCTTTTACAGTGTAACTTTGAAAGCTGAGTTTGGAGCAACCCTTTGTCATGGCCAAAGGATGCTTTGTTCCCCACTGACACAGCCAACCTGCCACAGGGAGAAACAAATCCAGACGAAAGTCATCATACATGAAAGCTCTAGCTCCCTGAATATTAGCATACAGTTTACATGCACAATGGATATACTGAGAAAATTAGCAATGATCACAAAGACCATCCTACAGTGGGCCAGTCTCATTCATTAATATGCCTCATCAGCCAAAAGAATGCATCATACCCAGGTCTGTTTTTGAAGCAGGATGGAGATGAGGTAGATGCTGTCCAGCTTAATGTGTCACTGATTGCCAGCTGATTTATGACCCACAATATAGGAGCTGTTTGACAATGGCATAACATTAAAAATGTGACCTGATACTATTCAGGTTGTGTTAGCTCCCCACTCTCAGCAGAGCAGCTCAGCAATGCACTCAGTGCACCAATAAGCAATATGAATATAGCATGTGGAATCTGTCTCAAATGCAAGTTCTGCATCTACTGAGAAGTATCAGAGTCCTTGAAGATGAAAAGCTTCAGATTAGTGAAGGATGTTGTTCTATGTATAGACTTCACTAATATTACCACACAATTCAGATTCATCATATTTTTTCAATAAAAAATGAAGTCTTCTGAGCCCCTACTTTACTGCTCACACTGACTAGTCCCAGCTTCAACACTTTCTCAAAGGCTATTCTTTGGCCCCTCACCCTGGTAAGCCCCTTCTATTGTGGGAAAGCAGAGACAGCGAGGGCTCACAGACGTCAGCACATCTGTGCTCCATGGCCAGTGGTGTGAGGTCAGGCATCTGCAGAAACACTGCATACAGAAACAGAGTGCACAGCATTAGCCTTCTCCTTTTTCCCACTCCCCACCACCTCCCTCAGTGATGGGAAAGTATTTAACTTTCAACAAGGCAGGAGAGGCCTGCAGGAAATATTTCACAAGGATCAAGGAACCCAGCTCATGAACACCAGAGAGACTCTCCTTCAAATTTTCAGTGCAACTCTATTTCAAAAACTGAAAACCCAAGCCTAGTCTGTTTCCCAATGACAAAGAGGGCTAAAAAAGGCTGCTCCGACATGAAAAATATGCAGTTTGCATGACAGCTTGACTCATCTTGGCTGATGCACCTATCAGCTTTTAGGAGCAAAACTAATGGTACTATAGACAGGTAGGAAAAGGGCTTTTATCAATGCACATGGCTTTGAAGTCAGGTTTCAGACCAGCAGTTGCTGACAAACACTTTGCTTGATGGAGAAATATATCATTATTTTCACATTTTCTGACTGAAAAAAGGTCCTGGGAGCTCTTTCATTCTTCCTCGTAAAATTCTCATGAAGCTCTGGAGTGTCCCCTAGGTCCAGTGGGCTGACTCTACTGCATGCTAAAAAACCCCTTCCAAGCAAAATACTCCAGTTAAATCAATGGAAGTGTTGCCTGAATGAGGATCTGGTCTTGTGGATGTTAAGTTGAGTAGAACAATCTTTAGATGATTGATTTCCCAAGACTCTCAGCATTGCAGTATCATGTTCCTGAATCCTCTGCTCATCTGGAAGGCAATTAGGTGCGATCTCATCAGTGGTGAATGGGAGGAAGTAACTAATTCATGGTGCACCATGTGATAATGATGCTCGCTTTAGGTATCTGCCTTCTCCTCTGCTGTTGCTCCAGATGGATGTCCTCCTCACCCAGTCCTTGACTTTTAGAAGTTATATGTAGTCATTCCAAGGCAACAATTGTCCTCCCTCATGACATAAACAAGGTCTGAATTAATTATTCAGTGTGGCTCAAAATATTTTAATGATTAATCATGAAAGCCTAGGAAAAAAAAAACACAATGTCATTGGTACCTTTCCCAACAATCATACTTGCCAAACAGAAGACTTCAATGGAGGAAACAGTAGAAGTCAGAAAAGCTGTGTATGGGGCCGGTTAACAGCCCACTTTTGCCAGGCAATTGATGCTGCTACACCCCACACAGCATTCAGGGAAAGTAATCAGTCTCCCTGTTTCCATTTGTTTCCCAAGGGTAGATCTACCCACTCCCTCAAGATGAGTGGAAGCTCAGCACACTGATGGGTGTAGATCATCCTCTCTCTGCCAGACACACACTTTGAACTGGGCTTGTATGCTTTCTGTCCTGATTTAATGGGCTGAAGGTGGAGCCTGCAGCACAGGTTTTACATGAACATCAGTTCCCAAATATCCTTCTGCAGTCTTGGTGGTTTTGATAGCTTTCCAGTGTCCTCCTACAGTTTCTTAGGCCTGCACTTCTCACCCTTGTATCTCCTCTGTTCCTGTGTATTGCTATGGAAGGAAAGGAGAGACATCCACCCTTGGATCCATGTCTCCATAGGTAGAGAGGCCATCTTGCTTGAGACATTGGTTCCCATTGCCCAGTGTGTGTTTTACTTTACCAACAAGCTATACATTTGGCTCACATGCTACAGGTGGGATACCTGTGAGTGGTTTTCAATAAACTCTGGTTTTGTGTCGGAGGTGAAGAAGGAGACATCGCCCCTGCAGGACTGACACCTGAGGAGCATCAACGTTGGAGAAACGTTTACTCCTATGAAGACGAGGGCTATAAGCCTTTTACCATACCTAAGCACCGAAACTGGAAAGATGTTTTTTAAATACATGAATTTTTTTTTTGATCAGTTTATATAATGTTCTATATGAAGTTGTAATATCTTTAGTATTAGAAAGTTCTCCATTGTTACCTTAAGGTCCAGTCACGTCCCATGTTTTCATTGGTTGCCATTTGGTGCAGTGTTTAATATTCATGTTCCTTGTTCCGCCCTTGTTCCACCCCTTTTATCCTTCTTTGTATTGTACCTACCCCTTGATTGTAATATTCCTCCCAGTTATACCCTTTTACGCTAAACCACACCCTTCTTTTAGATCCTTCCTCAGGAGCCCTATAAAAGCGGCTCCCTGAGGAGAATAAACGGCTTGCCCACCTTCACCTTACTTCGTCTCCTTCTTTCTTTCTCCTGGAACCCCTCAGCTACCCTTGAGGTAGCTGACCCTCCCCGTATCGGGACCCTTCACTTTAATTTCACTCCCGATAGTTTTGCAATGTTAATGCTGTTTTAGTTGCTAATACATTGGCATGATTTTCAAAGCATTGTCATGAGAAGAAGAAAAGCCAGACAGCTGATACTTGTACTAAAGCTGAGAACCCTATGCCATATTCTTAGCATTGTGATCTGTTGTTCAAGTAGAACATTAAATGGAGTATATGCTCCTTCCTTATTTCATTTTTATACCCAGACTTGAGCCACATGGTTAGAAATGTATTTACCACTACTATACAAATTTCACACATAGTTTGTGTAAGTCACTCCTTGTCCTCTCATGTGCACCTCTAAGAATTTGTCTCTCTCCTCTGTGTCTCCTCCAAGAAGGCAGTTGAAAAGAGCAGTGAACTCCTGTCACCCACAGCTTCTTATAATGTCTGGGAATTTCCCAATCTCTCCTTATCCTTCATGAGATGCAGCCCCCATCTATCCAGGTGCCCTCCACTGGACTTGCTCCTGTGTGGCAATGTCTTTCTCATGCTGGGGAGCCCTAAACTGGACCCAGTGCTCCAGGTATAGTTCTCACTGAGAGGAAGAAAGACAAAGGATCACTTCCCTGGATGCTGAGAGGCTTACTGCAGCAAAACAAGTGATTGTCTCACCAAACTCAGTCATATCATCTCTACTGACCCTGCACTGCAAACCGCCTTTGTCTTAGCCTTGCTGCTTTTAGTACATCCCTGTTTGATCACCCCCCTAAACCTCACAAACAAATTAAAGAGAAGAAAGACTATTCATCATCAAAACTGTTGACACTGGAACAAAGCATCAGCTTAGTTCAGCCATGGGCTTCGTAAGGATCCAGACTCAATGGGACCCCAGAGGCAAAAGTTCCTGGAAGCACAGTCTCCCCATGCTCACTGTGGGAAAGCTGTGGAGTTCACAGCACAGGGCCTCAAAGCCTCTCTGGACCTGCAGCACTGCCTGAAATCATGAGCTGATGGCTTAGCCCTGCTCCAGCCTAAGTGCTAAATGACTATACAGATTTCAGCAGAGTGATAGGTGCAAAACCTTATGCACATATAATAAATGACCTGAGATTATTATATACATGCTCTAAACTGCCATGTTGCCAACAATGATCAATCTGACTGTCTAACATAATAAATGACAGCTTAACTCCACTCATTAGAGGCACTATCACAGCTACTTCATTGCAAAGTTGTGATGTGGTGTAATGAAACGTTCTAGTTTGCTGACAGCATTAAGATCTCTAATAATTATCCTATTTTTCTTATCTCTGTGAGTCATAGAATAAACAGAACAAGTCGTAAGTGAGCATTTGCAGTTAAGATGGTATTATGTTGCGGTTTTTTTGACCAACCCTCTTGAGCTATGGAGGACACACAAGTTCTTGGCAGAAATAGCAATAAAGCAATTTGATGAGCCATTGCTTAGTTGCTTTTATCTGCTTGTCTTATCCTTTGGTAATCAATGACAGATTTTAGCTTTAATCTCACTGTTAGTAAGATTCAAAAACCACTTTCCCGTTAGTAAAATCACTACTTCAAATTGCAGATGATTTAAAAATATGAAATAATATATGGTAAACCAAGCTCCTCAAGACTGAAGAGTCTTCTCTCATCCAGATCATGTCTTTAACCTAGAGTATGTAATTTTAAAAAATTCTGAGCATGATACAAAGCAATGTATGAAATAAAGTACTTTCATTCTGTGATTTGAAGTTGTCTTAATCAAGCACGCTGAAGCTAAAAGAAAGTTGAAGTTGAAATCAGTGGGAAGTATCTATGTCTACTGTGCATTTGTGTTTTCCAGGTCTCTGTCTTTGTTGAGCTCAGTTTTGCTTCAGCAAGGGTTAGTTACCGTTTCAAGTCTAGAAAATTAAATAGTCTGCCAATAAAGGTATATAGCCAGTTGTAAGGAAATTTATTTGACTAGAAATGGACATTTAAAGTTCATTTTGAGGTCTCTTATTATATGCATTACAAAAATCACTAAAAGGATTTCAAGGAATGTTATTTCTACTAATGGTTTCATCAATGACTAATGTCTCAGTTCAGAACCTGTTACAAACTCCTCATAATGCCAATATGAAAACCCTGCTTAATGACACTGTGCTCTTCATTTATTACTTTTCTGATATATGTGTTGTTTATATGAACGAACTTCTTTCACCAAAATTACCTGGGAGGATATTTCATAACATTTATAGTTTTTATCATCAGGAGAAAAGACATTGAATACAAACATCAGTTCCATCTAGCACACATTGACTCCAAAATGTTCTCTCACTCGGCCAGCACGACACAAATCTTCAAGGAGACAGATGGGCCATTCCTTCACCTCATCAGTTAAGTGCCAATAACACTGTAGGATGCTGATAACTTCCTTTACTTTTCTTTAGAAAGCTGTATTAACTATGTGAGAGAACTACTAAGGGATAGGAGCCTGCTTAAATCACAGCCCGTTTGCTTCACTGTAATGTTCCCAAGTACTTTTAAGGCTTTATCTAGCATTTTGACACAGGTAAATAGTAATACAAGGTGGCACCCAGAATTTTAATTTCATAGGAAATTTCATTATTTTGAAGTTTGTCTTCATTCTGAAGCAGAACAGACCACTACACAAAAATTTCCATGAAACAAGTATTTGAGGGAAAGGCTGGATAGGAGGAAGTAAGTCAGGTAAAATGTTTTCCTTCAGTTTGTCTTCTTTTTCCACTCCTCCCAATATGATTCAACACATTTAGAAATGACAGTCATTTCAAAAAGAAAAGATTAAATATTCGCAAACAAAAATAAATTGAATTAAGCTACTCTATTAAAATTAAATTCATTACATGAATATGCAACTTCGATAAAGAATATTTTCAAATGAGAGAATATCTCACCAGGAAAAATTATCCACTTTTCTATGATGCAGAACAATAGGATGCTCCGCTGCAGGGGCATTATGTGTTAAAGGAGAATGGAAGAGGTTAGGAGTCTTCTCAGCTTTTTATGCTGTCTTTGGCTGCTGACTCTTTTTTTTCCCCAGATCTGGTGTACCTGATTGAAAAGTAGTCAGGTGCAGTGTACCAGAAGCCTGGTAGAGCATGACCAATAGCCCATGGAGAGAAATTACACACCATGGCCAGGCAGAAGGATAGATAGAGAAAAAATTCAAGAATTTCATAGAATCATAAAATGTGAGGTTAGAAAGGAGCTCAAGAATCATCTTGTCCAACCTTTCTTGAAAAGAGCATAGTCTAGACAGATGGCCCAGCACCAAGTCCAGCTCTATTTTAAAACTATCTAATGTTGGAGAATCCACCACTTCTCTGGGGAGATTATTCCAGTGCCTGGTTATTCTCATTGTGAAAAATTTTCCTCTTGTCTCAAACTGGAATCTCCACAGGAGTACCTTGTATCCCTTACCTCTCATCTTTTCCATGTGATTCCTTGTAAACAGGGAGCCTTCATCTTCTTTGTAGCCACTCTTTAACTACTGGAACATGTTCATAAGGTCTCTCCACTAACCCTTCTTTTCTCAAGGCTGAACAAACCCAGCTCTGTCAGCCGTTCCTCATACAGATACTTTCTGGTCCTTTGGTCATCTCTGTGACCCTTCTCTGGGCCCTCTCCAGCCTGTCCACATCTTTTTTGGCATAGCAAGGGCCAAAACTGAACAGAGTGTTCCAGATGTGACCTGACAAGCAGTAAGTGGAGTGGGACAATGATTTCCTTATTTCTGCTGGTGATGCCCTTGTTGATGCAACACATAATCCCTTTCCCACTGGCTTTCTTTCCTGCAGTAGCACACTGTTCACTAAAAGACAAAACAGGGAAAGAAGAATTTGATGATTTTTTAAAGTCCCAGTTCATTTACTTAAGGCTCCAAAAAGTTGATTTTGCATTTTCCTGTAAAATATGTTAATGTGCTGGGTATAAACCAGGGTACTATTCCCCTAAAGTTAAATATTTTGACTGTGAGTCTAGCTTAGTTAAAATATGATCTGATCTGTTTCATAATGTCCTTACACAAACAGATTATCCAGGAGAAAAATGCCAGATTTTTGAAGGTACTGAGCATTTGTTCAGTTCCCACTGACTTCTCCTAAGGGTGGTAAATATTCAGTGTCTCTCAAGCCATGTTTGAAAGTTGTGATTTTCCTCAATATTGTTTTAGTGATGAATATGAAATTAATATAACTCAGTATGGTTTTTTTTATAAGCATCACACACTGAAATAAAACAGAAGAACCTTGAGGAAAATAAAATGGAGATTGCCTACAGATTGTAGCTTTGGAATGAGGATGAAGAGACCGATCGTCATTTGTGTTCACCTTTTTCAAAATCTTTAGACACAAGCTCAATGTTTCCACTGATATGGAGGTCTGAGTACCTAGAGCAGAGACACAAGCAGGCACACACGTGCACAATGTATGGGGAACTCAGTATTAAGCTAGACAAAGGTGGTTTTGCAAGGTCATATGTCTTTCTGTAACTGATACTTTTTGTCAGTCTTCTTTAAAGGGTTTATACTTCATCTCTCTTTCCAATAAGTCACCAGTCTGACTAGTCAGTTCTTCAGCCAGTTTAAGCTACTGCAGCCCTTTGAAGTCTGTAGGGAAACACCAATTTATAGCTGCCATGGGCCTGGCCCAAGGTTTCTAAATAAAAATAGACATATTAATTACATATGGAAACAACCATCAATTCCAGATTGCATTGAGAGACAACGGTTACAATTTAATTGTAGTTTTTCACTTTTCATGACCGTCCATGACATTAGCAGATTATTAAATTATAGATTTCTTTCTCATCCCAGGATTCTGTTATTGCTGTCTGGAAAACTAGATGAAATTATTAAGAAATAAGGTGTTAAACATTATGTCAAGATGAATAGACCCATCTAAGAAAGCACTAAAATATTACTGAATATTTCAGAATATCTATGAAATCACATAGGTATCAAGTCAATGAAAGAGCCATGATTTGTGCAAAGCAGAAAGACTGTTTGGATGGTCCCCAATTTATTCGCACTCTACCCTTACAGTTCACTTTTTCTTTAAAGCACTGAAGGGGTACACAAAGTCGAGCTAATTTTTAACCTGAGTTTGTCTGTTCAGCCTGCTGTAAGTCTACAGTTTTGCCAAGACATTAGGCCTCAGTGAAGGTTTGCTTCTTTGGCTTCTCAGTAACAGACCCATTCAAAGCCTTAAACAGAAAGATGTTGGTATTTCACATCAGGAAGCAACTGCCACAATTTTTTTTTTAGTTTTTAATACCTCCTCATGATCATCCCAACAAAGATGTGATTATCATCCTACTTAAACAGTAGGACTATGCAGTACTGGAGCACTTCTCGCAGACAAACTGTTTACTCCAGACAGAAGTTAATGCCAGTTTTCCACCACCCTGGCAAGTGCATCCCTGCCATTTACAAAACATAGCCAATAACTTTAAAAGCTGCCAGCTGAGTAAAAGCATCACTGCACACTGGAGCTAAAGGTTACATTAGGGAAAACATCCCTTCATGCAGTATTTACTAGGAAGAAAGCAAGGTCTTTTTTTAGAACCCTTTTGTTCTTTCCCACATAGGGGAAGGTTTGCCTTATAAGTTTGTTCCCGTTTACAGGCCTCAGAGAACAGAACATTTCTGCTTTCAAGCCTCTTAGGAAATATTGAACAAAGCCAATAACCGTCAAACTTTCACCCTTGAGCACATGCTGGTTGTGAGCAGGTGGGACATTACCTAACACTGCAGAAAGCTTCTAGCAAAGATCAAAATGATCATCTACATGAAGCAAAGTGAAAGGGGTGACAAGTCCTGAAGAATCCATCAACCTTGAAAAAACCTAACTGAATGAGGCATTTTCATCACTGCTGGGTGGCCTTTGCAAACCTCAAGCTGTCTGCTTTTTCATTTTTTGTCCTAGCTAACTATTCTCCAGCCACATTATCCAAAGTGGGGTGGAGTCTGTATGGAGGAAATAGGAGAGTCTTGTGTTTTAAGTAATTTCTAAATTATCTTTTTTCTTTTTATTTTTTTTTTCTGTACCAGTACTGTATGCCTGATATATATAATCAATCCAACAAAATGTTCCTAGTAAAGGAATGTTGTGGGTTGACATCCAAGGGTACCTCAGGCAAAGCATTGCCAGCCCTTCAAGGGAGATGATTGTCTGGCTCTGCTCTGCAGCCTCAGCTTGAATATTATGTGCAGTTTTGAGTGCCACAATATAAGAAAGATATTAAGCTATTATGGAGTGTCCAAAGGAGGGCAGTGAAGAAGATGAAGGGCTTTGAGGGGAAGTCATATGAGGGGTGGCTGAGGGCATGTGGTCTATTCAGCCTGGAGAAGAGGAGGAGGCTGAAGGGGGACCTCATTGCAGTTACAGCTTCCTCATAAGGGGAACAGGAGGGGCAGGCACTGATCTCTTCTCTGTGGTAACCAGTGACAGGACCTGAGGGAATGGCCTGTCTGGGGAGTTTTAGGTTGGATATTAGAAAAACGTTCTTTCCCCAGAGGTGTTTGGGCACTGGAACAGGCTCCCCAAGGAAGCAGTCACAGCACCAAGCCTGAGAGAGCTCAAGAAGCATTTGGACAATGCTGTCAGGCACATGGTGTGATTCTTGGGGCTGTCCTGTGCAGGTCCAAGAGTTGGACTCAATGATTTTTGTTGGTTCCCTTCTTACTCAGCATATTCTGTGATTCTGTACCATTGCAAGATGCCCACCCAGCTGCTAACACTCCCCCTCTTTACCTGGATATAGACAGAAAATAGGGTGATAAAATTTATGGACTGAGATGAAGAAGGGAGATCACTTATCGGTTACCATTATGGGAAACACTAACTCAGTTTGGGGAAAATTAATTTAATTTATTGACAATTAAAATAGAGTAGAATGACAAAAAATAAAGACAAAAAACCCCCACATTCTCCCCATTCTCTCCCTTTTTCAAGGTTTGTTTTCATTCCTACACTCCTGACTTCTCTACTTCTTCCTCTGCCACCTGAGCAGCACAGGGATATCGAGGTGGGTGGTGGGAGTCAGTCCATAATAGTTCCTCTCTGCTGCTTCTTCTTCTGGGAGAAGTCTGAGTCTCCACTGGCTGTAAGTCCTTCAGAGCATATCTGTTCCCCCATGATCTCCACAAGGAGATCTGCTGTGGTGTCTGGAGCATGCCCCCTGACTTGACCCTGCCTCCAACTTCTTTCACTGTCGTGTTTGCAGGGATGTTTCTCATATATTTTTTTCCCTTCACTTTTCTCTCTGACATCTGATGTTTTGCCCTTTCTTCAATATTTTTTCCTAGAGGTGCCACTAGCCTTGATGGTGTGCTCAGCTGTGCCTGAGGTGGGTCCACTGAAACTGTTTGTGTCCAGCATGGGGCAGCCACCTCGATACCAAAGGCTTGCTGCCTACATCAAATACTAGGGGAAAGTAAGAGCACTTTCCTAGCAGCTGCTGGACCAAGGCATCATGTTTTGCCCATCTTCAGAAGCTGAGAGAAAGCCCCTGCATCAACTCATGGGGGAGCAGGAAGCACTGTCCCAGGCCACCAGACTGATGCTTCCTTGTTTATTCATCAAGTCTAACATGTCTTGAACTCTGGCAGAATTGGTGTTGTGACCACTGCCCCAGGGAGCCTGTCCCAGTGCCCAAACACCTCTGAGTGAAGAACCTTTTCCTAATATCCAACCTTAACCTCCCCTAAACTTCAAGCCATTCCCTGGTTCTGTGATCAGTCACCAAAGAGATCAGTGCCTGCCCCTCCTCTTCCCCTCATGAGGAAGTTGTAACTGCAGTGAGGTCTCCCCTCAGTCTCTTCTTCTCCGGGCTAAACAGATGGAGCACCCTGAGCCGCTCCTCATGTGGCTTCCCCTCAAGGCCCTTCACTATCTTTGTTGCCTTCCTTTGGACACTTCATAAAAGCTTAATACCTTTCTTATACTGGGGTGCCCAAGACTGCGCACAATATACCAGGTGAGGTCACACCTCTCCAGAGCACAGCAGGATGATCACCTCCCTCAAAGAGTTGGCAATGCTGTACTATCAAATTCAAGGTATTTGGTTTTGTGCCATCCTTCACGTAGCAGGGTTTCCATACCCTGTGTTGTTCCCAGAGATATGTTATCCTGTTATGCTATTTAAATAACAGAATTTAGGGCTTCAAATATTAAATGTGGTCCTGGAGTATAGCTTTTCACTGTGGCAAACACCTTGTGGAAAAGGATGTTGGTCTTCTCTTAAAGAAAGGCTACCTTGGCAGAGCACTAATTGATACAGGAAATCTAATCTAACCAGACACTTTTTAAATATCTTAATTGTGTACTTTTTATGCTGGAAAGAGAGAAGCAGACAGGAGAAGAAAATTGATTCATTTCCTGACTACTTTTGTTCCAGTCTTGTTTTGAAAAGGAGTTTCCTCAGCCTCATCGATCCTGCCTGATTCAACAGATTCCATCTTCTCCACAGATGTTCTAAAACAGAATGAAGCATGCAAAAATTAGGAATCTCTTTTCACAAAAATAAAACACTGATGGGCTTCCACAAGGTCTTTCCTCCTTCCTTTCTCCCTTTTCCCTTGCATACATATGTCATACATGGGCATCTTCTGGCATGTTAGAACATCATACCTGTTTCTACTACTTGTTCTGGACTCTGAGTTTGAATTTTGTAGATGTCTGTTGATAGGCAGTGCCAGGTTTGTGGATGTTCTGCTGTAAAATACTGTTGTTTAGTCTGAAGCTATGAAAAATGCAGTGGTAACTGCAAGGAAGGGGACATGTTTGAGTTAGGGGATGAACGCAGCAGCAGCACCATCATGCTGGGTTCAAGAATGTCATCACAAAAAAACCTGTCAACCTGAAGAGATGCAAGTTTAAAGGCACTTTGTCACCCAAAATTCTTCAAACAGCAAAAATGACCTTTTTTAAAACAAGTTTTAAGTTGTGGATTGCCTCTTACCCTTTGTTACAGGAGAAAACCTTTTTGTTCTTTTAATACCTAACTAGAGGCCACTCAGTGTCACACTGATTTACATAATTCCAGAGGAAATTGCTGAAGATAGGTCTGTCCTGGTGGTATTGAAAATGGAATAGGATTGTGCTCCAGGGTCTGTTCTCAAAACAACTTCTGCAAGTTAAATAATTGATGACAGAAGTAAGCTAAAGAATATACTCCCATACAACTACATGGGTTGGATTGCTCGTGTCAGACATGGACCCTCACCCCGTTCTACCTCAGCACACATGCTGAGATTCCACCTAAGGCTCCAGCTCTATACTTTGTGACAATATCTTCAGACAGGAACTCTGGATGTTCCTGGGGAAAGACACAAACAATTTTCTTCAGTTTTTTAAGTGCACATGCATCTTGATGAACACCACTCTTGCAGCACATGAAAAGCACTCACAGAGTGTTTCAGGACCAGAAGGACTTGCTCAGGTTCCTAACCTGGTATCCAGTGGAATATTTCTTTGGGTAAATTCCACAATTATTCTGTCGTTGAAGTTGAGCACAGGTTGAAGAATGATCAGAGAGGTCATAAGAAGTTTAGATTATGATACAGTTTTTATAAAGTTATCCAATCTACCAAAAAATTCTGAGTGACACAAAACCACTACATCATTCCATGAGCTCTGATTCATCCCTCATCATGCTGTAGGCTTAAATCCTGACACTTAGATGCTTCTCACCTATCTCTTAAAGGAATGTGTGTGACATAGGGTTTTTTTCCCTATGATTTATTTCATGTGAAAATAATATTTTGGAAGTTATTCTTTTCTTTCTATTTAAGTATTGTTCTGGTAGATGTTGTGTTATGGCATTAGGAGCATTGTGGAAGATACTGTATGGAAGGAATGAGTAATCTTGGGCAAAATGTATTTGCTGTATTGGACCTTGTACATAGGGTTTTGAGAAGCCCAAATGTAAGTTAGCATACATAGCTGCTCTAAGGAATGTGATGGAACATCCAGTGCTGGCCCGTGCTCCACTCTGGAAGGTGTTATGAAAGACACCTGTCAGGAGAATGTATGTGATTTTGTTTGTAACAAACAATAAAAGGTACTATTGTATGGGAGGGAGGATGAATGTCTCCATGGATGTGATCTACACAGTGTGTCACAGGAAAATGCAGCCAGGGTCTGTCCAGTGCTGCGGGAGAGTGAGATTCCCCAGAATCTGAAGGGTTGTAAGATTTGCTCATGATCTATATTCCCTCTTTTTATTCTACCTAATTAAAGTAGCTATTTTATTACAGCATCTCTAACTGCACCTTTCTTAGTAATATCCAGAAAGAATCTTGCAACACCAATCCTCATCACCGACACAGAACAGATACATGCAAGTATCCCTGCAAACTATCATGTCTCAGTTTATTGAGACTCTCATCTATCTCAGTTATTCTCATCTCTCATTTTAAAATCATATATTAAACTATATTAAACCATTCCTTACTAGTAAGAAAGTACAATAATTAAAATAGTAATTGTTCAAACACAGCAATATCTGGTATTATGAATAAAGCAAAGAGATTCCTACTGCTTCACGGAATGTAGTTCACTGTCTATATTTTTGAAGACTTTCATGACATGTACTAGGTATGCCAGTGTCCATTATGCTTGTAAGTGTATTTGAGGGGGAAATAAACTACACATTATAACATATTTAAATAACATACTTAATATAAACTAAAAATAAATACCTCTCTACTGACTTCTCTAAATAAGATCTGTGTAATGAAGGTCTTCTTTAGATTAAAATCCCCCTCTATTAAAGTCATTGCCTCAGGAAATATCTCACAAGTAAAAAGTTGTGACCCATATATCAACTATCAAAAAATGAACACAGGGCACTTGAGTCTAGAGAAAACTATGCACAGTGACCCATTAGACAGCTGATGCAAGACATTGTCATCGCAGAGATCACTGCTAAATTGCAACTTCTTACCACTCCAGCTTTTAAAACCCTTTCTGTCTGCTCCTTCATTGCACACAGCCTGTAAGTGTCCCACTAAAGCTGGGTGAGCTACTCATGTATTACCACATCAATGTTTGTCACAGTGAAAATGTCCCTATTATTAAAGGTTTCATAACCATTTAACTGCTGGGGAACACGTTTAACATTTTGCAACATGGCAGACTTATGTCTTTCAAACTGCTTAAACACTTTTGCTTTAAGCTTTTTACATTAAAGTGAACAACAGAAGCTTTGCTGGTTCTCTACCATTTAGCAAATGATGACACTGCATTGGATAATCCTGAAGACATGGTATTTAGGACATCATTGTTCCTTTCAGAAAAGGAACAAAATCTCTACTGAAACCCTTAAAATGATTCTTTGAAGGAAGCCCATTTGTCTTGAGGAATTACTTCTTAATTCTCTATCTCAAGCACAGCTATAATCCACATATTCTCAATTCAGTTTGTTGTTTAATGGTTGATCAAATTTATACATTTAGAGTAAATTCAAATATCTTATTCTCTCTTCAGACAGATGAAGTAAATGTTCCACTTAAGCTGACAGTTCTGCAAAGGTGAATTGACATAAATTAGAGTAATTACCTGTTTTTCTTTGTTTATAAAGATTAGTTTAATTTTATCACATGGGTATATTCTAGCACTGAAGTATTGAAAGATGTTTCACAAATCTAAGATCTGGGTCATTTAAATTATAAAACCAAAGCCTTTGAAAATTTCAGTTGGCAAACCTGCATTCATTTTCCAAAAATTCATTTCATCTGTGTTTCAGTACAAGTTCATAAAGTTGAAATGAAAATTCTTTCCCAGAAATCTAGGCTTTCTTTGTCAAGCAGATCAGTGACAGCTTTTCTTTCAAGGTGCTATCTCACTTGTCACCATAATGTTTTGATGGCAAGAGTGCAAAATATTGCCTTTATAAAGACAAAAAAAAAACAAAATAATTTTGCCTTGATTTAGTAAAATCACCTCTAAAATGAATAAGCAAAGTTCTCAGCTATTGCAACAAGGCAAGAATCTACTCTGACCTTCCACATTGAGAAATCAGTTTTCATAATATAAGGAAAAAACCCACACTTTTAAAAAGCTCTCTGAGATAAACTTGCTACAACCCTCCATGCACTACTTCTTCCCCAGTGGACAACTGAACAACAAAAGATTCATTATGCCTGTGTTTACTGGATAGCTCTTCTTCCAGAACAGTTTTTATGGCACAGAATATAGCGATTACAGAAATACTGAGGGCTATGTGTATCCTTAAAAAGGGACATGAAGACATCCAAGTGGAGTGGAAAGTACACAGTGAAGATATGGTGTTTCTTGTAAACAATAGCATGCAAGTCAACCATGTAAATCTTCTTCTCACGTCTTCAGTGCCCCAAGGATCAAAGTTCTCTGTAACAGCGTAAGTCCAAACCCCTGTGCAGAACACTGACGGAAATGGAATAGAGTCTTCTAGGATGCTTCACGCTACCTACCATTAATTAGACCACTAAGACAGCACTATTACAGGTAATAATGGTAGCCTTCATGGCAGCCATGTGTGCAGATCTCATGCCCACCGTTGGTGCTTTCCAAGGTGGAGTTGCACTGCATTCCTGGGTACTTCTCTCAGAGCTCCCCTGAGTAATATCACGAGCAAGATCTGACAGAGCTTTCTGTGTCTCCAGAAGGTTGTGTGGAAAGGGTCAAAACTCCTCAGGCCAGGTTTCAGAAAAAAAAAGATTGGGTTGAACACTTGATGTTTTTACTGTCAGAAAGACAAACTTCTCCTGTTGGCCCACAAAACTGGTCACCAACCATTTGATGACAAGCACAGCCCTAGGAGATGTATGGTCAGTGTCTCTAGGGAACAAGACTCTGAGACTATGTTGCATTGGGGAAGGATGGCTCCATAATGACTGAGCAAGGTCTCAAAAAGTTATTGGGAGCTCTTCTTGCAGGCAGTGAAATAAGAAACAGAAAAAATTATTATGGGTAAGGGTGTCTGTCCTGAACCAGCTGGGAGCAGCTGTTGTGGTGTACAGATGCTCATGCTACCCTGTTCTGATCAGGATGGACTCATACCAGAAATGAAGCAAGCTTCTGTCAGATGTCTTGACTCTGGGCACTTTAATAAAACGAAGTTTATTAGCTGACATCCACTCCGTTTCTTGACATGGATTTAACAAGAGTAATTACGGTTTTATTTCCAGCTACATGACAAATCTCCTCTTTCTCTAGAGACTGGTTCTGGCAGAATTTCTGTCCCAGCTGGTGCTTTGACACTCCTCCTTGCTATTCTATCATAGCAATCTTCAGCAAGAAAGAAGTTCCAATGCGGGTAGTATTTCCTCACCTAATTATGAAATTTCTTGAAAGTAGCTCTGAATTGCCTAGCTAGAAAAGGAGCCAAGGAGCCCAGAAGACAGACCACTTTAGGGAAGAGGTCTTAGCTGTGACAGTCACTGCATTTGCTGCACATGCTGAGTTCACATGGAGTCTATTTTCTTGTTTTGGTTCCTAAAACTTTCCTAGGGCCAGCTTCCATTCCCACCAGTTGTTTTTGAAGTGCATCCAATGTTTCCATCACTGCAGATTTGCATCTCTCTCTGCTGGAAGGAGTAAGCCAAATTAGATATCAGACAATTTCTTCCCACTGGAACAGTAGTTCACATATTGGTGATTTATTTTAGGGCACATCTAAGGGTTTTTCCTGATTAGGATACTATCTCAATCCATGACCCTCATCTTGAGAGGGAGTGTCATTCAACATTACTTCTTTTTACCCTTGCAGGACATACAAGGATGAATTTGGAAATATTTGTCATATTTTGTTTTAAATAACAGATCATGGGATCATCTGATGTTAGTGTCTAGAAGGTCTGTACCAGTGTTAGTGTCAGGGATGGGGTAGTACAATGAAAACAAGGAAAACTGCAAGGCCATGATGCAAATCTACTCTCAGAGCTACAAAAATTTAATCATGAAGCTGTTTCCCAGTTGATCAGTTGTTTACTCAGATGAATCATATGCAGTTTTCCATAAACCATAGTAATTTTATCTTATCTGGAGCAATACAATGATGCAATAGTTCCTTCTAATGTATCAAAACAGGAAGCAGACTAAAATCATAGTTCACTTTTAAACACAGAGGACAGACCTAAAGAACAGCATAGGTTTCAGATCAGGATAATTCACAGGGTTCTGCAGATTGGGCAATTATATTATTTTTCTATTAATACAGTAGCTAACACTGTGTTTGGGGTGTTTTTCTCCAAAAAGTGGTGTATAGACCATCCATCTACTGAAAGAGTTTTATTGTACTTGCCAACATCATAAATTTGGATGACAAATAAGCATTTTCACTGGAAATCTTGCTAAAAAGCTTACCTTTTTTTGTTCTTTTGTTAATGCACATCACTGGCAAGGAAGAAATGTTCTTTTTAAATGGACCGAATTTTCTAAATTATTCCTTCTGGAACTACCGCTTTTTGAAATCAATTATTCCTGGATCCGGCATATCCTAGCAGAGATTGTTTTTATTACAGTGAAACAAATTTATGATCTTGAACTCTGAAAATCACCACATTAGCAGATGTCCTAACACATTCTTTAAATCTGCATATCAGCTTAGTGAACACCCGAATTCCACCTTTTAAACTATTTCTATTATTCTCAGAATCCCACTGAAATGTGCATGTGGAAATTGTAAAAGAGGTGCTGGTCTGGCTGAAATAACTGTGACATGAATCAAGAACACAATGGGATTCAGCAGTGTGAGTCTGCCCCATTCTTTGTAGCTAAACCAGTTCCAAGGCAATGTATGAATGACTTGAATGCACATCAGGACACAGCTTGATTAAATTTCTCTTTTCAAATAAATAATCTGAAGAATTCCTCCTTGTGAATTTTTTTGTGAACTAGGCCTGATTTCAGGTGGTTTATCGAGTCCTAACTTGCAGGCTGTTTGTATAGGAGTCACTGCTTAGTATTGAATGTATTTTAAGTAAAGCATCTCAATTACATATTTCAGTTGTGTGTTTTTGCCCTGAAAATGGATGTCTTTTTAAAAGGCAAGCCTTGAGTGGGACACAACTCTAATTACGGCTCTGGAGGACACCAAGGAGTTTCAGCTGTGTGCATGAATAAAGCAGCAAGTCATTAAAGCAGTCACAGAGGAGAATAATATGTTACAAATAGTAGCTACATGACTTCACCATAAATATTCATAAAGCTATTAGTGTTTTAATTTTTATACCATTCCATTTATGTCAAATGAAACTATACTGCAAACATGCTCCTTAGTAATCATACAGATATATCCTGGAGAGGTATCAAGCAATTGGTAAGACCAATGTGCAAAATGTACTTCTAGGACTGAACTTGCTTGGCTTATCAAATACACCACAGAATTCAAAGTTGGCAAATACACCACAGAATTCAAGAGTAGAAGATACTGATTTTCATCATGTGGTTGAACACAAATAACGGCCTGTGCCTTCAGCAGCATGAGACTGTTGTTTTGCACTAAGGATAATGTCCCTTGTATGTCCTATCTTATGAGATGCTACTAACAACTTTCAGTGACAAAATAAGGATATTTTCTTTCATTTCCATAGACTTCAAGTCTTCCTGCTCACTCTTCATTGGGATGTGTATGGTCGTGGACTTCAGTAGTATCAGCAGCTGGTGAGTAAGGAGATGGCTGTCAATGTAGACATTTACACACAGTCTTAATTATTCATTATTTAGCTGATCTCTAAGAATGTTATTGTCCACTTCCTGTGTTGTGATCAACTCGCCGCTTGGGAGAGAATGTAATTCCCCAGGAGACTGACTGATTAGCTGTGTGCGTCCCCATGCTCTTAGGTAGTGCACAAGATCATGCTCCAGGCCACTGAAACACATTCCTATCTGTTAAGGGAATGAGAAGCAGTCCCACTCACTGATGATGCAGGAAGACTTGGGATAGGGTGGCTTTGTAGTACAAAGGGAGTTGCCTTGGGGCAATATGTTCACAGTGGTTGGACAGGCTCTGCCCCTGGGAAACCCAAAATTCAGTATTCTCTGTGTGATGATATGTCAAGGATAATTGGAAAAAAGGTGACAGGCACCACATTCACCTTCACCTAGTCACAAACTGATGATATGGCTAGCAGATAGAAATAGAGTGCTGCTTAAAAAAAAATCACAGCAAATAAATGATTCAGACCTATGAGGAAGTGAATAAATTGCATCTGCTTAACAGTCATGCTAATTGATGCATGTGTGAACAGTATGAACAGTAATGAATGCATTACCCTTTTTTCTACATGGTTGGTTCTTCAGTAAACATATATATATTACATGTTTATCTCCCTTTGCTAGTTGAGAGTTACAAGTACATCTGCTGTACATAGCCAAGGGGACATCTGCAGAAAACGGATTGGAAAAATTATAGATCTATGAGAAACTGTAGAAAAAAACTACTATTGTTTAAATCTCACAAATTATTTCTGCACATATAGATTTATCCTGCAAAAAAACCCAAACCAAAATTGTTAAGAGAACTAATTTTAATATACCTGCATTGCCAAAAATTACAGAAGAGGGGGTACCTCATCCCAGGAAATAATTTTACATAATCAGTGACTTAAACCACATTGGCTGTGTTAGAAAAGAGCAAACAAAAAAAGGGAGTCAAAAAAATTTTGTCTGGAGCAAAAAAACTTAATTTTCCTGCTCCCAAAAAACAGCAGAGAAGGACATCTTTTAATGCAATGAGCTTATAGAAGGCAAAAAGTGTCAGATCATTAATTAAAAAGTAAATAAGGAAAATTAAGTGATGTACTGAAAATTAAGGCAAAAGTGAAGAGAGGCTTTAATTGAGGGATGAGTATGAGAGAAGCAATTAAGACAACATTTAGAAGTAAACAGGAGAGGTGACAGAGGATAAATCATCCTCCAAGAAAACCTCTCTCTAGATCATTATGTACTTCAAAATTATTTATTATGAGCATTTCCCTCCTCACCTTCCCAAGCTTTGTGCTATGTGGTCACAGTTCTTGGAGTAAAGGAGGAGCACTCCCAGCCCTGATGGGTTGCTGAGCTCTCCCCTAGCCACAGGGAATAGTAACAGGCTGATAAACTCATCCACTACTGCACTTTTCTGGTTGACAGCACACTTGTAGCCACTCTTATCTCCAGCTCCAAACCTACAGACTCTTGCTTTGCTTTCTGATAGGTGATTTGCAAAATCTTACATCTGCAATGTATTTATCATGTAAGATGAAATGCAAAATGGAGCAACTGTTGAGGAAATCCTGGCTCCTTTGGGAGTGTAGTGTTCAGGTTTCAGAGACAATAAATATGCCAGTGACACACTTCCCACACCTCTGCTCTCCTGGCACTACCTCTCCCAAACATGTAACATTGCATGATGGACAGAGGCAATGCAACACAAAGCTCAAGCTGAGGCTCAAGCCATTCAAAAGGGGGGTTTAGAGCACAGGACTTCCATTCCAAAACTCACTCCACAGACGCAACACACCACCAAGGCTTTGCTTCCAGTCCTGACTCCTCACCTTGCAACCAGCTGTGACGATGCAAGGAAGAGACCACAGTGTAGGCACTGAGTGGTGGTGTGAGGTGGGACCTAAGCACACAAGACTGCATGGGTTAGCCTGATGTCCTGTTTAACAGATGCAATTCCCCAGCACTCAGAAGAAGTAGTATTAATTGTTGAAACTAAGAGCCTTCCTCTTGTGATATCAAGGGAGGGACGCCTCACTGTGAAACTTGTTTCCTCTTAAATTATTCTTCAGCAATTCTTCCCATTTGTCTCTAGTACTGCCTGCTGCCTATGGGCAGAGCCATCTAGCAGGTGTGGCCAGAAATGCTTATTGTTCTCCACTGTTTCCTCCATACTTCTCACAGTTTCATTGACACTTGTAGCTGATGATACTTGGCTTGAGAGAGTCTTCAAACAATCCGTTGAGAAAAAGCTCTCTTCTCAGCACGTTTACTCCACCTTCAGAGTATGCTCCATCACTCTTCAAGATTCCCCCCATGTATGACAAAATCTGAAAGAGAGCTCAGGACATTCTCAGGCCAAGCAGCACCTCAGAGAGAGACAAAACTTGCTTCAGCAGATGGTTAGAGCTCCTTTTATTGTAAATGTTAGTTTATGTAACAAAGCCAAACAATTCTGAACATTCACTTGAGGTTCACAAGTGTGTTTTTCATATGTCTCTGTATCTAAGACTCGGGTAGGGATGCACTACCCACACCGGTGGATGATGGAGCACTCCCACTACACTGAGCTGTAGATCAGACCATACAGAACCCTTCTAAACAGCTGAGAGAGCAGCCCTGAACTGAGAAACCCTGTTTGTTCCTTGCATCTAAACCTATATTGTTATTTTCTACTTTATCTCAGTTCACCTGTTTCCCCAGTTAGGTACTATACACTTGGACTATAATATTAGCTAGTGCCCCAAGACTCTGTTTTTCAGAAAATGAAAATTTTTTTCTATACTCAGGAGCAGGGTGGGTCAGAGAATGGATTTTACTACATTATCAATGTGAAAGCAAAAATGTATAAAAGGATGAACACTATTAGCTTCTGCACCATTATGTAATTTTAATGCATACTAATGTATCAGCACCATAAAGCACCTGGTAGTATAAACATCATTTATGTTACTGCAGGATTTGACAACATACATCACATACCACACAAGGCACTTGGGCAGATTTTGGGAGTGGGTGTGACTAAGAGGTAAGCACTGAAGTAAGCAGAAGGGACCAGTTTCACTGGAAATCTTTGTCTCCCTGCAAGGAAAGGGACATCATTGGTCTATTAGCTGCATTTTGCTCCTTTAATAGCATTTCCATCCCCTGCTGAGCTCCTGCCAACAATGAAGATTGCATCAGCGTATTTTATTCTGCTAGGTTTCTTTTATGCTTCATGGCTTGCTTTAAAGTATCTTGAAACTATATAAAATTTTAGGGGGTTTCTGTCTATGTCTTTCAAAAGATTAAAGGTGGGTAATTGGAATCTTTTACACAAAGTTACATGTTCTTTAGGGTGTGAAAAATATTTTGAAATTACTTGAAAGATCAGTTCTCTGTTTCAGAAATAGTGTGGCCAGCAAGACTAGAGAAGTAATTCTTACCCTATACTCAGCACTGGTGAGTCCACAGCTCAAGTACTGTGTCCAGTTCTGGGTCCCTCAATTCAGGAAGGATATTGAAGTGGTGGAGTGTGTCCAGAGAAGGGCAACAAAGCTGGTGAAGGGTCTGGGACACATATATTATGAGGAACAGATGAGGGAGCTGGGGTTGTTTAGTCTGGAAAGGAGGAGGCTCTGGGGAGACCTTATTGCTCTCTACAACTCCCTGAAAGGAGGCAGCCAGCCTCTTCTTGCAGGCAACCAACAACAGGATAAGAGGACATAGTCTTAAACTGCACCAGTGTAGGGGTGTAGGATGGGTATCAGAAAGCATTTCTTCACTGAAAGCATGATTAGACCTTGCAATGGGCTGCCCAGGGAGGTGGTGGGGTCAGTGTCCCTAGGGATGTTTAGGGAAAGACTGGACATAGAATGTAGTGCCACAGTCTAGCTGACATGTGGTATTCAGTCAGGTTGGACTTGATCTCAGAGGTCTTTTCCAACCTTACTGATTCTGTGATTCTGTGAAATTGTTGGAGATCATGACCAAAGTCTGCCTGTCTGCAGACCAAATTTTTGGATGCAATGTAAAGGCTGTGAATATTAAATACAGATCTATTACTCACTTTGTTAGTCAGAAACAACTAAGAAGACATCTGCTTGTTACCACAGTGATCTACGTGTAAAACAATTGTGAAACACTTTTAGAAGACCAAAAATACATACATGCAAATACATGAGGAAACTTAATTTTGCCCTTGCATGAATTATGGTTGTCCCCAAGTCTGCATCCTACATCCCACGCAGTCATTCTTCCAGCTCCCTCGAACAGCTGGAAAATGGACCCTTTAGCTTTTGACAAGTGAATTAAACAGTGTTTGGGCAGAGGGAATGAATGGCCCTTCACAGATGCCATGTTATCTCCACTGAGTACAGAGGGACTCTGAGAACTAGTTTAGACTAAAAAACTGTTAATTAAAGATACATGGGATGAGTTTGAGTAGGTAACTAAAGTTTGTATCAGATATTAATTAACAATACAAGTAATTTGTTATTTTATTATACTAACACAATCTGGTCTGTAGCATCTCCTAAATACGCCTAGACTCATAATGAAAATGCTGATTTCTGGTACAAATCTTGCTACACAGTAAGCCACAGACATGATCTTATGTCAATTTTATTCTTTAAAGAGTCTTAATGCTGCAATGCAAAACGTTTACTCAATACAAGCTGAATTACAAGGCTAAATACTATGAGAATGGAAGTTATTGAAGATAGTAAAACTAACTTATAACCCAGCTTTTATTTTAAGATTATATGTAGCCTGAAAGAGTACAATGTAAGTTAACTTTGGTATTATGATTTACCACTGTGAACCTCTAAAAGTTAGCTAAATCACCCATAGAGCTGTAAATATTAATGAAATGTTGGGAATAGACAGCAGTTGTAAGCTGTGTTACTTGGTTTGCCACTATGAATATTAATGAAGTCTGGTGAGCAGTAGCCCTGGCTGTGAATGGTGTTACCAGGTGTAAAACTGTAAATAGTAAAGATGTGGGAAAGATAGCCTATTTGGTTGTGGCCTGTGCTTTTTTCTAAGCAGGTATATATATATTTCACCCTTCAGTGTTTTGATGGGGGTTTTAAGCAAGAGTCTCAGCCTCCGCTGCTGCTACAATAAAACAGTATTTTGACAAACATATCCATCCAAAATGTATTAGGTGGTTCCATTTCTGAGTTTTGAATACAGCTCTGTTTGCCAAAGGCTGTCTTAGTCCAGCCACCAGTGCTGCATTTCAGGGCTTTTAAAGGAGGGTGTATCTCTTGAACTTTTGGCAGCCCCAGACTTACATCTTGTACTTTATCCTGTAAGCAGCGCAGATGGTAGCACTCCTGTTTAACTTTTCCTTCTGCTTCCCATTGCAAAACTTTGGTTTCAGCTGTTCTAATGCCTCCTGGAGTTTTCTGCTCTGCCAGCCCCCAGCTTAGGTTTTCTGTTCATGTTTCCACTAGTGCTGCAGGGAAAGGGAGGACATGGAGCCTCCCTGCATGCTGAAGGGAGGGCAGCATTCTCTTTGCTCTCATTCCCTTCAGAAACCTGGGACGTGCATGACCAGCCCTGATGGTGCTCCATCAGACCTGCCCTGGAAATTCTGTGCAATTACTGGTGTAAATCAGGGCAGAGCTCCCACTGCCAGTTTATGGAAGAGCGAGTGCGGTGTTAGAGTAGGGTACAGCCTGAAAATCTATCTAATCCACCAGTATCTGCTCTGATTACGCAGTATGTGTAAACATTTACACAGAAAGATCCTCAGGCTGACTCATGCTGTTGCTGTATTTTATGCACTTTCCAGTGTTGTGCTGTTATACACAAATGTGATGATTTCTAGAAAAAAAAATAAAAATTAATGGGATGTGGAAGCCCAAGATATGAAAAGTACTCATAAGAGGACTATTACTAGAAGCAGTTAATCAAGACAGAATAATATTTAAAGAACACTGAATTTACTTTAGTTTGTACATTTGCTGTTGAGTTTCTACAACCAGACAGGCACAGGAGCTTCTACAAGAGGCAGAAAATGCCTACTTTCATACTTGTTATATTGGGTATTTTTTTTCAAGCAGGAACAAGAATGAAAGTCCACCAGAAGAAACATCTTTGGGGAGAAGATCTGAATTAGGAGTTATTATAGGGCTTTAAAAGAAGTACGGGAGCTGCAAACTCTCACCTTTGTCAGATATAAGAAACAAATTCTTTGAGATTTCATTTCTCTTTTTAGACTTCCATTTGAAAGGTTAGGTAAACACAGCTATTTCTAGATCTCCAGTAAAAGAATATTAGATGAAACTACATTTTCTAATAATTGTACAAGACTTTTTGACATAGCTCATATCTTTACTTCAGTTCCAGTAAAGCCTACACTTTCTGTAACAATCACAAAACTACACTGAACATGTCTTTTCAATGTCTTTCTTTGTCTTTTTTAGTTTATGGCAATTTTTTTCTTTAAAAAAGAAATGGTTTTGGAAAATTACTATAATCCAAATGGAGTTTGTAACTATAGTACCAATAATGCAACATTGACAAAAGAAAAGGAGCATGAAAAAAATGCAAGAAAAAGTCTTATTGAACTTTCTTCCAGCACAACGGTAATAGATTCACCAGTTTTTGGGAGCCTGTTAACAAAATGGTTTTGAAGATTTGTCTTTAAAGCACAAGTATGAAATTGCGAGTTTCTTGTATCAAGACTCTGTGGAAACCAGGCTGTAATAGTATCTTGATGTTCCTTGAGAACTGCACATTTAGCCAGACTAAACTTTCTGTCAAAGACTTTGAATGTTAGAAGGAAAGTTTCTTAGGTTGCCTGATACCATATAAACTGGGGGTTCTAATCCAGATAGTCTGTTGGTTTGTAAATGAGTTTCTGTCTTATAGCAAAACATGGAATGTATCCTGACTAATATCCAAAGTTCTTTAGTGTTAGGGATCCCTATGCCTGTTCCAGACATTACTGTCTAGAACAGCTTCAGTATATAGCATATAGGTTAAACAATTGCATGATATTGATACAATTTTGACACAGATGTCATTTTCTATAACCATCACTTGTGAATGTGTGTGTTTGTATCTATTTGTATGGGAAGAGAAAACTGACAATCGAGGTAGTGCTTTTTGATATGGTCTCATGACTAGTCTGATGCAGAAACACATAGGCATCATGATGATATAAGCCCTATTTCCTAGGAAGCTGAGTTAAAGCTTACAATGAACTAATAAATTGTTACTCATTCCAAATCACACTTCTCATATAATCTATTCTTTTATGAGCAGAAAGGGATATTAGGCCCATAAATCCTTTATTCATTGACAAGATAACAGGGCTGTTAAGATAAAAGCATTTTTTACTTTACATATCAAAGGTAAGTCTTTTAACCAGTTTAAGAAGAAAGCATTTATTTTTTTTTTTTCCTATTGTTTTAGTGATTCAAATGTAGAGAAATTCTGAAATAGTTAGAGAATGAGTTAGTTACTAAATTAATTATCCTGCATATTATTTTACTTTGAAATACAAATGCTGGTGCAAAACTGGCAAAGAGAATCAAATATCACATTTCACAGAGATAAAATGTGAATACGAAGGGAATAATTTAATCAAAGAAGAAGAATGATTGTTTGGTAGTGGTAGAGGTGAAGAAAGGGGGAGAAGAGACCTTCCAGACCTCAAATTTAAATACTCTTTAAATGAAACTGAGTCCACCCTTAGTAACACGACTATACTACATACTGGTATATTTGCCACATTGTAGATATTCACAAGGGTACAGCACCACTCTGCATCCCCATCTCCAAACACGATTTGGTGGCGAGAACACAAAATTGCTTGTTTACTGCCTTTGTGTATCATCCTTATTATGCAAACACTCTCAACACATTTGCAATGAGTTCCCATATCCTTCCTATTTTTAAGCAGCTCTGGTACTGTTGAACTAGTATGGAAGCTGTCCGCTTTTCTTGTCAGATTTCTTGTCCATTTCTCTTCTCATGGCATAATTTCTGTTGAGCAGCTCCTGATCTTGGCAGTGATTTATGGTCTTGAAAAATGTATTTGTTCTAAAATGGTGAACAGTGACTGAAGTCAGTTGAGACACACTGATGGCATTGACAGCTTAGACACTGTGCACAGTCCATCACTGAGAGCAAGAAACTGTGACATGTTTAGGGAATAGTAAATGAAACTTTTAAGATCAGTTAACTTTCCTCACAAAGACAGATTATTTGAGTGGGAATAACACCCTTGAACATATTTTATGCTTCTATTGTATCATTTTATAATGTCCTACCACAGCACATTAAACTGTACAGTTTACCTAACATGGCAGACTGCTCATGATTTAATGAGTTTTCTCTTTTTTTTTTTTCCCTACATTTTTTCCCTACTCAATTAAAATAAAACCTTTCTAGTAAAAAATCCACCAGATTCTGCTTGTATTAACTATCAGGAAGATGGTTTTGTCAGCACCTGACATAATAACCTATAAAATCATCTCTTTTGGGAGTGTCACAGATAACATTATTTTACATGACATAGTGTTCTTAGATCAAAACCAGAGTTACCGATATAGTGATGTAATATATGAATATATATATATGGAAAACACTGCTTTCTCTCAAAACAAAATGGAATATATGAAGGATAAGCATTTCAGAACTAATAGTATCAAATCCTTACTATTCCTATTTACTCTGATTTAAATATAATTCTGAACTTGATTTTACTTCTAGAAACCTGAAAATTCTATTGTACGTCCATAAGTGCAAATTGGCCAGGCATTGGAGCATTCAGTGAAAATGGGAATTTGTAACTCTTATTTTGGAAACAGAAGACGTCATCATTCTCCAGTGTTTGAATGCTATAGGTAATATGATCTTGATTAAGTTCTCCATAGAATGCTTGAAGCACCCTTGGGATGGGAATAAAGCTGTGTAACTGTATCCCTATAATATTTAATAATGCCAAAATGCCATTACATGGGCAATGACTATATTACTGGGTTAGGGATCCAGACAGATGCCTGAGTTCAGATACAATACTTAGCCGTATACTAACTCTGTCTCACAGTAAAACTCAAGAGCTCACTACCAGAATGTGGGAGAGGAATCACAGAAGACGTAAATAGGTGCCTGCTGTGTGGAACTGATGGTAGTCTCATGGCATATTACAGTGCGCATCAGAAGGTGACTCAAGGCACAAACTCACGGCTCCTCAGAAAGGCAGCTCAACGCTACCGTCACAGGACAAATCCTGGCCTGAAATGTCTCTTAAGTAAAAACAGTTCTAAATGCTCAGCTGTGAAACACAGACAGAAAAGGATGAGAATGGAGCAAGAAATTTGTATTGTGAACTGTCCTTTTTGCCTGAGTAAATATAGCACAGCGGCTCTGACCACTAGTGACACACTAATGTGGTCTAAATCACGAACCCAAAGTGCAAAAACACTTCCTGCCCTCTACCTCTTCCTTCACACAGGAAAGACAGCACTAATTTTTTAAGCTCCTTTCAGGTCTACTGTTCACACATCATCTTTCTGTTTCTCCCAAACAAAAATACCTTAATTTAAAATGAGTTTCTTTTTATTTTCTATCTGATTCTCTGCTGATGTGTGTAAAGTGTTAAGCCAAAGTCAAACAGCAGATTCTTACCACCTCTGCAACGGCAGCGCCAGTGCAACAAACAGGTCCTTCCATTAGACCATGGTACTAGTGACAGGAAGGCCTCCAGGCTGTAAACACTATATTCTTCATTCAGCAATCACCATGCTGACTGGGACATGTGGGACAATGGTTGCAGGTGAGTAGCAAGAAAAGAGGGAGTTTGAGACAAGTTTCCCAAACCAACTCCACCTGTGTCACTGATCTTCCTGCTCATCATCAAGTGTATCCCTCTTCACCAGAGAAAAAGTTGAAAAGTACCTCTGAACATCATCCAATTCAATCCTTCTCAATGCTAGGATAACTTCAAAGTTATATTGGGGACAACAAGCCTGCTCTGCACTTCATGCTCATAGACAGATTGAGAGTATGCACTCTTGCGCTTCTCAAACAGTTATTTATATATCACTACATGGAAAGGAATCATCTTCCACAGCAAAAATTCCACCCAACAGGCCCACTGGGACACTTTTGGATCATGGAATCAGTGTAACTTGAAGTAACTCTAAAAACTTCTCTTCGAGTCCCGAACTCTTCTGCTTCCTCCAAACAACTATCACCTTCTGCGTGCAAGCCTGAGCTGCAGTTCCTACTGTAGCTCTTAACCTGTCTTGCTCTACTTTTTCTTCCTCTTCTCCAGCACTTTTCAGATTTTCAAAGGGTGGGATCACCTGTCCCCTAATGAGACCAATCTAGTGCAATACTGATCCTCACGAGTGGCCATGTCACTGTGGGGAACTTGAAAAAGTGGTTTCATTTATAGGTGATTTTTGACATTTTGGTGACTCCTTACTAGGATCTTCTTCCCTCAAGAAACTAACAAAATTTCTGTAAGAGTCTTCTTCTAGAACACTTAGGATACTGTCTGTATACAGAGCTGCATATGGCTGCTTCACAATAGTTCTGTTTGCCACCTTCTGTTCACCACCTTCTGTTCCTCAGGTACAGAACTCACATCTTTTTCCACAGATCATGTGAACATGTGGAGAGTATGGCATTTGTGAAGACCCTTGGAGCACAGAAGACCCAGAATTGCTCACAGTGCCAGAGCCTCTATTCATGGTGCACAGCTACAGCAAAAAACCTGCAGACTCGTCTCCATGTAAGAGAAGGCACCAGATAAATCTATGCATGTTTTGACATCAAGGGGATTAAAACTGTGCTTATGCGTGCTCTGGACTGGGAATGATCTCCTAATCACTGCTTTACCTCTGTGCAAAGTCACAACAAAATATATTACGCTTTCAAAAAGGTACAAAAGAGATAAAATGCCTTTAAAGTAGAATAACGATACTGATGGCAAAAGTATTCTAGCCCTTAGCAAATGTGTTTGGCAACATTTTAAGAGAAAAGGCTTCTTTTCATCTGATGTTTGTTTTCTGTGTTGTACACTTGACCATGTGTGTGAGTTTGGCTGGTAATCAAATGGTATCATTTGATTAAATCAGTGGTAAAGAATGGTAATCAAATCACAGTCTGCCAGAGACAAACCTTTGCTTTCAAAAGTTAGTATAAAAAATAGAGTTTGATTTAAAAAGCAAATGCTATCATCTTCCATTTTTCTTCAGCAAAATACCAAGGGAAAAGCATAAAAAGTGTAGAAAACTACTAATGTTTAATGAAATACATGATAACATATGAAAAACAGAATACAAAATGTGTCCTGAGGTAACAGACCTCAGATCTCTGAGTAATATTTTTACCTTTGATGTGTCCAAATATATTTAACATGTTTTGCATTATTTGCTGCACAAAACTTGGGATAAACAACTCAAACTTAGAAATATCATAACTAGTATTTTTATGAATTATATATCAACACATTCACGTGGAAAGATGTCAACATTTTATAAGCACAAGCTATCTTCATTTTAAGATGGAGAGGGAACTGTCCACCACTCCAGCTTTCACCTGGAGAATTTATTCTGCAGGTTTCCTTATGGCAGACATCTTTATTCTGGCATAAATCTTATCTCGTCCTAATATTATTAGCAAAGAATTTTACCTGAATGTGGATTAGAACTGCTGCAATGGAGGTACCAGTGATTCTACCACCACTGCTAAAAACAGCCTCACCTTCCAGTTTATTTTCTTTAACCAGATCTTTACCTAAAGATCGATGCATTCACCCATCTTGTCTAAAGTTAAGAATAAATTACTCAGCAATATGCATTGTCTTTTAGGCATTGAACAATGAATTTGCACCAATTACGGTAGATCCACATGTAATCTACTTCTCAGGTTAGTTAAAATAAGCAACATCCTTGCCATTTTCAAAGATCACAGCAATTTCTATCAGTCCTTTGGCAGAGTGGTTGTAGTTCTTTACTTTCAGGGAAGAGCATACAGCTGAGGAGATGACTAACTCAAAGATGGGCAGGATAGGAGAGCTCCACACTTTCTGCTGACTTACTGTTTCTGAACTGGATGTTTGAACTCTGTTTTCAAACATCTAATTATTTCTGGTGTTGGTCAGGAGATGCAGGAAACCAAATTTCATTCCTTTAAGTGCTCTAATAAGCAGCTAAAACTTAAACATTGCAGTCCGTAGGTTATTATGTACCTAAATCCTCTTAAATAACATTAACAACAGTAATAAAAATAGTAATTGCATATGAAAATACAGGAAGACTTCTCCATAATTTGGAACACATGCAATGCATGTGATATGATTCCATCATTTGGAGGTAAACACTGTGCCAAGCAAAGTACATGTTACTAAACAGCCATTCCTCCCTCACATTCCTGGCCAGAGACAGGTAGCATTGCTCGTGTACAGAACAGCCGAGGCACCCAGCTCTGTGCTCAGCTGTGGATGCAGAGAGCCAAGAGGACTTGCACTTGCAGGAGCCAGCATAGCTGCAAATTTGCACATCACATCATTTGCACATCTTGCACATCCATCATTCTAGATGTCCTGAGAAAATCAACTGTCTGGGAAACTGTTCAGGGTATACTTTCATAATCAATATAAACTACCAAAAACCATTTGCATACACATAGTACAATGCATCTGTAAGGGCTCTGAGGCACACCATGGGCCTTAGTGACCAGTCTGAGATAAGTCCTCATGCGTTTCTTGATTAGTTAAAATATGACAACTTTGCCTTAATAGAGAATGGTATGAACTTAGATGGGACCCATGTTTTATTGCTGTAAGTGCGCAGAAAGTGGAGGAATTCAGAAGTATTCAGCCCTTTTTAGAGCAAGGCTGGGTGGTATGCAGTAATCAGGCCTTAGATTTGGGAATAACAGAGTTCTCTGCTGCATGACTGCTTGAAGGGATGAAAGCTTTCATATCCAGCCAAGTGATGACACAATGATATTTTCTCATAAGTGCACCTAAAAGATTCAATTTTGTCTCTTTAATTTGACTACTTCTTATTTTACATCTCAAATTTACAAAGAATTAGTTTCTTAAGACAGTTGTAAATAGGGTAGGAATTGGCAAGTGTTTCAGGCCAGTCCAGTAATCTCATTTCAGAAGAACGCAACCCCAAGTTAACACCTTGTTTCCCGTTGTTTATTTGTATCCATTAATGAGAGGGAGAATCTGGGAGCAGTCATAAAAGGGAGTGATATGCAAATGAGTGAAAAGGGAGGGTGAGGAAGAGGACTCTCAGAGATCTCTGACTTTCAGAGTACCAGAGGGCGCAGCAGGAAGGGCCCAAGCACTCAGCAGGGAATCCCCTTTCCTTAGCTCGATCCAAGGCTTTGTGACGCTCATTTTCTGTCCTCCAGCCCTTCGCGAAGCTCTCTCAAGTCTTTCATTATACATATCAAAAGGAATAGTGGAAGAAACAGATGCAAATGATTCTAAACAGGAATCCTACCATATGAGGGACTTTGCATCAAGCAGTCAGGGCTTCAGCATGAGAGAAAGCTTCCTTAATTTCCTTGGACATGGAGGTGGCCACCCAAGACCTGCTCTGAGAAGTTGCCCTTCCTTCTATCTGCCGACTAAGGTGGGGTTCACCCCTTGTTAAAGCCTTTGCATCAGACATGGCAAGGATTTAAAATCGCTCAGAAGTCTGTGTGAAGTGAGTAGGAAAGGATGAGAGTGACAAATAGATAAAATAACTTCACATGCCATCTGACAAAAAAGTCTCAGTTTTTCTTAGCATCCACCAGCAGTTCTGTCACCTTCCTCCTCAGGACACACATTTGAATTCCAGCATGAATAGCCCTTTTTTTGGTTAGGTAGCTACTTTTGTAAAGCCTCTGTTTAATAAACAATCCTTATAAATACATTTCACACTTTTTGTTATCTTTTCAGCTGAAAAATTCATCAGAAACAGGTCAATTTAAAAATGAACTTGTCACAGACATGAGTTTAGAACTTGGGAGTTTTTTTTAAAAATGGCTATATTATAAGATTGAAAACTGGAAGACAAGACAGACAAGCCATAGAAAGATATTTTACTTCAAGTGATTATCAAAACAGCACCTTGGTATTTTCTCCCTTTCGCCACCTTTTTTTTTTTCTTTTTTTCCCCCCTGCTTTATTTGAGTATGTAAACTTCTTACATCTCCCACTGATTTTGTCCCCAAGCCATTTCTTTTTCTTTACATTATTTTTATCTCATCACACATCCAAGACCAAATTTATGGATGCTTGTTTCAAAAATGCCAATGTGCTTTTACAAGTTGTTGCACAGGGTTTCAGATAACAGTTAAGGAGTTAGAATGAAGTCCCCTAAAAATTGTAAAGCAAACACAAAGTAGAAAATTCATAAGTAAAATTTTTGAGAACTTCAAACCTTCTGGAGATGTTGTGAACTTCCATTGAAAGGTAAGTGAGGAAGGAAAGAGATACACTGAGATACAACAAGTGCAAATAATGAAGAAGATAGTGTAATTGTGGATTTGTAAAAGCTGTTTAAGGTAAGTACTGAGAAATTGGTAGTTGTGGTAATATTAGAATCCATTTGAATTTTGCCAAACCTGTGCCCTTTTATAATGATTTCTGAATCTATTTTTCAAATGTACTGTGCTACTGAGAAAAATATTAATATTCAATGAAGGTGCAGTCATATAAATTATCTAGTTTCTAAAACAGCATGGAAAAGAGGATGATTCATCAGTGTTTGATCTCAGGTTAGGAAAGTGATTCAATTAAGCACAAATTATAGCAGCCATGAGTAACTGATCCTTTTCTGCCATTGCAATGAACACTGGGAAGCTGTGGGGCAGAAGGAGCCAGCACAAAGTAAGCATCATCCTCCCTTCAGGAGAAGGGGTGGTAGGGAAGGCTACTCAGGATCATGCCCAGACACTGAGAGCTGAGGTTGCATGGATCAAAAGAGAGTGAGTGGAACAATCGTGTGTCTATCAGTTTTCCAAATAACCAAGTAGTGCTGTTGTGTATTCCCATGGCACGAGACCACGACTGTTCCTTCCTCCTGGGCTATTACTCCAGCCTGACCATCCTCCTCTGCTTCTGCTGCCTGCAACAGGAGCCAGGTAGAAGTCAGTGCAATGAGTACAGGTACTGGTGGCAGGACCAAATAAAAGATATTTAGTATTGAAAACAGGCCAAGGACCTGGCTTTGATGATCCATCTGTAAAATTTAGTAAGACCAAGGTCAGTCTTTGAGGAGTCTCTGAGAAAAGATTGCCCTTCCTACAAAAAACTTTACAGAAGGTGCTCTAAGGTTAGATTAAAAGCTATGGTTTTGCTTTCACCTCTTGACAAAGTTTAAACTCTTCCTTTACCCTCACAAACCACTGTGAGTTAGTCTGCAAATAAGCTTGAACAACCGAAGCAAAAAGCCTTAGAGAGTGAGCTCCAGACTCAGGTTTGGTCTGAATCAAATCAACAGATTTATAAGTATATTTGTAATCTAATAAGTATTAAGGAGACAAAATAGGATCTTTGCATCAGAACAAAGTGATGTCAGCAGTTTTCTTCCAAGAGCAATGAACTTAATCTCAAGCATTTGCTCCTTTGCTGCTCTGAGTCCTTTGCCCTGTGAGAAGAGTTCATATTGCAGTTTTTTGCTGGTCAGGATCAGATCAGCGATGCCCACAATCAGCCTCAGCTTTTGGAAATATTTTGTACCACATTTCATGGTTGTCCCTGGCCATTTTGTTGGTGATCACAAATGCGGGGGAAAAAAGAACAGTTTCATGGTTAAAAGCAAGACACTGTCTCTGTGAGAGGAATACCATCCTGTATTTGCTGTTGAAACAAGCCATTAATATGTCATTCCCTGGTTTCCAGGTTTCTTGTGAAAACTGGTGAGTTATGGTAAGACATCTCCAAGTAGCTGTAACTCCAGTTCTTCTCACATTTGTTTTGAAATAACACAGATCTAGAAATGCCATAGAGAGCCTTCTCCTCACCAGCTCCCCCACAGCTCCTGCAGATGTACAGATGGCTTTGCACAGCTTTGTTTCTCTTTTGTAGAGAACTCCAAACAGCTGAGAGTAAAGGCTTTTTCTTCTCTAAGGACATGCTCCCTGAAGTAAATCAAGAAGCTCAACAGGACTGCAATTATTTCCCCTGCACATGATTGCCTCTAGAGAAACCCGGTTGGAGGGATAGCCTTCTCTGCAATGTTTACACTGTACTTTTACATTCAACATCTTAACACCTTGATATTTAATTTTTCTTTTAGTTGGTCCCACATCCCACTCTTATGTCTAACTTAGTGTGGACAAAAGTGGACCTCGGATTGGGGTTAAAGCAGCTTACTCTGGGTAAGATGCACGTGATAATAAAGCCTTGGTGGGATGGAGAGCAGCAATAGCAGTGTAAAAGATGATGAAGATCAGAAGAGTTGGGAAATCCACCAACTCTTCAAAGTGAGAATTAAAGACTAGCATTGTATTTCCAGATGATTCAGTAAGTGCAAGATCAGCCTTGCTTCCGTTAATATGTGCCCAGGAAAGGGCATTCCTCCGGCATGAGATCTTCCTGCTCCCCTCCTTGCCTGCCTGTGAGCACAGTGTAGTTGAACTTTTAATGCTTATTGCACAGGCAAAAGAATAATCACTCAGTTTTTATAGATGGAGAGGGAGGAAGAGAGAGATGCATAATTATCACATATGCCTCATAAGCATTTATATGTACAAGCACATGTTCTGAAAATGTAAATCTCCATTAAAGGAAAAATTGAAGATGACAAACCTATAGTGTAAAATTTAAAATACAGGTGAAAGACTAATTTAATAACACAGAAAATCAGGATGGCATTGTTCTGCTAATTTTTCCAATGCTACTCAGATGCTTGGTCCATAAATAATCTAATAGTGCCAAAATAAATCACTGTGTTACAAAAAGCCCTCATTTGTGATTGAAATCATTCTATTTACCCTGGAGACACGTACCTATGAAAAATTTAGGAGGTCATCAATCATGGTCTCTCTTTCCGGTGTTTATAAAGTTGTATCTTTGGATAAGAACATTTCCAGTGCTCTTGTCATGACTAAAAACAGAGCTGAAGTCTGGTATATTTACAGAGGCTGCTTAGGTAGACTGCATCTCAACCCTAATTTTTTGAAGTTATATAAAATAACTGTTCTGGGGCTGTCTCTGTTATTTGTGGGTCCCTGGTAAAGTGACAAAAAGACATCTCAATATACATGAGAATTAGGCCCTAGGTTTAAGTATACAGCATGTAATTGCATTGAAGAACAATGCCAGAAGCATTCATTTCACATCAAGTGCTATGAAATTGTGCATACACAAACAATTCAGATTTGTATTCTGCACTAAATCTTACACAGTCACATGTAATTTGCTATCTTCCTATTGCACATTTGCTGTGTGTTAGAGAATCACTTGATAACAGTGTAGCAGCCAAAATGGCATCATTAAATGATCGGACATTTTACTGGAAACCAAAACATCTTCATAAAGTTCAAATAAACATTTCACAAGGATCATCACACGCGAGGTATCACATTAGGCCAATTGAAAAAAAACAATTCTCTGAGGTGTGTTTCACAGGCAATTGCTTCCCAAATAGTTTTCCATTAGTGTTGAGATTCAAGCCACAAAAATTGCCTTCAGTTCAGTTCCTTACATTGATTAGGGAAATATCTGGATAAGAACTTCAAAAGTGCTTTTCTCTGTCACTTTCACAGGAAATGTCAACTCCTATTTGGTTTACTTTGAGTCTAATGATCTCTTGATTCATGAACAAAAATCTTCACCCTGGTTGTTAGAAATCATGTGGTCTAACTGTAACAGGAAGGTGTGATCTGTGCCCTGAGCTTGGATAGAGCAGGGATTTTCACCACAGACACCTCGTACCTACATGCAAGCACACATTTTTATTCACAAAGTTACTCATAGAAATAGAAGGCAATATCATCTGTCTGAGGTAGACACAGTTTTGGTAAAATGGGAGTTCTTTATTTGTGTACAAGGGACATTTTACCATGCTCTAATGCCTCCCTAAGACAAGGACTGGGGAGCACAAAAGCAGCAGCTTCAGCTGCTTCCAGGTCAAGCTGTAGCTCATGCTTCCTTATTGGAGTCTTCTACTTTCTTTCCACATGAAAAAAATGAACTCAGAAAATCTTCCTGGGAATCAGTTTGGCTCATTAGTCATGAAATCTGCTCACTTCCTGAAAAGTTCATAGTGCAATATCTGGGTATTGCAGGTCAAAGAAAGATTAAACAGCCAATTTATTTTAGAAATTGAGAAAGAGAAAAGTTAGCTTGACCTATTAGTCAGTTTTTCCACTTCCACCCAAACTATTAGATGTCTGAGATAAAGTACTTGAATTTATTAAAGTTTCTGAAGAATCCAAAGGACCCTTTTAAAATTTTTCTTCTTCTGCTCTCTCAAAAAGGAAAATTTCTGTCATTTCATAGGTCAAGTTATGATTACATCTGTTTTGGTAAAATGATGAATTAGAGAACAGATAGGACTTTTCAGTTCAAACTTATTATACTATTTATGGACTCCTGTATGATAGAAACTGACTTGGCAGGAAGCTGGGAGTTCTCAGGATTTCTGTGAGACACGAGTTTCAGCAACATTTGTAAGATCGGCAAGCCTGGTTTGATATATCTGACCTTTGCTCCATTGTCACTATAGTAAGCAGAAACTAGGTAATGGAAAAAAAAAACAAAAAACCCCCAAAACAAACAAACAAACAAACAAAAAACCACCAAAAACTACTAGAAAACAATTTTTCTTCAAGAGTTTTCAAAGTTCACACATCAAAGGGAATGCTCAAAGTTGCACAGTGAAAATCTGATAGTTTCAATTCCCAGAGTTGCTAAACACTGTTGTTTCTCTCAGCCTATTGATTGGCAGAATGAGGAGCATCCTCATCACTCAGGTTTGAGGTCTCAGCAGAGGTGCCCTGAGCAGGTGCTGGGGCTGCATGAACTCCCTCCCTATGCTTTTCCAAACTGCTCTTTCTCAACCACCCTGTCAAAACAGCTTATGTTGACTAGAGCGTCCCTCACTTCCCTGGGTCACAATCTTTCTTATTTATGTGCAGTGTTATAGGCAAAGTGTAGACACCTCTAGAATCTAGAAGACACTCATGCCTGGCTGTGCTCTGGGGAGTACTTTGCATTCTGAGGAGCATTTCTGGTTAACAGAGAGGCCTGGTATTAATCAGGCCCTCATTTAGAGAACAAAGGTCCAGGTCCCCCTTGGATCCACAGTTATATGCCAATGAATGCTCCTTGCAGAGGTTGATCACTTTCACCTTAATAGTAGCATCCTGAGGCAAGCAGAGGGGTGGTACCGAAGAGCTTATTCCAGCTCCTGAGCGCTCCCTTTCTTACCAAAAGAAACACTGTTAACTCCTGCAATACTCCATCCAGACTGCCTGATTTAGGCTGTGGTACCATGCACCATGATAACATGGGTGCTGGGGGACCACCACGGGTAACTGAGAAGCCTTATGCACAGCTGGCTGACACTGAAGAAATAAGATGGAACGACCATGAAAGAGAAGATACCCTAAACAGTTATATGAACCGAATGCCAGCAGCAGCGCAAGGCTGTTTTAAGGGAAGGATACAAGCAGGGATCTGCTGCTAAAGAGGCTGGCTCATTTCCCGTAAATGCACTCGTCTCTCAAAGCAACGAGTGCAGTGGTGCGAGCCTGAAGCCCTGTGCCGGCACCCCCTCTGCAGGCACGGACACGCCAGACCTGAGGGGCACCCACCCGTCCAAGCCCTCTTCAGCTTCGGGCATCCCTCATTTCTGCTCCCAGTGGGCCAGGGTTGCCGGAGTAGTGGCACGGGGAGGGAAAGGAAATGGCCCGGCCACAGAGGCAGCACCGCGCCCGGGACGCGGGGGCTCCTTCCCTGCTCCCCGCTCGTCCCCGGTCGCCTTCCCTGCTTTCCCTCCTAGCGGTGCCCCTCGCAGTGGAGAGCAGCTCTCCCTGCCGTGGGAGAACGGGGCGCGGGAGGCAGAAGTGAAAAAGGACATTGCACCCTTAGGTCCGCCCTTGCATCTCTCATCCACACCCAGAGCCTCACCCCGCGTCCGCACCTGCACCCGCAGCCGGGACGCGCCTTCGCAGGGCGACCCGGGGTCACGGAGCTGCAGCGGGGGAGGCGGTGTGGGGCTGAAGCCGCCCGGCCTCCCCACACTCCCGGCCCCGGGCAGACCCCGGAGGCGCCGAGGGAGCGGGAGAGCGGGGCGGGAGCTGTTCGCCGGGGCGGGGGCTGTCACGGGGCTGGGACCATAAAACCCGGGGTAATTGCATTTAGGCAAATGAGGCTGCCTTGGCCCTCCCCGTCTCCAGATATATAAAGTGGGGAGCGCTCCTCCGACCGGCCAATGCGCTCGGAGAGCAGCTCCAGCCCTCTTCGCTGCAGACGGTGCGTTCGCCTCCGGGGCTCCGTCTGTGCCTGTGTGTCTGTGTGAGGGTGCGCTTGTCCGTGCGGTGGTGAGCCGGTGTGAGTGTGTTCTTTGTCTGTGTGAGTGCGGGTCTATAAGTGTGTACTTCAATGGGGTGGCTGCCTATACATGCTTGTGTGTCCGCACATGGGTGTCTCTGAATGTGCAGGTATGTTTTTGTTCCTGTCCTGATGCGCGAAGGGGTGTCTGCCTCCAGACACGTGTGTGTGTATGTTTGTGCCTGTGTGTGTGTGTGTGTGTATAGAGCTGCATCCCTACGTAGGTGTGAACATCCGTGAGCATCCAAGGTGTGTAGCTATTTGTCTGAGTTTGTAAGTCGATGCATGTATACCTGGATGTGTGTGTGAGGGGGGTGTATCTGCCTGGGTACGTATATGTGAGAAGGTGTGAATACCTGGATATACATCGACGTGGAAGGATGTGTTTATGTATAGTCCTGTATGTCCGTGTGCGTGGGGATACCTCTGGCTGTGTGTGTCTGTCTGTGCACTGGTGTGCGCACCGACCTGCACGCTAGGCTGTTATGTGTGGGATGTCCGTACATCCAGAGGTGTTTGTAGCAGTCAGGGGGAAAGGAGGGTGGTGTAAGTCGGCGCGTCTTATACAGGCGAGGAAGCATGCCCCCAGCGTGTCTGGGCAGCTGTGTGAATGAGAGTGTGTGCGGGGCTGGGCGTGCTCGCCCCGCCGGGGCTGCAGGTGCCGGTGCTCCAACCTCTGCCTCCGCAGGACGTCGAGGCGGCGATGAGGCTCCCGCTGGCTTTCGCCGTCCTCCTCCTGGCCTCGGCGCAGGTGCTGGGCGAAGAGATGGGGGCCACCGACGACCTCAGCTACTGGTCCGACTGGTCCGACAGCGACCAGGCGAAGGTGAGCCCCGGCGGCCCCGCGGGGTGCGGGAGCGAGGGGCTTGGTGCCCGACACTGTCTCCCGGGCGGGACGGGGTGGGGGGTCCACGCTGAGCGCCGCCCGCTGTCGCCCCGCAGGAGGAGATGCCGCTGCCCCTGGAGCACTTCCTGCAGAGGATGGCCCGGAGACCCCGGCCCCAGCAGTTCTTCGGCCTCATGGGCAAGCGGGATGCCGGTGAGCGGGGTGGGGGGCTAGCTGCTGCTCAGTCCTCTCCGCTCGCCTCTTCTTCTAGTGCCTTCCCAAACTTCACAGCACTTGTTGCTCGGGTTTAATGTGTTACACCTTTTTTTTGTGTGTGTGTGTTTGTTTGTTTGTTTGTGTTTTGTTTTTTGGTTGGTTGGTTTTCTTGTTGGTTTGTTTGTTTGTTTGTTTGTTTTTATTTCAAGTTTTGTATCAGATGAACTCACCAGCTGGAAAAGAGAGAGTTTTACACTGAAGTGCCAAGTGCACAGCAGTTACTGCACGTAAATCCCAATGAGGAATATTATTATAATTCACAGATCAGCATACATGCTACTGAATTGCCCATGTTTGGAAATCTGTTGTGTGTACAATTATTGCCATGTTTTCTACATGTTTACTGATCCAAGAATTGATCCAAGAAATTTGAGCCAAACTGATCTAAATTGTGTGGATTTAGCTTAAATAAGTTTTTGTAGTGTCTTCCAAGAGAAATGCAGTTGTAAACTATCACCTTAATTTCCCTAAAGTAGAATATGTGTAGATTTTGTAGTTGATTCTTAAAAATACTGCAGTAGTATCATATGTATATGCCAAACCTTTTTCAACAACTCTTTTCCCTCTTTTTCTCTTTCCTTTTCTCTTTCAATCAGGATATGGCCAGATCTCTCACAAAAGTAAGTTTAAAACGAAAAGCTAATATTTTAAGTAATTATTTGAAAATATTGATAGGGAATAGGGTATTTGATGGGATTAGTTAGAAGGTGACTGGTTTCAGCTAAGGACTGACAGCACTGCTGGTGAAGAAATGTTCTATTAAAGGATTGAAACCTTCTCCCTAGTGCCGCTGTGAGACTGTATCTCATCTGAGCTGCCACAAGCTTTGAGATTTCAATCCATATTAATGTGCGGATGTTGCAGCTCTCTCTTATTTCCCTAGGGGGGAATTCTGTAAGCCTTTCTCATAGACAAGGCAGGCTTGCTGCCAGACTTGGAGAGGAGCAATTAAGATGGCAAAATCTGGAAAATTAGAGTATAAAATACCCAAGAATGCTTTTGTGGGAGAGACAGTGTCCTCACATGAGAGATACTGTATCTGTGCTCTCAGCATTATTGTACTGGGAATCAGACTTCTCACAGTAGAGGCTGATTGATGATGTGCCGCCATATGAATAATCATTCCTTGCCCCACTAATGTGTGCCTTGATCTGCTTCTGTGTGACTCCAAGCAGGACATGGTATTAGCTGGGTGTTACTTGGTTCTGCACAGTGACAGTTTTATTCTCTGAATTTATCTGAAGATATTTAAACAGAAGCTGGAAGATTTATAATAAGAAAAAATCATCTTGTGTTCTGTGAGACCTCCTCTGTTCACAGAGGTCAACAGTTGTCCCAGTGTTCTGTTATCCACAAGATGCTTTCCCTAGGGTTATGTATTGGAAGACCAACAGATGAGTATTATACAAAGTTCATGCCAAATAACCTGCTGACTAAAGTAAAAAAGTTACAGATTTCTGAAACTGCTTCAGCTTGAATTAATACATATGAGGTCTGAGGATCTTGCTTTGTAGATGAATTAGCCAAGCAAAATTCCTTCCCAAGGGAAATTTCTAAGCTTTCCTCAAAAGTCAGTTTATATAAAGAATGAAAACAGGCCATTCTTCTTAATCTGAAACTATAGCTACCGCTATATCTTGATATATGCTGTAGGCCAAAACTAACATCCTCTACCCATCCAGTGTCTTGAGAAGTACTGATGGGACAGGAAGATAATACCTTAACTCATAAATATTCCAGTAGCAGAGCCAGACTCTCTAGCTCAGGCATGCCCAGACGTAGAGTCCTATTGGCTTCGTCTTCATTAAGGGCTCTGCCTGACCTGCGAGGGAGATTTTTCTTCCATGTTGCAGAAATAAAACAGCAGGTGGAAGAGATGGATGACATAGATTCAGGCTATACCAAGACATTGCCTTCTTGTGCATTTTCTCAAATCAATAGGAATTATACTGGGAGAGAATTAAGAATCCATTTGTGGACATTTTTTTCCATTATACTAAAAGAAACAAAGCCATAAAACAAAAAGTCTAGCTAAACTAATGAGAAGATGTCCACTAACTGGTCTGTGCCTTGTTTTAACCTGTTCAGTCTGATTAGTCAGGCTGATGTTCATTCTCCATTGTCTGAGAGGGATGTGAACAACTGGTCTGTGAGATAAACGGTGTTGGAGCCTGTCTTCTTTCCTTGTGAGAACACGTTATCTTAAAAGCCTACCTAGTTAAAATGTATTAAAACACCACTAAATATATTTTTTCAGGGCATAAAACAGACTCCTTTGTTGGACTTATGGGCAAAAGATCTTTAAATTCTGGTATGTATATGACTAAATCTGGTACTTGGTGATATAGAGCCTCTTCATTCCGTTGCCTTTGTTCTCTCCCAGCGGATGGAAGAAGCAGTCTTTATATAGTGTAGACCCAGAGTTCTCTGAAAAAGACACAGGATTTTTTTGTTACCCAAGATATTTCAGGGTTTGCTTAACTCCAGTGCTTGAGATGATCAAACTGATCTGAGCTGAGGGTGAGCTCAGGTAGAAGTCCCAGGACACTTTCATTACTGTCCCGTCCTTGCTTGTTCTCCTGGTCCCCAAAATGGTAATACAAGAAAAAAAATCTAAGTCCTACTGACATATGAAGAAAAATTCAAAGGCTGAAAATGTAAAGCTCATTTAAATTTGTGATTCAAATCTGGATCTCATCATGTAAAGGGATATCCTCATTGTCTCTGGAGATCATTATCTCTGATACTTGGAGGTGAATATGGAACAACAGACACCTGTCATTAATAGCACCTCATTCTGCCGATCAAGCTGTTAAACATTCCCAACCTTTTCCAGCTTTTTTTTTTCCACCCAAATAATTTTTAGCTTTGAATAGATACTCTGAATTTGTGTTATTTTCCTGTAACATCCATATGGGGCATAATTCTCCTTTACCCTAATGTGCAGAACCTCTGTGGGTAACTGCAGACTGCCTGTAGCTCTACCTTCCCTGCACTATAGGGCTGTACTGAGGAAATCCTCACTGTGAACAAAAGTATCAGTTCATTCTCCAGAATTGGAATTAAAAAAACAAACAAAAACCACAAAAGAAAACAAAACAAAAACCAAACCAAACAAAAAAACCCCCACAACCTTAATATGTATTTCATGTTTCTGAAATAGTTCTCACTGTTTTGTTAAATAGATCATAAAAGTTAAATTACTAGCTGACACCTTTATATTATGTGGATACATGCTGTGATCTATATTCTGCAATTATGGTTGTCAGTAACTCTTTTTTTTTTCAATTAAATCCCATTCAAGACTAGCAATATTGCTCTCTGCACCATTTTACAAATTGCTATGTATCATGAATAATTTTGTACAATTTTATCTGTGGTGGCAATAGCTATTAAATGCATAATGCCTGTAAATATACCTCCTATCACAAAAGTAAATAGTGTGGATGTAATAAATTTGGTTTGGTTTCCACTGGGATTGCATTTACATTAATATGCAAATGTAAAATACAGCAAATGTTTTAAAAAATACGAAGATTTTATTATCCTAATTTCAAATTGCTAGTATAGCCAGGCTACTGTTATGAGGTATTTCTAACAAAAGGGGGAAAACGAAGTTTTACCCTGTTGGGCTATGTAATACCTGCCTGACAGATAAAACTAGAATTCTCTGCTTTTCTGCCTGATTTCTTGGGAGGGAAATGGTAAGAAGTTCTTCTGCTCCTCGAGAGGAGAAGAGAGGTGTGTGTAACCAAAGGACTGTGTAACCAAAGCAAGAGCAGGAGTAGGAAGCATCAGGACTACCCTTGCGTCTCCCTACTGGAAGATATTGAACAGGGATGGACCTTTACCTGGTGCTGTATTTTTCTTCTGCAGAAAGCCCCTAAGCAGCCTGGCAATGTGCAGGAGATTATGCCATCCTGCTGGGTGTGAGTGTGGCCCTGATTTAAACCCTCTAAAGCAGGGTATGAGGATGCTGATGTCTCACTACCTGGTTTGGGGACAGCCTTGACCAAGAAGGGCTCTCTGGGTTTTGTTGTCATTTTAAAAGAGCAAGAAAGAGAGATCTACCATTACAAAACACAAAATATATTACTGAAGACTATTTTAGGCTGCAGCTAGTCCACCGGGTAGTCTGTCTGAGAAGCTTGACTCCTGCCATAGTCTTTAGTAAAAGTTGTCCCCGTGTGAGGGCCTGGGGACAGGGAGGGTTTAAACCTGGCAAGGAGGTGACTGTGCAGGAACAAAGGTGGACATGCCTATGCAGAAAGTCCTTATCCACAAGTTGGGTGAATTGACCTGAATGCTCAGATCCCATCAGTTAGATTGTTTACTGAGTTAATGGTGCTTCAAGCACCTGAACAGGCAAGAGGTAGAAAACAGTGCTCAGACGTTCAGTCTGAGCTCAGACGTTCTCTCTCTGTTCAGTCTCAGACAGTGTAGTCTGGGACGTAAAACCAAGTCAAAGCAACTCAGGGTTGGACAGGGAGCTCTCATCTCTGTTCTAAAAGTGCCACTGGGGTCTGGCAGTGGCCTAGCTGGCTACAGGTCTCTGACATTTCTGATGCTTGCAGAGGTTTATTCAGGGCTACACTGTGTGCTTCATTCTGTTTCATTTTTTGCAGGGTCCTCTGAAGGGAGCATAGCACAGAATTATGAACGGAGGCGTAAATGAGACACTCCCATGCATTATTTATTAAACTTCATTTGTTCCGATGGCCAATGCAGTGTAATATAAACTAATCACTGTATGGAATAATTATTTATTTAAAAGCTGATGGGGTTTGGGTTTTTTTTGAGTTGTACATTGAATAAATTTATTATTTTTCATATTGTGGCAGTGATACATGCTGTGTAGGTGTGTTGTGGATCTGAAAGGACCACCAACTCTGGTGATGTCTCACAACAAAGCACATTGTTTGATATAACCCATAAAGTTATGTTTACTAAACCAAGGCAAATACTCTTTTGTTCATTGAAAGCAAGTCTGTCAGCTTCACAGCCAGTGCAGAACAGAGCTGGTGTCCAGTCTAGTGCCTCAATTTGTTTTCATGGTTTATAATGTACTGTAATTTCTGTATCAAAAATATATTTGTATCATTACAGCATGTTTTATGTTCTGTGACTATGTATCTATATATTTTGAAAAAGGGGGTGGGTAATGTTTGAATGGGAATCCAAGGTCTTAATTTCATAATCTGCAATTTTATGACAGTAACATTTTAAATAAAAACTCCTCTGGGGCTTTTGCAACATACTTCCTGGTGACAGTAATGGAGTTATTTCCCACATTCGTCCGGAATGAGATTTAGATCCATGCAAGAGTGGTCTGAGACTGGAAAGAAATATCAAATTAATGATTTCCTTTTGCAGGGAGGCTATGAGCTCCCTCCTGTGTGTTTGGTGAATGTTTGGGGGATTTGCTGTGGTGACAGGAGTTCCTGAGACTGCTTTAGGTTACGCAAGGTGCCATCCATCCTAAACGTGATGGAAATCAAGAAGCACGTGACTGAAAGAAAAGGGCATTTTTAAGCTCCAAGTGGAATAATTTTCTGTGGAATTCATCTGGTATTGTAGGTTTATTATTTGAAAGCTAAGCTTTTAATAAATTCTATCCCTCAGATTTGCAATAAAAGCACGCGATGGCTATAAGAGCAACACCAATGTCATTATCTTTTTAATTAAAAGGTCTGGTTACTATATAACCAGGACAGTCCTGAAGTGCTACATACATTTTACTAGATGCAAGGGCATCTGCAGACCCATCTTCTTTTCCCCTGCTAAAAGCTATACTTCTGTTTCATGCTTTGATGCAAGATTTCGTTGCAGATGAATCAGCAATGAGAACAGTCAGTGCATACAAACCAAATTTCAAAATATGTAATACAAAGGGTTGTAGTTTTCCATCTTGGAAGTGAACTCGGCAACCTCAATTTTCAACGTTACCTGAGGCATCATCAGGACAGCCCACATCAGGAGTGGGCGGGTGCAGGACCTCTCTCCTGCTAGGTTAGAAGCAGCACCTATGCCTGCCCATGCTTAAAACAGATCCCACTTTCAGCTAAGTAGTAGCCGGATCTAGCAAGGTGGGGTGGTTCTATGGTGAGAAAACCGAGGCTGACACGACAGGAACCACATCCGTGTGAGACAGTGGTTGTACGGGCAATCTGCCAGCTCTTCTGTCTTGCCAGAGCTAATTTTCAGACTAATAAACTTCTGCATGAGCTCCCACTAAGTTCAGTGAAGAGGGGAGACTGACTGACTAACAGCTAAAGGACTGTGGAAATGGATGTTGAACAATGCTCAGTGAAGGGTAAGAAGAGAAGTTTTAAAAAGCTGTTCATCTAGTCTGGAGACCCCCAGTGCTCCCAGAGTTTACAGCCCATATGTGCTGAATTGTGAGAAGCAGAGAGTAACGCAAAAGCCCCACTGTTTGCTCCCTGCAGCCTGCACGTCTCACAAACCTCCCTGCAGAAGCAACCACTGCAAACATATTTGCATCCAGAGAGCCACAGAGAGTGGGGTTTAAATGTTTAGAGGACAGGACAATTACTATTTAACAACATCCAGTAAACAGATAGGATTGGCTTTTCTGGAAAAAACAGAATGGTTTGTATCAGAAGGCACATTTAAAGATTACCTAGTCCAACCCCCTGCTGTGGGCAGGGACTTCTTTCACTAGACCAGGTTGCTTTGAGTGCCAGCCAGACACTGAACACTTCCAGGAATGGAGCAGCCACAACTTCTCTGGGCAACCTGTTGCAGAGTCTCACCACCTTCATTGTAAAGAATTCCTTCATTACAACCAATCTAAATCTACTCTCTTTCAATTTAAATATCTTATCATCTCCATGGCCTTCCTCTGGACTCACTCCAACAGATCTATCTCCTTCCTCTGCTGGGGGCCCCAGAGCTGGATGTAGTACTCCAGGTGGGTTCTTACCAAAAAAGAGTAGACGGACAGAATCACCTCCTTCAACCTGCTGCCCTTGCTGCTTTTGATGCAACCCAGGATGTGGTTGTCTTTCTGGGCAGTGAGCTGCGTCATGTTGAGTTTCACATCCACACACAATCCCAAGTCCATTTACTCAGGGCTGCTCTCAATCCATTCTCTGCCCAGTCTGTATTTGTGCTTGGGATTGCCCTGACCCTGGTGTGGCACCTTGCACTTGGCCTTGTTGGACTTCATTAAGTTCAAATAGGCTCACTCCTTGCACCTGTCATAGTCATTATAGATTGCATCGCTTCCTTTAAGCATGTCATGGCACTACCACCACTGTTCCACTGCCAAGGCTGAGCCTCTGGCACCAAAATAGTCTCCTTTTACTTGTCAGTCTAATGAGTGGGTTTAAAATGGCATTTGAAACAACTCATTTTAATTTCTGGTGATAAAATAATGTCAGAATTGTGCTAATTTGGGTTTTGAACAATATGGTTAATATTGGTATTGCTTTTACGTTTATATAGATATTTATTCCAATTTAAAAATAAAGCAAATACACCAAAAAGGCATGGTCTGAAATGTTCTGACTGACTCTACCAACAATAGAAAAGGAAACCCCTCATCACATTTCAGTGCTGGCAGGGACCACTTGGCCAAGCCGTGTCATGTCCGGGCTGTGGGGCTGTGCCTGCCCAGAAGGTCCAGGGTCAGATGTGGAGGTGCATGAATTGACACATCTGCAGGCATCCAGCTCAGCAGCTGCCCATCCCTACCACAGGTTCACTCCAAATATTTGTCCTCACAGGCATCGTAGGATCCTGGAGACTCACACAGGAATTCTTATTCTTGCATCTTTTATCTGCCTTTAGTCTCAAGCAATATAATCTATACATTACTGAGTAATTCAAAGGGACTTTATAATAATTTCCATGGTCTGTAATTTCTCCCTTTTGAGGCTCGTTCAGCTTTTAAACACTTACATGTTGGACAGCATTGTTTGCCCCCCTGGGCCACTCGTGCCTGTGATTGCTGGGCAGTGCCAGCTCTCCAGATCCACTGCAGATCTTGGAGAGGCTTTCATTAAATTCCCTGCAGTCTCTGCAACAACCAGCCACAACTGTGACACAGACTTTACTCTTTTTGTTGGCAACAGTCTGACACCCCTCAGGCTGCATAAGATAATCAATAATACTGCAGCAAGGGCATCTGTCAGCAAAATGCAAGTGAGATTTAAACAAGGCAATAAAAATCTTTCTAGGAAATCAGCACGGAAAGTAAAACCAGGGTGATGCTGGTAATGGTCACCACTGGGGAGGTGCTACAGGCAGTTTGATATCACAGTCCACCTCCAACATGCTCAGCTCACTTTTTGTTTCTTATTTTTCCCCCAGAAATACATCATTCATTTGCATCTTGACAGGTGGTTGCTCTTCTGGTAGGCACTGTCTCCCTCACACACAGAAACTTCCCTTCCCCTAGATGGAGATGCTGAAGTCAAGCTGCCTATCTTGCCCAAGCATGACTCAGGGGACATCACCTCCATCCATTATCTCCATCTCTCTGTTGTTGCATGGAGACTGGTCATCCATGGTGCAGGTGCAGCCAAACTTACCCTGGGAAGCCACAGTCATAGCACACATTACCCTGCCCATGAACTGGGGAGCTGGGAGGAGGGTTTGGCCTCCCATATGCACCTCACCAGGAGAGCTCAGGCTCTGCACCACTTACAAATCCTTTGCTGTATTCACATCAGGAAGCTGGTGTTTTTCAGCATAATCCTAAGGAAAAGAAAAGAAAGAATCTGGAAATGCTTGGGCTCAGAGATCTTGCAGGAACCCAGCCCCCAGTCATCACTAGCTAGAGCAGAATAACACCAAGAGGTTTTTTTGTAAATTATTAGTGATTCTTTAAAATGCTGTTTATTCAGAGTATGCCAGCAGAAGCCTCTTCAGAGCTACCAAGAACCATTATTTAAATGCAGACTTCGTCCCTTAAACTATGTCTCTTAAACTATGGCTTAGATAACTGCTATAGAATTAAGAGATACCGAGCAAGTCCCAGTGCAAACTTTGGTAGTGACAAAATTGTCTTCTGATGAGCCCAGACAGTTCCTTTGGCCAGAATATCACAGTCTGCATTAGCAAACAGTGACAGGAGAAGAGCACACAGTGGCTCCTTCCCTAGAGCGGTACTGTGTCAGGATGCAGCCACCTGCTGTTCCAGATACACACCCATGTCCTCACACTATCTTCAAAACAGCTCACTTACCTTTACAGAACATAGTCATTACTGGAAGAATAGGGATTTTTAAAATTTTTGTTTTAGCTGTTAGCAAGTGTGCAAATATCCTCAAACCTTCAGGGAAGACAGATACTCTTTGCATTACTATTTTAATGGTTTTGATAGTGCATAGACTGAAACATTTGTCAGTGGGAGGAGCTGTATGAAATTCATTATGACATAATTAAAAATTATTACTGCGCCACATCTGATAAATATCTGGTTTCTGTCAGAATAAAACAGCAACTTTTCAGGTCAGAAACTCCTTTCTAAAGAGAGGTACACAGAGCACGTGCAACAAACATCACCTCTTGTTTTCTCATCCATCTCCAAATTAAACAAGGTCACCACTTGCTGCATATAGAAGAAATGAAATGTGAACAGATTGTTAAACAACAAAACACTTCATCTGTTATTGTGCTTCATGCTCTCCCAGAAGTCTGAAGGGAGGTCAAGGTAAGATGGCTTTGCCAGAGGTAACAACAGTGGTTGAGCTAGAAATGCTATGCACACCCTGTACCTAACCAGCTACTTCTGCAGGATGCTACTGAAGTGCAAAGAAATTTAGGAAATTACACAGGAGAATGTTGTATGTTTAGAAAAACTCTTTCAAATTAAATATATATATTTAAAATTAAGCCTTTCCTATCTAAACCATTTCTCACATTATTATTTCAGAAGCATAGTTGCAAGAGAGTTAAAGGACATGACTGCACCAACAACTCATAGAGGGTTTGAGAAGACCTGTAAGATCGAGTCGAATCGTACGCTAACCATTATGTTAAAATTGGAGACACTATCCAAAGGCAAGAGAGGGCAGAAATGTGTGGAGCACATAAAGAGCTGCGTAAGTTCATGCCATATATTTTCAACCAGAGCTTGAGTGCCTCAGTGCCAGTATATGCTAATATACTTTTAACACTGTATTGTGCATGAACTAGTTTGCATTGAAAACATCTAGTTGAGTAACAGAACACCTTTAATCACAGACATTCAATTTTGGCTCATATAAAAGTTTTTTATTTTTACTGTTACAACTCTCAGACAACAGAAAATAGAATGTGTACCAAAGCATTAAAAATCAAGCAATACCCTGCAGAAACAAATTTTGCTTGGAAAATATACATATTAATTACTGAAGGAATACATACCTATGGTGTAGTTACTCTAGGACTGCATTTAAAATACGTTTATAATTCAGTGAACTTTAAAGCAAAGAATTTTTATAATTCCCAAAAGACATAGTAGCTGTTCTATGAGACCTGAGCATTTGCAGCTCGGGTTCCCATTGTGTCAATTCAGTCCAGGCAAAGCCTGCACCATGTGGGCATGAGATCAGCCCAGGGCACCAGCAATTGTCACAAAAATTGGACATAGGCACAATACAGCACTTCAGAACAGTTTCTTGAAATATAACATGAGTTCTAATGTCTGCAGATGGCAACCTGTTTATCCACAGCACATCTTCCCCACACTTCCTTACCAACCCAATTCCAGCTCTAGGAAACAATCAAGCCTTCCTGCCCTGCCCTCCCAGGCTGCCAAAGGAGTTACAATTAGTGTCAATTGAGATAATAGTTCTATTTGCATTTTTAAACTATTATTAGCAAGTTGTCAGTCAGCCAGTAATTTGTATCCTTTTGGTATAATGAGTATTTAAATATTTAAAAAGAGAACATTCCTTTCTACCACCCCCTTCCTTTTTTGTGCTAAAATAATAATGGTTTTAATCAAAAGTAATTTGTATTAATATACATTTTGCACAGGTGTTAAAGGCAATCTTCAAGAGCAGTGGTAAAAGATGTTAAGTAATACAGTTTATTAATACAGACAACGATTTTTATTCTTAATAGTAGTAGGAATGGAGACTGCTTTTGCAACCAGATCATTGTGAGTCTCCTCTTGGCCTCTGCAAGACAACTATGGTGTAAGAAATGAGGTCAGTTCTAAAAATTTTATGTAGACAGGACTATAATTTTCTAAAGGACTATTTTGTACTATTTGGAATAACTTTATCTTCTCCTTGGTGAAAATTCATAACCACTCCATATGAAAAAGAAACAAACAAAAGCAAGCCCATCTCAGAGTGAGCCTGGAACAATGAAAGGACTGTGTGCCAGATTGGATAGGCAGCTCTGCATTGTCATTACACCACTGATAACAACGGTAGGGAAGTTTCTTCCTGGCATGGTTCAAGTCTTGATTCTCAGGTACATGGCCTCTGCTGTTGAGAGAAAAAAGGCCTTAAGCCTTTCTGAGGCGCATTTGTAAAACTTTCTATTAGGCCTCAGTGGTGGGCCCTTGTGAACTTCATCAAGTTCAAAAACCCAAGTGCAAGGTCCTGCATGTGGGTCAGCACAAATACAGATGGATTGAGAACAGTCCTGGGGTGAAAGACTTGGAGCACTCACAGCCCAGAAAACCAATGATATCCTGGGTTGCACCAAAAGCAGCACAGCCAGCAGGTCAAGGGAGGTGATTCTGCCCCTCTACTCTGCTTTGGTATAGCACCTGGAGTGCTGCGCCCAGCTCTGGGGCCCCCGACGTAAGAAGGATGTGGACCAATTGGAGAGTCCAGAGGAGGCCATAGAGATGATTAGCGGGCTGGAGCACCTCTCCTATGAAGACAAGTTGAGCAAGTTGAGGTTGTTCAACCTGGAAAAGACAAGGGTCCAGGGAGACCTTAGAGAACCTTACAGTACACAAAGGTGGCAAACAAAAAAGATGGAGAGGGGCATTTCACTAGTACATTTGGTGATAGGACAAGGGATAATGACTTTAAACTGAGAGGATAGATTTAGATTAAAGGAAGACATTCTTTACTGTGAAGGTGGTGAAACACTGGAACATGTTGCCCCATACCTGAAAACAGTCAAGGCCAGGTTGGATGGGACTTTGAGCCACCTGGTCTAGTGGAAGGTGCCTCTGCCCATGGCAAGGGTGTTGGACCTGGATGATCTTTAAGGTTCCTCCTAACCCAAGCCTTCCTATGATTTTATCATAATATTCTCTCTGTATGACTATCTGAAATTCTGCAATCTACACACTAATAATGAAGAAAATAGGAAAAAAAAAAAAGTGCCTAACAACTTCAGAGGTAAAATTAGCATTTATTATTCCCCAGCCTGGGAATTATTTTCCATATTCTCCAGAATTGATATTGTACACCTCTTCCAACTCACATTACTAATTTTAATATAACTGGTTTTGAATTACCTCTAAATTTAATACTAAATGCCTTAAATACTAATATAATTCAACCCTTAGCTGCCTTCTTACCTGCAGCACCAGCATGAGAAGCTCTGCACAATATCTTTTGAGCAAGATCAATTAAACATATATTTTCTTTTATGCTTGGCTTTATCCCTGTTCTAATCAGGTATCTATTAAATTCCGCAAGGCTCACGCACAAATCCCAGTGACAAAGCGTGTATGAAGAAAGGGACTAAAAGCAGAAGCAGAGCAGGATGGAGCAGCCTGCCCCCGGGATGACGAGCTCGTTTGCACGGATGCTCTAACAGCGGCTGCCATCTGCCGGTTAGAAAAAAAAAAAAAAAAAAAAAAACAAACNAAAAAAAAAAAAAAAAAAAAAAGAAAGAAAAAAGAAACAAACAAAAAGGTAACAAATTATCCCTGAATCAACCTCTCAATCTGAATTAAAACTTCGACAGACTCTGTTTGTCACGTTGGAGGAAACGTGTCTGTTTGTTCGCTTACTGGAACACAACTTAAGAGCAGAGCTAGCCCTGACCCACCTGAGTGGGAGGAACACAAAGGTCTGGCAGACTGCCGGGTACTGTTAACTTCTTTTGTTGTAGCCCCTGATTTGCTTCAAATACCCAAACCTGAGCATACAGTGCTGGAAAAAAAAAATAGTTGCCCGGGTAGTTTTCTTTTATTGGAAGAGTTTATGGGCAACAAAATGATGGAAAGTGGCATTACAGAGAGGTGTGGGTGAAATACCGCAAAGAGATCCCTTGGAAAGCAGAATGCACAAACCCTGCTAATGTACCACCACCCCTACCAACTTACAGCGTATCACAGCACCATAGACCACTTCTCTGCTCCACTCTCCTTTGTCCCTTCTCTGCTTCTTCAATCTTTGTAAATAAATAAATGTTTAAAATTAAAAGAAATTGAAATTATTACATTTCAATAAAAAAAAAAATTCTGTTCATTACCTGCATCCAAATTCAGCCTCATTCAAAACTTTCTAAGACTTTCCAGTTGCTGCCTTTCTGTCAACCACAAAGTCTACGCCGCTATGTAAATAAAAAAACCAGTAAGCCCCAAAATTCCAACAGGGATAGTGCAGGTGTATTTTGGCTATCCCTAGGAAAGTGGCTGAGGAACATACAGCATACCTTGCTACAGAAATAAACAGCCCCTCCCACATTTCACTCTTCTTTGGACAGACTGCTCAACACCCAGGTCAAGCACAGGCTAACCTGGTATCAAACTCTCCTTCCACAGCTTCTCTCATTTATTAAGGGGAATCAGACATTAGGTCTGATCAGACAGAAAAAAAAAAAAAGAGTAAGTTCACCCCTCCAAAGTCTCAGTGTGATTTTTTGGTTTTAGCTACAATTTTACCTCAGTTCTGCATGGAGAAAAGCAACCACCCTGACTGATATTAACTCTGCATCTGAATAGAACTGTAACACTTATTGAGGTATTAGCTTCCACAGCACTACTGTGAAAAGGTTCAACACTGGTTCCTGCAGCCTAGTTTTGCAAAAACTTTTTTCCGTGAAGACAGTTACACCCTATCTTACAGATGTTCATTAAATATGTTCCACAAAAAGGTCCTCCACAAAGACACTCTCCATATTTTCCTATTAAAATAGGATGCTTTTACACTTCACTCTGATTTTAAAGTTTCAAACATTTTACATCATTTCAGATCATCTCCCATAAAAACACTCTGACTAATGGACTAAGGGTCCCCAAAGTCCTGTCAAGTGTTTTCTAGCTCTTAGCTGCTGTCAGAATAGTCAGACTTAATCCTATCCAAAAGTAGAGTGACAAAAAGAGGCAACCACAGGAGGAAGGATAAAAAGTAGACAAGAGAGCATTACACACTGGACCTGCATCCCATTCCCTCTTGTGACAAACATATACGTGGTTCACAAATAATCCAGAGTAGCTGGATCTTTATGTCTTAAAGTTTTGGGTGTGGTTTGGTCTTTTTTTTTTTTTTTTAAGGAAAAAAGAGGAAGTTCAGAGTGTCACAGAAGTCAAAAATGCTATAGAATTCATATCTATATATGGGCACAGAATGAACAGATTTTACATTCCTGAAACCCCTAGCATTTGTACCTCTTACAAGAATAAGGCAGCAAACACTGTGTTCTTCCTTTGCACATCAGTAAAAAGCTAAAATAACTGAATCATCTGTCACCTATGTCTAGAATATAGCCTTGATATGCAAATGTCAAATTAACTAGGAATTAAGAAAAGTTCAGTTGGATTTCCTTGAGTGTCTGACAATGTTGCAGCAGAAAGTGCATTTGAGTAATGACCAGAAAATGTGTTTAGCCTATTTTCTCTTCAGGCAAATGCTATTTTCTTATCTCAGCCTTGGGAAATTTACAGTAAGTAGTAAACCTTATCTTTACATGGTAGTGCCCAGTCAACACACTCTATACTCCTCTCTAGACTCAAAATATGGCCCTTAAAGGAAAGAAGACTGCAGGAATGCATTAACTTAATCATATATTCATAAATAACTAGTATTGGCAAGTTATCTCAAAATGTTGCCACTCTGGCCATAACTGGACAGCTGATGAGTGCTGTGGTGTCACCGAGGTTCCAGTACAGTTGCTGGAATACAAACTCAAATGCAGGATTAGGATAGAACAACAAATAGGCATCAGTCATTTCATGAAGCTCTTAAATCAGAACAGCTTATATTTTATCTTTTACATAAAAAATGGCTTTGGTTTCCTATTCAAGAGGGACAATAAAGCAGATTTGTCTTCATAAAGAGAATGATGCTAATCAAGTCCATCTGCAGTACACATGTATATTTCTTGACCACCCTCACATTTGTTACCTTTAAAAAAGCAGCCCCCATGACTAAGCAATTAATAAGTTGTCCTGGAGGAAAAATGGAGGTATTTTTCAATAGTGTTAGATGTTCTTGTAGTTTGTGAAGCAGCTTTTTCCCCATTCTTCCAAGCAAGTCATCTGATCCCACTGTCATTGGTGATGTTTTGTCCAACTAAAATCTGTGGCTAACAGGGTTGGTTTTCCATAAAGTTGGCCACATGCAGTTCAGCAAGAACAGTCTAGTTTTTATCATACAGGTGGAAAAACTTTCACAATAAGTGAAAAATTTCTTAAAATACTCAGGAAATTTCTAACAGACTGACACACATCACTCAGTTAACATCTTATTTTTTCAATAATAAATACCTTTCAAAATGGAAGTTCTTGACTTAAAAACAAAGACATAACTTGTCTTCTCTGGTCTGCTTTTTGATAGCAGTCATATCTTGAGACTCATGGTATATTTACAAGACTCAAAACAGCCAACTGGCGGCTTCACAGGAACAAATACAATTCCTATTCACTTAATTAACACCCAGCACCGCACCTATTGTAACTTCTAGTAAGCATCTGCATAGCTATGAATATCTAAATATCTTTTGGAAAACTAGACCAAGGTTCTCAGGAGTGCATAGAAAGACATTCAGAATAGAATAATACAGAGACTATCCAAGTACCACAGCCAGAAATACAAGTCACTAACTAGATATAGTCAAATTTTGCTCAGCCAGCCTTTAGCAGTTTGAATCAGCCTGATTCAAGTCCTCATAACAGAGTTCACATTAAAATATACTAAATAACTGCAAGGCAAATGAATACAATAGAGGTCACATAAGGAACAGAGTTGTCAAGTAATATAATTTTCTGTCCATAAAGTATTTTCCCAAGAATTACAAATTTTTGGTACAGCAGGGTAAAATTTTAATAGTACATTCACCACAGAAAGCTCTCATTTCCAACAGTGTTGTCAAAATACACCATAAAGACAATTTAAACTTTAGGTTTGCATAATTTGTTTGGTTTTCTTAAAGCAAAGTGCGCACAGAAGTTTGCAACTCTTTTTATTTGGGGGATTATTTCAACAGCCTATTCTTGGGTAGCAGACTTGTAATGTTTCAATGTGCGTGCAGAAGGATCAGTGGCTTTAACCCATTTTGGCATCCAGTAGTGGGGCAGCCAGCTGCTCCGTCCGGCATAGTGCTTTTCAAAGATCTGCCGGTAGTAATAACTTTCTTTTGTTTTAGGAGGATTGAAAGGATATTTCTCTGCTGCCTTTTCCAGCAAAACATCATCAACCTACAGACACAAGCAAAACACAAGTTAAGCTGCAAATACATCAGACTTTTAAAGACACAGAAGGATTCACCAACCACTAAATGCCCACAGATTTAAACACAAGTCTGTTCTAGAGGCAGGGATCTGAAAGGTCAAACTTTTGTCATACATGCATTTGATCTTTATGAATAGGTAACTATTTCTAGTGCTGTTGGTATTTCTCTCCGCATGACATATGAAGTCCATTTCTCTGGATTACAATCACCTTTGTTAGTAAACTCATAAAAACTTTTCCTATCCCTGTGCTGAGAAACAAGCGGGAAAACTTAAAGCAGTCACTTTGCCATGTAAGTTGCTTCCTGGGGGTTTTTTTCAACTTGGAGATCTGTTGACTCTGTATAACCAGGTTCTTAGAAACAAAAGACCTGGGACGCAGAAGCCAAGACATCTGCAGTTACTAAGTTGGCTCAGAAAAGGAGGATAAATAGTTCAGGACATTTCTAAAGCAACTTCCATTGCCAACAGGTTGTCTAACTTCTCACAGTCATGAAACAAATTTGCTCTTCCTACAACAATACAGGTTCAGAACAGGCAGTATAACCCTGTTGCTTGACCCAACTACTTTCTTGCCTGTGGATATAGAAAAAGAAAATGGGTTGGTTAAGAGACAGACAAGCACCCATCCACAGGCTTCAATACACATATCTCTGTGTAACAGAGCTCTGGTGTAAATAGGGTGTTATTCCTTCCTCTCGATAATTAAACTACCTCTGTACTCCAGAGCGGATTAACTTTTGTCCAGAGACAAAATCCTCTAAGTCTTCACAGGTTATCAATGCAAGCAGAGGCTTTGAAAAGCAAAAGGGCTTAATTAGGGACGGCTTTGAAAAATGGATGATGTAAACAAGAAAGTACATTATAAAGTCATTATGTTGTTACTCAGCAGCAGAGTAAGTTCATGCAAGTGCCATCAGATGAAGCAGCTGCTTTGCCTGTAACCCAGAAATTGTGTTTCTCAGCACACAATCTAATTTGCAATCCAGACACTTAAATGATGTTCATTTCCTTACACAATCATTTCTGTCAGGCTCTCCCATTTCTTTGTACCCAGGATTACAAATACCTTTAACCAACTTAGATACTCAGAAGAGCGTTGATTAAGGTTTATCCTGCTCCTTTCACATTAACTGATACAGCCAGATTTAAAACTAAGCATGTGAGCTGCCTCCCCTTGGCACCTAAATGAGAAAAGATAAAAAAAAAAGTGGTATTGTACCTGTTGATCAATATAGTCCTGAAGAATAGAAAACCAGGACTTCTTTACTGAGGCTATACCATCACTGAAAGCTTCTTTGGGTCTCCACAGTATTTCTTTGGGAAGTAAATTGGAATCTTCAAAGGACAATCTTAGAAGGTATTTTTCTATTCCATTCTGTTTGCAGAACAGAAAACAATGTCATAAGTCTCAGGAACTGTAGCGTGAAGATCTGGCTTTAAACACTTATGAAACAGTTTCCTTTCAGAAGGTCTGGTCAGAAAAGGGTTCCAGCAAAATATTTAAGACCATGCTTCCTTTGGGTAGAGGACTTAACCACTGAATTCAGCAATCTGGTCATGTTTAGAAGATGTATTGGTGAATTTGTACACTTACATTTGGGTCCAAGCCTAGTTTAACATACCTTTGGAATGCGCAATTCTGCTGGTAGAGATAAATAATAAGCAGTAAACCGATGATCCAAAAATGGGACTCTCAGTTCAAGTCTAAACAGGGGACATAAATAGAAAAGATAGCGAATTAATCTCATAAATCATCTACTTACAAATTCCACAACAGTTTAGCTTTTCCTGTATTTCATATAAACACCAGGTTTTCTGCTTTTTCTTAGAAAAAAATTCACTTGCATATTATTTATGATTATCTGCATTTAATTCACTAATTTGGAAAGTTTAGTGTATGGCCTGCACAGATTAAAGACCATGATGATTTATGACATCATGTCCTGGGTAGCTTTTAGTACCCTGAATTTAAAGACTACAGTGCTGTAGGATTTGCAACAACCATTGCAACATCTATGCAAAAACACATTTAAAAAAATCCTCTTGTTCCCTGAGATTTAACACTGGGATTTGCATCACCATTTGTGAATGTATCATAGAACCCATCAAGGATTTCTGCTGTCATTTCTGAAATCCATGTTTTCGTTTTCAAGAAACAACATGGACAACACTAAACTACAAAAGACTGATCCTACAGCATTCACACAACAAGTTCTCTCCTGTACCAGTGGCAGATGTACATATCCAAAGTCTTTTTGCTTACATTCTCTTATGTACACCATGGCTCCTAAGCACACAGATGGCAACAAATAAAATGACAGTAACTGTAACTTCAGTAGGAAGATCCCCTTTCCTAAAGAGACATTATGCCGCCCAGCTTCAAAGGTTAAAGGAGATGTTATATTGCATTCTCGTAATTTCATTGTTTCTGTAGTTTCTCCTCTGACAAAAAGCTTTCAACTACTTCAGGTAATACCCCCCTCACCAAAAAAAACCCAAAACAAAACAGACATCATCATTCAGTCATCAAGTACTGAGGCTCAATTTCTCCATATAATGACAAGATTTGCACTGCAAGTCTTTCCCTACAGTTTGCTCATTTTTTTTTCTAATAACAGTACTTTCATCATTTCCTTGCTACTCTTAATTCTTCTTCCCTTTCTTCATAAATCAGAATCTCTTCAATTCAGTTTTACTTTTGTTAATACAAGGGTTCTTTTTTTCTAGCAGTGCTGTGAAACTGAGACCAGGTTCTCTTCAAGAAATGGCAAGTCTCCAAAGAAAACAAGCCAGCATATGATATTTAACAGCCTTGAAAATGTGGCCAAACATTTCAGTCGAAAGAAATTGTAAGGCAAATGGCAGGCCTTCTGCACCTTGTTCATCTTTTATATAGGAAAGAGAAACATAAGAAAGTTACAAAAATCTGGGCAAGCAATTTTGTGGCAGGATCAATATGTAAAAACGAGATTCCCAACAGGTAAGTTTGTTTTGCCAAAGGTACCATCTTTTTCTTATCTATAGACAGTTTCCTAACAATATTCTCATTTTAATTAATTTATTCCTTCAGTAAAACAATATTATTTCCTACAGAACTCAATCTGGAGATTCTTTAAGGTGTCATTCACACAGATTGTATCCCGTTACCTCTTTATTACAGTCAGCTACCTGACTCAGTGCACATACTTTTTTCAGCATGTTTAGTTCTTTATATGCATGCTGGTAATCATATTCAAGCTTCCTCTTTTACTAAACCTCAAAAAAACCCAAAGTCAAATACAACTTTGTTTTCCCTCCCCAACTCTGTATATTGGTATTTCTAATTCACTGCTTCTATAAAGACCAGTACAGTCACAAACAAAAGGTATTTCCTGCACTGGTTGCCAACACAGTGGACCCTACAGTCACAGACCAGATTAAATTTTGCAGTGTGCTTTGCTGTTGCTCGAATTTCTTCAGGCTGCAACTTCAATTTCATCTTGGCATACAAATCATCAGCAGTCTTTTCCTGCTACACTAAGAATCAAGGGCTAATCTACGCAGATGCAATTAATCGAGAGGTACTGTAAGCAGATGTAATTAGAATCAGTTTTATTCTGCCTCTATTTGCACATCCAACAAAACTTTCTTTCATAAAACATTGTCTGCAGCAATCCGAATAGCAAGTTTGTGCCACAGTGTCTAGAACAGAAACGTGATTGATGATTCCTCTGAAGACCAGATTTGCCTGTCCTCATATAACTGTGCTTCACAGTCATTCGGAGTCCAGGGAGCCTGAATGCATGTGCACACATGGAATACCAGCAATGCCTGTTCTGCCAAAGTCGATTGTGTCTTCAGTTATATTAAGATACAGAGCTCAAGTAGAATATGGGGTGCACCCCATTTGCTACCAGTACTGAGAAGACCCAAGATCATCTTAGACCTGGACAACAGGAATAAAATTATCCTGCATCACAATATTCTACATCACTTCGTTATTCAGCCAACAGTTAATTGTAACTTCCTCAACAGTAGCAGAACTTTTAAGATCTTCTTATAGTTTTAAATCCCATGAGTTCTCAGCATCCAAGAGACTATGTTTTACCCATGTGCTGCAGTAGTTCTGTCCGCACGAAGCACATCAAACAGGTAGAGCTCCTTCAGAAGCCTCTCGCTCTCTTCTGCAGCTTCCTCAGGAGATGGTGCCTGAAACCAAACATATCCATGGAGCACACAGCTGGAACACAGCTGCACTGAGGGAAACACTGCTTGCTGTCCTGCTTTTGAGCTGTAGTGATCATTGGGTGATCTCATAGCTAGTAAAAACTACATACAAGAAATAACAACCTCAGAAATTGATTAAGAAAGTTACTTTTTAGGTCCCCTGGATATTATACCACCTCAGGAAAAAAACTCCATAAAAATACAGTTATGACTCTCAAACATCACACCTTGATATCTCAGAGATGTTCTGCTGAAAGGGAAAACAAGCAGCTCGAGGGCTTTCTGTATAGTGAATATATTTACCTTATGGAAATATATATATCCTTGTGTCAGCTCATCTGAACCTTCTCCTGAAAAAATGACCACGCTGTCCGTTTTCTTCCGAATATATTTGGAGACGAGATACATACCTTAAAAAAAACAAGTATATTAAAGTGCAACTGCTTGTATGATGCTACATACAGCTGGTAGTTTTAAATTTGGCATTTTAGAAGTTAGTCTCCTACACTACTTTCTTCTGTAGCAAACAACTGATGCAAAATAACATCTCATTACTCAAAGCCATCATCAGCCATGTTAAATGCTGCAAATACATCTAAACTGTGATTTACATTTAGCCCCCAAAATATCAGAAAGATGTAGCTATTTGTGATCCTGGGAACACTGGAAGATTCCCATAGGAACACACAGAGGAGTTGTTTTGACTTAGTTTGAAATTAAGCACATGATTAATTCCAACACAGTGCTGAACAAACCTTTCAGCCATGGACAACAAAACTACCAGCAAAAGCTGCTGTTTAAGTGTCTGCCACTGTGGCTTGAACTGGATAAAGCCCTTATGTAAAACTGTTTGTGAAGAATTATTTAGTACATAGAATTATGCATCTTTCTGAACAATATGTTTTTATAATGAAAGTACTACAGATCTAATGAAAAGGATCTAGTTCATTATTTCTTATCCTAAACAGTAAATCAAAAGGAAAAATTACCGATAACAAGTTGGCTTTAATTTTTAAAGAAATGCATTCAGTATTTCACATTTCACAAATTCATTATTTCCCAAATCCTATCTTCATCGACCAAATTCCACACAAGGAAATCAGTTTTGAAAACTGCACTGACTATTTGGCTCCGTAACTCTTTACAACGTTTTAGGATGACACAAGATTAACTGGGTAAAGGGTTGTAGCTTGCATTACATAGGAACTCCCACTGGATTAGTTCTCCACTCTGATTAGGCTAGAAACACCCTGTAAAAAGCTGCTGGTGACTTCCTTCTCTTCTAGAACATACATTATAAGAACCTGTGTTACTAAAGTGTGGCAAGAAAAGCTTCACATTAGTATTCATATTATGCAAGGAAGGGATTATCCTGATTGCTTTGCTATTATAACATTCATTACCTCAGATAACTTACAAATTCTTCCCCTTCCTCCAAGGTTCTTATTTATCAGAGGAGAAAATCTAGACCTGCACATCTAATGTTTCTTCTTCATGTAACTTTTGTTTTTCATCTCAAAGTCTCAGGAACAGTTCTTGACAGTTGTTTTGTGTAGTCAGAGACTTGGAAACTAGTAACTGCTTTTGCTTCAGTGTGGTACCACAGATACCTGGGAAGCAAAACTGGAGTCCAAATTCCCAGGTTTTGTGCCATCTAAGGGATGTAGTAGATGACCACATGATTTTGCATAAAATTTTGTGTGACATAAACCAAATATTGCCGTTAAAAAAATCTTACCAATTGAAGCTCTTATTGTTGTTATATCATAGGTTTCCAACGAGAAGATAACCTCCTCTATTGCCTGAATTCCCTCTTCAGTATTAAGTATTACTTCATGATGTTCACTGCCTATATGTGCTGCCACCTGTTTGTGAAAGATCACAATAATGTTTGCCTTTTCCGATAAACATTTTATAAACATACACTGTGTTTTAAAACACACACATTGAGCAAAAGCACCAGCTCCCTTCTGCTACAGTGAGAATCATTATATTAGGCCAAGAAAAGGTGTTATTTAGCAGCCCCTCTGACCTGCAGTGGGACATTCACCATAGAGAACACAGTCTCCCTGATTACAGTGTTCAATCATGATTGCAACAGACCATCCAGCTGCTCGCCCAAAGCAAAATAGAACCTGTAGAGGCTCTAAATATTCCAGATATTTGACCCTCAGAGAAAAAGCGGTTCAAAAGTCATGACAGCCTGGATACGTAAGGGGTATCCCAGATGCCAAACAGTTTGTACAAAACTCTTAATTCAGCGAAGTGATGATTAAGTTGCAATATATAACATGTATACAAATGTCATAGTATATGAACCATAGCATGAAGAACTACCCTAAAACTGAGGCAGAATTCAGACAAGTCCAAAACATCACCCTTCCTGTAAGAGAAAACAGTTAAGGTTCAGTTGTCTCTTTCATAAGATACAGCGGCAAATGTGGTATTAAATGATTTACTGCAATCTGATTTACATCCTAGCAATAAATGAATATTCAGTGTTACTGTTAATGCCATACCATGAAGTTAGAACCATTAATACACAGTTTAGCATTTAGCAGCTCAGAACAAACTGAAAGCAACACAGGATACCTTTCTGGCAGCCAGTAAATCAGGACTGTTTTCCATTCCAATTGCAAAGGTTTGTAATGGATAATTGATGTTGATTTCTTTCATCAGTTTCAGAAGAACAGCTGCAACCAAGCTTGAATCCAAGCCCCCTGCCAACAAAACAAATTATTTAATTAGGTGTTTGAATGATATTTTGTTTCCTCCTTAAGGACACTGAACCTAGATACTGGAATCTTATGAGTGGACTTCATCTTGAAGCTGTGTGACTACAAGGTACTTCTCATAGAAGTGCACATTTACCTCTGCTTAACAAGACACTCAGGCAACTTTAATAGAACATCTTCAGTAAGAGTTGTTACTGCTTTTGGTTATCAGAAGCATCAGTGGAGATCCTTAAGATACACAGAAAGTATACTGAACATTGTGCCACCAGAGAACATGTCTCTCTTTAACTCTGCTAAAATTGGATTTATTCTCCATTTCAAAATTTCTTCCTATCCTCTTCTTACCTACATATTTGATAGTCTGCTGACAGGACTATGGAATTCTTTTTCGTTTGCTGTTTGAATAAAAAAGAATTAAGTAAAAGAAAAGAATGATTGAGGAATCCTTACACTAAGCATCTATTTTGTCTCCTTTCTAGAGGACAGTGAAAAGATTTGAATGGTTTGGAACACAAGCAAAAAATAAAACCGAGATATGTACAAGCTGCCTAGATATACTCTTCTTATTCTCATGAACTAGTTCTGCTAATCCTTGACTAGTACTACTGGCTGCTCCCCTGTGAAGTACTGAGCAGAACACAGTACCCGCTGGCTCACATCTGCCTGCAGTTTTGACAAGCATGAGGCAAAACTCTATTCTCTTTGTTTCCTACAATCTGTACATGGTTTTTCAGCTGAGTGCATTGTCATCAATTCCCACCCTGATCCCGTTCGTGGGAATGCTATCTTGTTAAAAAAAAATTCTGTAGAAATTACATGCAGACCCTGAGAAAAGAAGAGCACAGAAAACAGAGTGCTTAGGATGTGGAAATCAGGAAAAGTAAAACCTGAGTTTCCATTGTGAAGTTGCAGAACTCCCTCTATGATTGGAAGCAAAAGCAATTATCTGTGATGTTCCAAGCATACTCAGAATTGTGAAGCACTGAGATACTGTGATATTATGCCAGCACAGGCACTTAGTGTTGGTACTACAGCATGTGCATCTGAGAAGCTGTTGACTGCCTTCTAAATCGGTATCTGAAATATGGGGTTTAATCATGCTTTTTCACAGAGATTGGGATCTTCCAACTCAGCCTATCTTCCTGTTTAATTTACCTTCTTTATGATGCCATAGGAAGGAAATGGTCCAACAGTATCTCCTGGTCAGTTCTCTCTCATTCAGATGCACATTTAATAGGGCTCATGACAAATGAGTGCAATGACTGATGTTCAATGAATGCATGACTAGCATACCAGAACTCTAACCACAGGCACAAAGTGCTACACAAACACAGGAAATAAGGTACCAGACCCATGGCTACAGAGCCTTACCTCTGTAAAGTATGTCTGTGACACTGAACCACCAGATTACAACAGTGATCAGCTAAGTCAATGAACAAGTTATTACCTCATCTGCAAAAGAGTGTAGCAAATAATTTTGGGCTAGACGGTCTACTGTAATTTGGTAAATCAAAGGAGTTTACAATGGAGACTACAGCGAAGGTGATAAGTAAGAATTTCAATTCCTCCTGCTATTGGAACAGGCCAGGGCCTTTTTCTAGACTCAATCTGTGCAAAGTGAATGTAATAATTACATTCGTCTTTTAGACACCAACTTAAGCATAAATTTCATGTATTTAAGAATATATATTTACTTCCTCTTATTTAAAAAAGGCGAGTGTCTCTATAACGATTCCAGTCCAGAATAAACTTTAAAAGCATAACACTGTCAACATACTTCTAAACTGGAAAACTTTATCCCCAACTAATGAATTCTCTGTTGCTTGCTCTAAAAAGCAAATGAAGATAAAAAGCAAACGAACATTCAGATCACTACAGATACATCGCAGCTGAACAGCAAAGATACTTGCCTTTAATTTGCAGAGGATGGGCAAAAGAGAGAGAAGATACAGAATCATTGTGGTTCTTGTTACTTACCTGACAGGAGACAACCAATCCTTCTGTGAGCCATCAAACGCTTCCTAACAGCATTTTCAAATAGAGTACGGATGTTGCTTTTCACCGTTTCAAGGTCAAAGCCTACTCAAAAAAGAAAAGAGAAGGGGAAAAAAGTCTAAAAAGTGTTACTTAGACTGTAATGGATTATGCTAATCAGGAAACAAAGATATTTGTGTGAATCTGTTGTGATAAACAAGGGGTATTCAACTCTATCTTTGAACATGACTGCCTATAAGAACAATTCTGGAGTCCCTACATTTTAAAGGTTCTTTCAAGTTGTTTTGTTTTGTTTTTTCCTTAAATGGTACTTTCTTAAACCAATTGAGGCAAATTTTATACTCAAAGATTATAATTTTTTTTCACTTTTAAGTCAGAATAAATAACAAAATCTTTGCTGTACTACCTGAAGGCAGAGCTTCCACTGTATCACATGCAACATGCAGTGGTTCATCTTTACAGCTATGAAATTTTACTAATTCCACTGATGCAACCTTGCCAGAGGGCTTTAAATCCAATACTTCGTAATGACCCGGGAGAAACGGTTCCACTTTAGAACACAAGGATGTTGAATGCTTTAAGTTGATAAGTCCTGCACATAAAATAAGAAAAAAAGAAAAATGTCAGTTTCTAATCTAGAACAGTTAAGTTATACCTTACTCAATAGCCTCTGTACTAAAACTGTATACAAATATTTTCTCCAGATCCTAAATCTGATATTTAAAAATATCCTTTGGAGTCAGAGTCAGTCCCGGCTTGAGCACATCTCTGCTTCTGGCTGGATGCACACACAGATCTGAGCCATCTCAGGCTGAGGCAGACAGCAGACAAAGCAAACCAGCAAGTCTTACTAATTGGTAAGTAGCAATTTATCCCTGTGAGCCTTAAGATTATCTTTTCTAACTGACTACACGATGTCAAGTTCAAGGTCTAATATGCTTATAAGAATTAAAATGACAATTATTAACTGATTGTGTTTAAAATTAAGTGCAGTAAAGTTAACAAAGGGATTGAAACATCACTGAAGTGATTAATTGACATTGATTTAGCGATTTCTTAAGTCATTGGTTCCAGACTGATCTACTTCACTGCTATTAAATGTCAAGAATGAAACCTCATCTCCATTCCTCTTGTGAAAGAGGATGTTTTGCACCTGCTGGTCACCTGGCTGCTCCTTGAGGAAGCCCTCAAAAGAGAAACTGAATTGCTGTTAGAGAGGGGCTGGTAATTCACTGTGATGGTTACAGGACACAGTCCCCAAAACATTCAGTTCCCTTCTTCCTTGCCAAGAAGCAGAGACAGTACAGCTCTTAGTACATAGTACTGTTAGACGAGTCAACCTACACTGGAGTCTGAAAATAAAGTAGATACACAGTAAATGGGAGAGACACAAGTAACCGTGAAAGTAAATTTCAGCCAAAGTGCATTTTAGGCAACAAACTCCCTTTTGATACCGCTTGGATTTCTTTATCAAAGTGCCAAGATTAGAGATAATTACTTGAAAAAAGAAAGCAGTGGATGTGTCATCTCAAAGGCAAAAAATCGTCATCAAATAAGTGATACTGGAAAATTGCCCAATTCTCAGTAGGGTTTTAAAATTCATGGCTTTTACAAACTAGCAGTTCCTCTGGCACTATTTTCCAGTTCATTATAGAACACCAAGCACAAAGTCTAATATAATTTATTGTACCATAAATCTAGTCCAACTCTGCAGACTGCATTTAACTTTGGGGCAACATAAAAAAAAAATAATCTTGATTTCATTACTGCTATGATTCCAGAACACAGAATTCTAAAATTAAATAAGCAAGTTATTTTAGAGATATTAAACGTCTTGGAGGTTTTTCTTTTTAATGATATGTAATTCTTATATAACTTTATACTAAATATAGCTCATATATTCCTGAACTTATAGTTCATTTTCTCTTCACACTTAGAAGAAAAGCCTAACAAGGAAGTTTGTCTCCAACATCAATACTATTTAGGCACTAAACAGAACTAGATTTACCTTTTGCCTCAGAACAGACACCCAAAAATCCATCATCAGTCAGCACCTTAAACAGTGGTCTGACTCCATAGGTATCTCTTGCCAGGAACACTTTTCTGTTTGCAGTGTCCAGAAGGATAAAAGCAAATACACCATCTAGCATGGACGTTGTTTGTTCTATTCCTCCTCTGTTGTAAAGATGAAGGATAACCTCACCATCCACTAATGTTTGATATTCAAATCCAAACTGTTTCTGCAGCTAAGAAAAAAGAAAAAGAAAAATATGAATATGCATTCACAAACATTGCCTGCTTACTAACTGTACATTCACGTAACTGTTTAATAAGAAAATAACTTTTTTCTCTAAAACCAGAGTTTAAAAGTTACATAGGTATTTCCACCAAGAAAGGAAATTAGTGTTCAAAGTTGCATTGGGTTTGCTCATGACAGTAATTGGTTAGTGATCTCTCCCAGTGCTGCCTTAACTCATGAACCTTTCACTCTATTTTATCTCCCTTGTCCACTCATGGCAGAAAGTGATAGAACAGCTTTGGTGGGTGCCTGGCACGCAGCCAGGATCAGATCACTACAAAAACATTATCCAGGATCATCTCTTAGGCAGTGAGACTGATTGTGAGTCTTAAGCAATTTGCATTATGGCAAGTTTTCAGGGATACACTTCTACCTGAGGATGTTAAACTCCATACCCGTAACTCTGGCCTTCGGAAGCACTAGCCAGCCACTGTCTCACAAAGGAAAAAAAAACAAATCAAAATGCACAAACACTTGCAACATCTTTCCAGAGTAAAGTACTTCAGAAAGAAACTTTGGTTTACTTATGCAGTCACTGCAATTCCTCAGTGGGTTTTTTATGCACATAGAATCTCCTTCTGCCTAATCTTCTTCCTCCATTCCTCAAACTAGTCTTTTCACTCTGCCTGTGCAGATGGAGTGGGCGAAGGAGAAATTAGCTGTCAGACTTAAGTCCGTCCAAATATACTTCATGTTCTCTTGGTACTAGTCTTAAAGTCCTTTCAATATGTACAAGACAAAGGGAAAAAGAGGGTTTCAGTAAAACACTAACAAGACAAGAAATCCCACAAAATAAATACTCTAGCATTTTAACTTATGTTCTTTGGTTTTAATTATTATTTAAGGGGCAGTCAGCACAAATGGAGTCAATATTAAAATAACTAAGTCATTGCCCTAAACAAGACACCTGTTTCACCAAGAATCCTTTCCTAGGTAGATTTTAGCCACAGGCGTGAAAGAAAAATCTCATTATAAAGAAAGAGGGTATAACACAGTGACAATGATAAAATTTCTGCAGATGGCAGTACAAGTATTGCATAATTAAAGTTTGTTTGATACTGTGTGTAGTGTCTTACTGCTTTCAACAGCAGAAAAAGCACAATGCAAAACACTGCAAGTATTATGGACTGTTGGTACAATCCATTCCAAATGTACTGCAGGGCAAAGTGTATCTCACCTTTCAAACAGCCAGATACTTGAAGACTGGGAAAAAAAGATAAAATCTCCTGCCTATTCAGTCAAATTCCCAATGACACTACTGATGACACTGACATGACTAACAGTAGCCTGAGTCTGACTCCAAAAATATGTCAGAAATACTATGATATGTCAGATTATTCATATATTTCTGTTACCACATTCATTCAGCACGATTCAGAATCAAACACAATTTTAAGTAGCTTTATACATAGAATGTGGATGACCTGAATCAACTTCCCAAGTAACACAGGCAACATGGACATCTCAGCACAGGGACTGAGGCACACTGACATTGTTTAACCCATCAGGGACATTGAGGCACTTTAGGAAGTAAGGAGAGTTGCTACTTGTTTTGTGCCTGAGAGACTTAGGTGGGACTCAAAACCCCCCCAAAGAATCTGGTCTCTGCTGCAGACACCTAAGGACTTTGGTGGCATACTGGACACATCTCCTTAATGCTTATTGGTTTTACATAAAGATATAAGCATGCACGCTATACATTAATATCCTTTAAGTGACATATCCCAGCTAGCTCAATATGCAATAATAAAAATGCAACACCAAACAGCTTCAAGGATGGTAATGCAAAATAACGAAAGATCAAGACAGTCTAAAAGCATTTGCGTTATGAAGAGAGGAGAAAGAGGTTTGGAATTCCTCTACCCAAGAGATAATGAAGAATGCATCTTTATTCAAAACTGATCAAACCTGAAGATACAAATACTTCTTTCCCTGTCAATAAAAGTGATTTTTCAGTATTAAAGACTAAGTATGTTATTAACTAAGTCACCAGATCCACAGTTTATCATTAGCCCTTTGCTAACTTTTTTTTCTGATATACTAGTCTACCATGTCTGAACGATTTTCTGAATATCCACTGACTTTTAAATAAACATATAAAAAAAAAAAGACATATCATGCATACAACACTTACCTGTTTGAAATTGTAGATTTCTCCATTGTAACACAGCCACAGATACGGGAATTTCTTCACTCGGATAGGCTGCATACCATATAACTGATCAACAACTGCAAGGCGGTGGAAACCAAAACAACAGTTGGTGAATCCATTGACATTCTCAAAACGGAATGCATCAGGACCTCTGTGTGCTATCTTCATGGCACTTAAACACTGGACAGAAAGGCATTCATCGCTGCCGAACAGGGCCCAGATCCCACACATTATGAGGCTGTTGCTCTATCCGCAAGTGGAGAATCTGATCAATAAAGACATAAATAAGAAAAAATTTACACCTCGTATTGGGTCTGGCTGAGAGAGAGCTCATCTTCCCCTCAGTAGCCCTCATAGGGCTGTGTTTTGTACTGGTAGCAAGAGAGGTGTTGGTATCACACAAGGGTTTTGGCTGCCGAGCAGTGCTGCCACAGCACCAGCGCTCTTCAACATTCCCCCACTCACCAGAAGGCTGAGGACAGGCAAGATTTTGGGATCACAGCCGGGCAACATAGCCAGGACGGCTGACACAAACTGTCCAAAGGGATATACCTTTCCCTATGAAGTGTCCTCAGATAAAAAAAGTCTAAGGGAAAAGAGGAGGAATTGGCAGGGGGCAGAATTTGTTATTTCTGACATTTGCTTTCTAGAGTGACCACTACGCGTGCTGAAGTCTTGCTTCCCTAGCAAGTGGCCAGATGTCACTTGCTGAAGGTAAGACAAAATATTGTTGTTTTTTTCCTTCTGCTTGTGCATGATCTTGACTTTTGCTTTAGTAAACTGTCTATGTTGATCCATGAGCCTGTGTTAGGTTTTTTCCATATTTTCTTTCCCCCTCCACACATCCAGTCTAGGTCAACCCACCACACACCTGGAAAACACAGATAACAAATGTAGGCTATTAATCACTTAACTGCCAAAAGGAGTATCAAGAGAATAGCAGACTTTACTAACATTAAGCAAAAACTGGCTTGCCCAGAGACTGATAAAGCAAACTTCGGACAGCACGAAATTAGGCTGAAGTTTTACCTTTAGATACAGCAAAGTTGCCTATGCTTTTTTTCAGAGAGCACAAATAGAACAAATCATTACTGGGCATGGCAGTATGATCTCTTGAAGTAACATCACATCAGCAGAAACATGAATGGTTCTTTCAGTTTGTTGCCTTTACATACAAACGGGATTTTTAACAAAGACAAGGAGAGGCTCTTTAGCAAGATCTGTAGTGACAGGACAAGGGGGAATGGTTTCAAGCCAAAAGAAAACCGGTTTAGCCCGGAGTTCCCCAGCAGCGTGGCAGGCCCAGATGCGAAAGGTGTGGAGGGAGCAAAGTAGTTGCAGTACTGTGGCATGCCCCGGCATGCCTTTTGCGGCCCCCAGTGACCCTGGAGATACACACTGGTCCTGAAGGTCTCTGAGCCTCAGCCCTAACATCAGAGGTAGGCCGAAGCTGGAGACCTCCAGATCAAGTGATGCTGCCGACGTCCTCAGTCCAAAGTGGCCACGAGGGTTCAGGGAGCCACAAAGCCTACAGCTTCAGGGACACGGGGGATGCAAAAGGCGTGCCAATGCGAGCATGGCACTGCAGCGCTGCTCCTTCCACACCTTTCCCATCTGGACAAGGGATGGCGCCGCGGACCCCAGCGCATGGAGCTGGGCTCTCCCACCAGCTAGAGCGCCTTCTTGGGAACACACGGTCTCCGGGCGACCGCGGGTAGCACGATCAGTTTCCCTGCGCTCCCGGCCGCCCCTCCCGGAGGCGGCAGCCGCGCCGCGGGCCCCCCGCCCCT